>JAKGUB010000340.1:640000-705000 GCA_026261675.1 Hippocampus mohnikei
GCGAAAAGCTCCAAACTCACACGCTTGGACGGCGGTGTACAGCAGAGCTGCAACCAACACAAAACAAGTCTTCATCACTCTTCAGCTTCCCACGGACCAACCTAACGCCAGAGGCCTTCTAAGGTTGTTTTGGACCTCCCACTGGGCTGCAGATGGAGTCGCGGTGTGCCAAGTTCACAGGGAGTGGTAATCACAGAGATCTGAAAAAGAAAATAGGCAAATAAAGGATTTCTTTCACATGACACGTACACCTTTATCATTTCAACTTGACCCGAGATTCCAGCATGAGCACAAATGCATTTATGGTTATTAAACCTTAACAATCACAACTTTTTGCATGTCTAATTGCTCAGTGAACGGGTTAACTACCCCCAAAAATATCACAGGCAGACTTTTTTTTAACATGTAAATAAATGGCGGAATCTTCATGTGAAGTGTACAGTCCAACTTTGATCGTATTTAATGAGCTTATACAGGAATTGAGGGAAATCGCTACGGGAAAAGAGGTGCAGAAGAAACACGATCTTGATTCATCTTTCTTAGAAAAATGTAAGTACCTTTTTTATTTCATTATCTGTAGATTCTGTATTATTGTGACTTTGTCCTTGCAGAACCAGAAGTATGCTGGGTGCATCTTGTGTACTAGAGCTAAGATCGGTCCTAAAAAAATCGAACCCGACCCGACCGGGCCCGAGGGTATTTAAACCCGACCCGGCCCGAGCCCGATCACTTAACTTGATATGCAGGCCCGAGCCCGAAGCAAACCCGACATTTCATATTTGATTTGTGAGGACTCGGGAGGAGGAAGGGGGGGTGATTTCTGATAACAAAGCCTGTCTTTTGTCATGAAATCCAAGTTAAACAAGTCTGTATACGCATTTACATCTCTTCTATTTCTGTTTCTGAAGAGGTTACATGAACCGACATTTTAGGGACGAACCCGACCCGAAATCGGGTCGGGCCTAAAATGATCAATCATTGCTTCGGGTTCGGGTTCGGTCGGGTCGGGTCGGGTCGGGTCGGGCTCGGGTTCGGGCGGCCCGATCTTACCTCTAGCGGATACTGCCTGTGTGGAAGTGCGTGGGGAGCGAGGAGCTAAGCTGGGACACAGCAGTGGGGAAAAAACTGATCCTGGTGGTTTTTAGTCAATAGGTTGGCAATATTTTGGGTGGGAGGAGCAGTGGCTGAAGAGCCAAACAGGTGGGGCATGTCTGTCAAAAAGTTCAATCATAGGAAAACACACTTGCCCAGATCTGTCAGTTTGGTGATTATCTTGGAAGGGCGTAACTCTGTTAAATGCTGTTCAACTGTTTGTCATTATTGCCAAGGTAAGAGAGGATGGGGTGTTCATGCGCCTGGCACCACACCCAGTGGTGTTGGGGCTGGCTAGCTCGAAAGGGCGAAAGGCGAAATAAGTACCGGTAGCTTGCCAGTGTACCGTAGTTCACTCAAGTCCACCTCTCCTCCACGTGGTGCATCCTGGTAACTAGGTTCTCGTGGACATAGGCTAACGAGGCTCTGGCTAGGGGAAGGAAAACCCCGAAAGAAAAACCTTGCCGCGGGGGGCCCGACAACCCGCCCGGTTCAACTACATTGTTACAGAAACCTTAGGAAACTCAAATACTATCAACAACAGGACCGCAGTGTGCTTGAGACAGGAACTTGACTCGTCAATCACCGTGCCTACAGCCCGCTCGAGCCAAGAACCTGAACTCTATGACCACTCCTGATGAAAGCCTTAACCAGGAAGTTGGGAGTGCGAATTCAAGCGTACTGGGGCCCAAAAAGCATGCTTCGTGTTGGGGCATGGAACGTCCGCACTATGTACAAGATGTCAAAAACCGCTCGGGTCATCAACGAGATGAAACGCTACGGCCCAAAACCACATGGCGCCGAACTGTGATGGCGGAGCTGAAAGAGAGGGATCTCACATGGGGACAAGCCCAACACATCGCCAGAGACAAGGCACGATGGAGAGAGTTGACTGAGGCCTTATGTCCCAGATGGGACGAAGAGGATTGAAGTGAAGTGAAGAGAGGATCGTCCAGTTGTTATGCAGTCCAGGTTGGGGGAAAGGTTTTTCTCCCCTCTATCTGAACTCCAATATCTGGAAACTGTACGTATACACGGACTCAACTGTATCATCACCACCAGAAAACCATTCCAATTTGCGAATCCGAGCAGCACACAAGGATTTGTGTTTTTCTTGGCAAAGCACCAGTTGTTGAAAATATTTCAATTGTGGTTCAAGCAGATTTAACGACTTGAGCAGCGAACTAGCCACAGTTATTTGATCTGGTTTCACATCTGTCATTTGTGGCAGAGAAGTATGAGGGTGCTTTTGAACAGTCTGAGTTCAGTAAGAGTCCACATGGCCGCCTGATAAAACATACAAATGGGTAATACTCGATCAAATCACAGTCTCGGAGTCCCAGAGACACCCCGTCAAATAATGGGGCCAAGTACCCCATGTACATTTTGTAATGATTCCTGTAGTTCAACACTGCGAAATTGGAGTTTTAACAGGTCCGACCCATGGAAATTCCTGAAATCAAGGTCCAGAGAATCATACTATTAGCATGTATGCATTTATACTGTGGGTTCAATATTTTGGTTCAGCAAGCAGGAGTGCTTCAACATCTGTCAAGTAACGACGATATAGGTCTCATTGATACATGCGTTGCCTGTGCCTGAGCTTCAAATATAGAGCACTTCAACAACAACCACAGCTGTAACATAAACAGAAATCATAAATAAAATATTCATTCATTCATCTTCCGAACCGCTTGATCCTCACTAGGGTCGCGGGGGGTGCTGGAGCCTATCCCAGCTGTCTCCGGGCAGTAGGCGGGGGACACCCTGAATCGGTTGCCAGCCCATCACAGGGCACACAGAGACGAACAACCATCCACGCTCACACTCATACCTAGATTATACTTAGAGTGATCAATCAGCCTGCCATGCATGTCTTTGGAACGTGGGAGGAAACCGGAGCACCCGGAGAAAACCCACGCAAGCCCGGGGGAGAACATGCAAACTCCACACAGGGAGGCCGCAGCTGGAATCGAACCCGGTACCTCTGCACTGTGAAGCCGACGTGCTAGCCACTGGACTACCGGGCCGTCCCCCCCTGAGTACCCGGAGAAAACCCACACAGGCACCAGGAGAACATGCAAACTCCACACAGGGAGGTTGGAGCTGGAATCGAACCCGGTACCTCTGCACTGTGAAGCCGACGTGCTAACCACTCGACTAACGGGCCGCCCTAACATAAACATAAATAAAATATGATTTAATTAATTAATTAATATGGGGGGGTTCTAATTAAAATTTACAAGTTGAAGAGTTCCCTTTATATTTGGTATACATTGGCATCGCTCACATTGAACAGTTTCTATCAAGTAAGCTCAGTCATGTATGTCAATTATTTTGGAGTTCTTATTTTCAAGTAAAGTCTCCCCATGCGGTTGTTTTGTTGACCCAAATCCGATTCACTCGCAACTTTGAATGCAGCTTTTGGATGAGCTGTCACTGTCACTCTTTTTTACAGATAGAAGGAGAATTCATTTAGCCATTCAAAGCTTTCGTGCCAACTTTGGAGGTCAAACTATATCGGCGCGACCACTCGAGAAGCTTTGTATTCTGCTTATAGCATGATATATAGGACTAATATGCAGTATGGAGAGCTCTGAAACAGCGCATAGTAGGCTGCAAGTCTTTTACAGTGAACAATCTCGATTCTCTAAATTCTTGCGATGACCTATACACATCTGTTGAAAGCATGTTAGTGATTACCGGGCTCTTCAAAGGCACTGCGGTTATATTCCCAGTTATGCATTCTAAGTGTTATTGTCTCACGAGGGAGCTCACATGCTTCTTTTCCAGGGCCAAATGGCTCCCGACTTGGCAACGAAACTGGTTCATTGTTGTAGGCCTGAGTGAAAAGCTGCCGTAGAAGAATATAAAACAATGCGACTATACTACTAATTAAGGTCAGTTTAAAAAGCAAAAAGCTTTACATACAATCATCAGATGCTCGTTCCTCCACACTTACATTCATGTGAAACTGTCACTGTCTGCATTTTCCATTTCTGGTCAAGAACAAAATTAGAAGAAAACAACCTCATTGTTGACACTTTGGAAAAATGGCCATCTTTGTATAATTCACGGCTGCAAACCAGGTCAGGAAGTATTTGTTAGGGTGGTTCTGTTTGTGGCCAACAGGTGGCTCTTCCTGCAGTGGCACACCTGTTGGTCATTGTTTCGTTAGTTAGTGTTTCTGTTTAAAGGACTCCCTGTTGAAGTCGGGTCGTTGTGTTTTGTCACTGTGTTTGCCTTTGTGTCCGCCCTCCAACTACCACCACACAAAAGCTTTAACAGAATGACCCGACCAGACTGGACCCCGCAGGACCAGAGGCCTGGTCCCACTTGCCGCCCGTTCCTGACCCCCGGTGAGGCAAGCTTTGCGATTGCCTTCTGTTCCTGTCCCATTCCAGTACACACAAAGTACATTTATAAGAAACTGCAAGATGATGTCAAGGTGGCCGCTGCGAAGCCTTCCACGATAATGTGTCTATCTGTGAATCCCAGATACCGCAGCTACTATTGCATTAATAAAGTGACTTGCCTGAGCAGTACTTGAATTACCTTTGACTTGCCCAAGACAGAAGGACTTTGGACTTGCTTGAGACGTGAAGGTTACAGCAATAATAGCGACTCCTAAGACTTACAGAGTTGTGACTTGATTCCGTCTGTGCTGAGAACAGGTAGATGACTAAATTAAAGGGTAACGAAACCCCAAAATGTTCAAAGTAAGAATCTGATTCATGAGCCAACACTAGTCAAAACATCCATCCATCCAGCCATCTATTTTCTGATCCGCTTTATCCTCGCGAGGGTCGCGAGGGTCGTGTTGGAGCCTATCCCAGCTGTCTTCGTGGAGTAGGCGGGGGACAGTCTGAACTGGTTGCCAGCCAATCGCAGGGCACACAGAGACGAACAGCGACAGTTTAGGGATCAGGATCAATCAGCCTGCCATGCATGTTTTTGGAATGTGGGAGGAAATCGGAGTACCCGGAGAAAACCCACGCAAGCCCGGGAAGAACATGCAAACTCCACACAGGGAGGCCGGAGCTGGAATCGAACCAGGTACCTCCGCACTGTGAGGTTGACGAACCACTGGACCACCGGGCTGCCCTACTAGTTAAAACACTGTAATATAATTCATATTTCAAAAGAATCAAACTGAATAACTACACAACAAGGGGGTCCGTCCGTCTCTTGCGTTATTGTGAGTGGAAGAGAGAAAGTCCGAATGCCTGTAAAGCTCTGTGGGCTGGACTTGAGATTTGAGCCCAGAACCCCAGAACTGTGAGGCAGATGTGCTAACCACTAGCTTCACCGGTGCCCCCACCATTCCCACTCCCCTCCCTCTGCTACGATAATCACATAGACTTGAAAATGACTCTTTCAACACTGCCACCCGGAATCACATTGAATGAAAAGAGGACAGAGGGCGCTTTCCACCACTTATTTGACGATGGAAACAAGAGGTTATAATTCATCACTTCAAGGACTGAACTAAGTCCACGAATAGCACATAATCATATAGTGTACCTCTGAGAGTAGGGTAGGGCTTGGTTAGTTACGTGACCGGCCGCTCTGTTCATAGACTGACTGAACGATGAGCATGTAGGAGGAAAATCTGCTGAGCGCAGATTCACCCATCCCTTCTCCAAGACCAATTTTTTCCCCAGTGAATATTTTTATCTGTGTCTTGACAGGAAACGGGTATCCTCCTTGCATCCAGAAAGAACTGGACCTTTTGATAAGCTTTTGCTGCATTCACTATAACGAAACCATTGCCCCTCCCTTATTTCACCTGACATTTTTCAAACTATACAGAGAATGTCCCCTGATCTTAGCTACTGTACAAAACTGCCCATACAGCCAGTAGGAGTCACTCGTGCATAAACAAGAATATTATCCCTCACTGGACTCGCACTCATGAATACTGACAAGAGTATTATTGAAGATGTTGACCTGATTCACCCCCCACCCCCTGTTTTTTTTTACATGTTAGCAGTGTGACAAAAAAAATGA
Organism: Hippocampus mohnikei; assembly: GCA_026261675.1. NCBI lineage: Eukaryota > Metazoa > Chordata > Actinopteri > Syngnathiformes > Syngnathidae > Hippocampus > Hippocampus mohnikei. Next base: position 646,103 of record JAKGUB010000340.1, read on the forward strand.
ATAAATAAAAAATGTTAGCCCCTTGTAATTCCAATATTTTTGCTTCAGTTGTAAATGGATACTATCACACTCAGCACATTCATCCATTTTCTTATCCGCTAATCCTCGCAAGGGTCGCGGGAGTGCTGGAGCCTATCCCAGCTGTCTTCGGGCAGAGGGCCAGGTACATCCTGAACCGGTCGCCGACAAATCGCAGGTGAATAGACGAATAATCATTCACTCTCACAATCACACCTAAGGACAATTTTCAGGGGTCGATCCACCTGCCACGTACCGTATTTACCGTATTTTCACGACCATAAGGCGCCATTGAAAGTCTTAAATGTTCTCCCAAATGGACAGGACGCGTTATAATGCGGAGCGTCTAGTGTATGAGCCGAGTTCCAAAGCCTGACTGGGCGCGCTTCTGGCCGACACACGCTGTTTATATAGAGAAAAGGCGGGCGTGAGTGACGACAGGCATGCAGAAGTCCGCCAATGAGTGAAGGGTGGGCGTGTAAGAGGACGCTAAAGGCACGTCCCTAGCAGGTACCAGGCGCCAATGAGTGAAGGGTGGGCGTGTAAGAGGACACTAAAGGCACGTCCCTAGCAGGTACCAGGCGCCAATGAGTGAAGGGTGGGCGTGTAAGAGGACGCTAAAGGCACGCCCCTTGCAGGTACCAGTCGCCAATGAGTGAAGGGTGGGCGTGTAAGAGGACGCTAAAGGCACGCCCCTTGCAGGTACCAGTCGCCAATGAGTGAAGGGTGGGCGAGTAAGAGGACGCTAAAGGCACGTCCCTAGCTTGTACCAGTCGGTGAGCGTGTAAGAGGTGACAAGAAAAAAGTGAGTACATTGTAAAATGGCTAAATAAAGTACAACCGATCTCAGTTTTGCTTCCGTTGCCTTTTTAAAAACGTGTTTTTAGCGTGCGTGCATGCAGGCCGTATGTTTAAACTGGCGTATGTTTGACCACGCCTGGCTGCGCCCAATATTACAGTGCGTTTTGTGTATGTGTCAAACACAGAAATAGCACCCGTTACTGAGACTGCGCCCTACAACACGGTGCGCCCAATGGTCGTGAAAATACGGTATGTTTTTGGAATGTAGGAGGAAACCAGAGCACCCGGAGAAAACCCATGCAAGCACAGGGAGACCATGCAAATTCCACACAGGAAGGCCGGAGTCCAGAATCGAACCCACTACCTCTGCACTGTGCTCACCAGTTGATCACCTTGCTGCCCCCCCTCAGTACATAGGAAGGAAATGTTATTTCCTTGTTAAAAAACAAAAAAAAAGAATGAAGAACAAGCCTTTCTGTTTGATTGTGTCCTTGCTGGCATGTGGACTGTGTTCCATTTTTTCCGTGTTGTGGTCCAATATTTCTTCTTCGAAGCACTTGAATATTGAGAGTCAGAAAAGGGTCAAGCATGTATTACACCCATCATTCTGAAAGTCAACTCTGACTCCGAATCAGCTAATATTGGCAAAAGTGCAACAACAATAAGTGCCTGGAATTGGAATACCTTGGGAAATACTTGATGCAGGAGTGAAGAAGGTAGTGGTGTGTCATGTCATATCAAGAGGCTTTTGTGCTATAAAATGTTACAGGTCGTTTTTGTTTGTTTACACTTAACATCAATATTTGAATAGAGCGTTTAGCAAGCACATTAAGGATCAGTATTTGCCAATCCTATGAGGTTGCATTCTGTAGCACTCTCTTCTGCCAGACCAGTATAGATAGTACTCACTGACGTTCTCTCCTGGCGAACACCTTGTGCCAGTGCAAATGTTTAGACTGGCGTACCGGAACGAACAACAAGCGCAGGACCACAAAAACAGAAAAGTTGAACAAAATAAGAGTGGCATCAACCAAAGAATAATGCTGTGCTTGGTGGGGCCCGCCAACTCGTATTCAGGATTTTCGTTACTTTGTGACATTGAATAATAATAGCAGTACATAATAAGCAATAGTTGATATTTTGGACTGGTTGTCAACAGTCCAAAAATGGGACGAATTTGCCACAAGGGTTAATACATTCTAATGTAATGTGTGGGGGGGTGGGGTGGGCGGGGGGGTTAAGATATAACACCCATCCACACAAATATCGAGATCAACTGATTGTCAACACTGGATAATTGCAACTCCTTCACACACTGATGATGCTCAAGGATACTTAAGCGACGGCTATTAGACCCGCGAGATTCTACGGCAGTAAACAACAATTCTGAGCCTTAAAGGGAATAAATGTCACAACTGATCAAATCAGGCTGCTCCCTCCATCTGCGAGCGTGTGGAGGTGAGCCAATGGGTCAGTCGGCGTTTTGTATCATGTGGCGCTAAGCCACCAGGAACAGATACGACAAGGTGCTATAAAATCAGAGCGTAAACGTATTAGAACCACGAACGACAACTGCATTCCTGCATGTTGTTTCCCCCAAATGGTTAACATTTCATAAATCAAAATCTTTGAAGAGATTCTGACTTCCCCGAGGTTCATCCAAGTGTGATCAGCGGTGGATCCTAGTATTAAGTGTCAGACCAACAAACTGAGAGACTGATCCCCGATTCCCCTTCAGGAAATGAATCCAATGAAAGCAACGAGACAGGTTACTTTCAGGACATTCCGCCAGATTTGACTTTCAATCACACGTTCAGAACAAAGTCATTCCATTTGCTTTATCATATTTTCTTTTCGCCACAGAAACGAGATGTTGTGTCTTCGGACGGTGAAACGGAGTGCAGAAAAATGCAGAAATACCGAGGAGTAACAAATATTTTGTGTGGGTTTGGAGGACGGGAGGGGTCTTCTGTGGTGGGCTAATTCTATTGATCCTTTCTGTGGGTCGATTGTACTTTTTCATAGAAATGAACATTCTCAAAGCTGTCAAATGCAAAACAGAGAGACCCTTCGATGGAGTCTAACGCCATCAGTTGCTTGATTAAATTCCTCTTAGTATGAAAGCTCGATGCAATTAACTTGGAGAGGTCAAGTCACCCCTATAATTACCTTCTCCTGACAAGAAAATACACCCATTCGGGGTATTATAGTGATTGGAAAAGGCGCTATCGCTGATGGATGCAGCATATAGTCAAGAAAATACTCCATAAATTCATTCATTCATCTTCCGAACCGCTTGATCCTCACTAGGGTCGTGGGGGGTGCTGGAGCCTATCCCAGCTAACGTCAGGCAGTTGGCGGGGGACACCCTGAACCGGTTGCCAGCCAATCGCAGGGCACACAGAAACGAACAACCATCCACGCCCACACCTAGGGACAATTTAGAGTGCTCAATCAGCCTGCCATGCATGTCTTTGGAATGTGGGAGGAAACTGGAGCACCCGGAGAAAACCCACGCAAGCCCGGGGGAGAACATGCAAACTCCACACAGGGAGGCCGGAGCTGGAATCGAACCCGGTACCTCTGTACTGTGAAGCCCACGTGCTAACCACTGGACTACCGGGCCGCCCCTGCTTGGATCATTCTCTTCAATTTCTTTCCACATTCGCAATTGGTCTCGACCCATGACCCGAAATATTCCAAGTCCTCCACCCCTTGCTATCTCTTTTCCTCTGGAGCCTCACTTTTGCCCCGCCATCCGGCTCATTAATGCTTTTTATCGGTGTTGGGAATAACGGTGTTTAAGTCTAATGTCGTCACTAACAGCGTTCGTTAGTGAGTAACGAAGTCATCCACTTCATGACTTCACTTCGATGGCAATACCATCCCTTGTCTTCGGTGTTACGCTATTTCTACAGTCACACACTGCCTCAAAATGTGGCCAGTGTAATAAAGGACCTTCTTGTCGAGTGGGGCATCAGTGACAAGGTCACCGGCCTCGTCACGGATGAATCTGCCATTATGGGTGCTTGCAGTAGAGAGGTCGTCATGCCATCTGTGCGGCACATTCATTAAATGTGACGTCCCAAAAAAAGCGCTTCATCAGAAATAAGGGACAAAAGCAAGAAGATCCTTGGATATTTCAAGAGCAGCACTACTGCAAAGGTCATTTTTGATACACCCACACGTATATGAAAGTAGAAAAGTAACAATAAGTTGCTGTACTTGCAGGTGAGACCATCACAGGTCCAACTGCAAGCGGATCGGCATGTTCTCAAACTGATCCAGGTGGTGGAGACACGGAGTAGCACACTGTATATGCGCCAGAGACTGGCGGGATTGGATGCCGACATTGCTGCTCTCTCCTCCCAGAATTTCAACACCATTTCTGATTCTTTAAAGTTTCTGGCACCATTTTAATGATGTAACAACCGAGTTATCATGTGTCCGGGTCTAAAGTCGTCCCTATGCTGCCCATTTTTACCCTGCTCTGGAAGAAGAGGAAATGAATGTGAGCACATTAGTGGGGTGTCTAAAAGAACAGCTAAAAGAAAAACTCTTCAATTTGAAATCTCAAAATATTTCACCTCTCGGCACTATACTGGATCCAAGATTTTTAAAAACTAGGTTTCCTCAGGGGCAGCCCGGTGTTCGACTGGTTAGCGCGTCGACCTCACAGAGCCGAGGTTGTGGGTTCGATCCCGGCTCCGGCCTTCCTGTGTGGAGTTTGCATGTTCTCCCCGGGCCTGCGTGGGTTTTCTATGGGTACTCTGGTTTCCTCCCACATTCCAAAGACATGCACGGCAGTCTGATTGAACACTCAAAGTTGTCCCTAGGTGTGATTGTGAGTGTGAATGCTTGTTCGTCTATGTGTGCCCTGCGATTGGCTGGCAACTGGTTCAGAGTGTCCCGCCTACTGCCCAAAGACAGCTGGGATAGGCCCCAGCATGCCCACGACCCTTGTGAGGATCAAGCGTTTTGGGAAATGGATGGATGGATGGTTTCCTCAGTCCACATCGAGCTACTTGCAGTAGAAAGAGGACTGCCCTTTGAATGCGTTTCAGTTGTCAGGCGCACTTCCGCCTCTACGCTTCATCCTCGTGATTGCCATCTGAAATTTCTCAGTCACAACCATGAGGTAATGTGTATATGGTATATGAAAATGGATTTATTGTATCGTGAATTAGACTGATCTTCTCTCTCAGGAAGCAAACTGTGGCATCACCCAAGACATTGTATTGTGGTACGGACCGGACCTATTTGTAGCAGCGTAAAGAAATGTAATCCGATTGATGCATGCGCATATGTCAGAACAGTTAACATAGGTTAATGATACTTTGAGGGTCTCGATTTCACATTCATACCTTTCCACCTACGCTTGACATACGCATGCTAATGACTAATCAACGTTAAGACTGTGAGTCACTGGGCCACACAGATAGAAAGTCATTGTTTTTTTATACGGTCCTCATTCATGGTTTCTTAAAGTGGGAGGCATACATGTCCAGGATCTTGTTCAACGCAATCATGGTGGAGGCACGAGCAAACCTAATTTGCACTTCCTGATTCCACTACCGACTCCGTCTCCACGTTCCCCACCAGTAGAGACATCAAGTACCGTTCTTCATTTCTCCCTGATTATCTTTTCTGCAGTCGTCCAATCTATTGGAAACGTCTCCTGCCCAATAAGAGCCTGTTTCACCTCTTTCCTAAAAGCTGCACAAACCCTCTTCCTTTTCTCAGCTTCCATCTCATGGTTCTCTGTTTACAGTCACTGATATCCTTCAGATGACAACATTAACAGAATATGTGATCTACCTGTGTGTTTCTACTTTGGCTAAGGTTTCTGCAAGACAGTGTTCACTACTGCCATTTCAGCAATTGTTTTGGCTGTCTACCGATTCCAGTCCAGGACACCAAACCTTCCCATCCGTTCTTCATCATACCTGTTACTTTCGCTACCATGCTTGCTAAACTCTTGCTCCAAGCACTATTCTCTCTCTGCATCGGATGCTTTTCACTACTCCATCTACCTCCTTACAGAATGCCTCTTCCTCTTCTTGGTAAAATTACACCTGTGGAGTGTAACCGCTGATAACATTCAACACAACACCCTCAATTTCAAGCTACAGCCTCATAACTCAAGCTGACACCGTTTTACCGGCAGGGAATTTCTACACTCTTCTTTTCAGATAACAACTACTCCATTTCTCTTCCTATCTGTATCGTGGTTAAACAATTGGAACCTTGCTCCTAAGCTTCGAGCCAAACTGTTTTTCAGCCTGCTCTCAGAGACATCCAAAATACTGAAACTGCCTTTCTCCTTATCATTAAACAACTCCCTCTAACTCTCTGTCAAAGACTATACTTTCAGTTTCTCGGTGCTTCCATTCTACCTTTCCATTGTCTTCCATCTTTTCTTTTTGCATATGGACACGCTGTTCCACCTCTCCATTGACTTCAGGTCTGGACTGTTTGCAGGCCATTCGAGGAATCAAACTCATTTGCGATGAAGCCACACTGTTGTATTAAGTGCATCATTTGGTTGGGCATTGTCTTGCTGAAACAAGCAGGGACCTCTTGAAAAGCCAGTGCTTGCATGGCAGCATATGGTGCTCAAAAACCTGTATGCATTTTTCAGCATTAATGGTTATCTACGCCATGGGCATGATCGCATCCCATACTTTTGAACTTGTGCTTGTAGGAGTCTTTTGCTCCTTTGGCACCAGAGGACATGACATCCATGATTTCCAAAAGTAATTTGAAATGTGGAGTCATCCACCCACAGCACAATTTTCCACTTCGCATCAGTCCTTCTCAGATGAGCTTGGGTACAGGGACCCATGTACCCATGATGTTCCCTCATCATGGGTACAAATTCGGAGATTCGCTCCAAGACTGCTCAGACCATTTGGAAACTCAGAATGTTGTGTTTGGCTCCAATAAATTAATCAAAAGAGAGATGCATGTTTTTTGGAATGTGTGTAGAAACCGGAGTACCTGGAGAAAACCCACGCAGGCACCAGGGAGAACATGCAAACTCCACACAGGGAGGCCAGAGATCGAACCTTGTACCTCTGGACAGTAAGGCTGACGGGCTGACCAGTCGACCACCAGTTCTGACGGAGGCGGGAGTTGAAGCTCTTTTTGACAGGGGATTCTGACAGGCGTTGCTAGCAAACCTCACCAAAAAAACAAAAACGTTTGGGTCTGCCGGTTTGGACCAGCATCTTCCCCTAGCGTTGGAGCCAGCACACCACCAGGTGGTGATCAGTTGACAGTTCCACCCCTCTCTTCACCCAAGTATCCAACGACATGACAAAAAAGACAATCATTGAACTGCAGCCTAGGATGTCCTGGTGCCAAGTGTCCATATGGACATCCTTATGTTTGAACATGGTGTTCATTATGGATAATCCGTGACGAGCACAGAAGTCCAATAACAGAACATTGAAGCATTGAAGTCCCCCAGTAGAACGATGGAGTCTCCAGGGGGATTGATGGGGGGAGGGGGTCGCTCTCCTGCACACCCTCCAAGGATTCCAAGAAGGGTGGGTACTTTGAACTGCTGTTTGGTGCATAGGCACAAACAACATTCAGGACCCGTCTCCCCACTACAAGGCAGAGGGAGGTGACCGTCTCGTCCACCGAGATAAACCCCAATGTACAGTCACCAAGCCACATTAAGTTTGCTCACTCCTGCTTGGCTCACTTTTCATCTTGGGCAATTCCAGAAGGAAAGTGTGTTGGACCCTTCTCAAGAAAACTGGTACCAGAGCCTGAGACAGTTCCTCGAGTTCGTTCCTGTAACCGGGGATTGGACCGCCAAGGTTCCCACCTTTTGTCGCCGCCCGGCTCACAGGGCACCCAACCCCTTTGGCCTCTCCCACAAGTGAGCCCATGGGAAAGGGGACCCACGTCGTCTTTTCGGGCTGAGCACGATGCTGTATTCCAGACATCTGCTATCGGCCAAAGTCAGCTGGGATAGGCTGGAGCTAACCAAATACCTTAATGAGGACAAAAGCTGTAGAAAATGGATGCAGGGATGGATGGATGGATGGATGGATGGATGGATGGATGGATGGATGGATGGATGGATGGATGGATGAATAGTGGCATAAGTCATGCTTTAGAGCATAGGTGTCCAACTCAGGTCCTGGAGGGCCAATGCCCTGCATGTTTTCCAAGTCTCCCTGTTGCAACACACCTGATTCAAATGAACAGGTTCAATGTCAGGCTTCCTCAGAGCTTGCTGATGATCTGATCATTTGAATCAGGTGTGTTGCAAAAGGGAGACTTGGAAAACATGCAGGACAGCGGCGGCCCTCCAGGACCTGAGTTTGACACCTATGCTTTAGCGGTTCTGACAACTACCACAATGAGGCGAGTCTAAATGCCAACCATTTTATTTCAGTCTTAAACCAACATCAATTTCCTCCCACTGCCTGCACGCAGAGAAACAGTAACTCCTACTTACATTGTTGACACGGGTTTGGCTAACAACCCTTGCATCCCTGATAAATGACTCCTCACACAGCACGGCCAACTATGATAACATTTTATGAAACTTTACAGATGTCCTCCCCCCCCCCAAAAGAAGAAAATCTAATCTTCCAGTGTTGCTTCTATTGGGTCAGACATTTAAAATTCAGATGAGGAAACCTATTTTCTCAAACACACGCTCACCACAACAGTGAGCCATGCCGACGCATATTTGATTAACAAGTTCAATGTGATGGCGTGGTGTTAAATGGTTAATTTGTCGAGCGGGGCTGCTATATAGAGAAAGATGGGAGTATTCCCAACTCATCCATTAATCTGTCTGAATGTCCACTGCTTGACAGCTTTGTTGATCTTGAAAAAAGTGGTCATGTGTCTGTTTTAGACATATGCATCATGCATAACTCACCTTATCAACACTGAGTGGAGAAAGCTATGCAAACGCAGACCAGGTTTTTCTGTGTGAAGACTGGCAAAATGGATGAATCACTCCAAAGCATTGGGACATGCTAACATGCCTCCAGTTGGTTATGATTTACTTCCAATAAAAATCCATTCGATTTATATGGAGGAAAGTTGATGTTTTTTTTTTTAATGGAATCTATTTTAAATGGTGTGGTTTGATATTTGACATTCCGTACGTACACTGACCGCCCTCTGTCGGTACACGTCAGTTAAGATTAATTGCATTTTTTCGCTTGATGTTTGCAGCAAGGTAGTAGTGTATGAAACCCCCGGGACATGAGGATGACACATTTGCTTTGCCCAGTGCATAGGGATAGTAATGCTTCTAGGCACATTGTGTTTACAGCGCACAGACCGTAGTTGCATGGGATATGTTGCATTACTTGTCAATCGCTAGGTTGCTACCAACGCTGCCAGTAAAAGACAAACCGGATAAATATACCGTAAATTCCGGACTCTAAGCCGCTACTTTTTTCCCAAAACTTTCAATCCTGCGGCTTATTCAGTGATGCGGCCAATTTGTGTCATTTTCTAACGGCCACCAGGGGGCGCTCGAGTAGAAAAGGTACGATTAAGACCGGTGGAATATATGCGTCGAGGAAGACTGCAACTTATTGCTTGTGCATAAATTAAATGAGCGTCAACATACCCTCATCATGGAAAATGCAAAAAGAAAGGCAGATGACGCATTGCTATTCTGTTGCTAGCGTGTTGTTACCGTTTTACTGCCGCGTCACAGGCACTGTTTGGGAAGAACGTTATATTATTATTATTATTATTGTTAAGTTATATGATTAAAACTTTGAAAACTCTCTCTTTCTTTGTAAATATGTTGACATGTTTTAATGTATATGTATATATACGGGTGCGGCTTGTGTGTGTACAAAATTGTTTTTCCTCTCAAAATGTCGTGGGTGCGGCTTATAATCAGGTGCGCTCTACAGTGCGGAAATGACGGTACGTGGTGTTTTGCTCATATGGCCCGAGTGAAGTGATTTGAGCCATCTTAACACTCAGTGAATCAATCGCCATGTGACATGCCGCAGTAACATTTAACACCGAGCTTTCTCGATTTAAATAGTGACAGTGATTTAAAAAAAAAATAATAATAATCTATATTTGCCGGGCTGTTCACATTGTGTCTGTCATTAGTTTCCAGGGTCCAGAATTTTGCTTGCCGCAAAGGCTCTCTCTGTTCCCAATCGGTCTCAGGATACTCATAAAATAAATGTGTTCAGGAAATGTGCAATTTTGGTCCGTGCTTTTCATCCGTCTGGATCTTTTTGTGTCGGGAAATGGTCACGAAATGAACAGAGGTTTACGATGCTTTGCACTTGTGTTTGTTTTTCATGCCGCCATTCAAGCCTCTAAATGCCATTAGAGCAGTTCCAGATGGCACAAAGTGCACCTGTTGTTTTGTCACTTAAGGCTTCAAGCCTTTTAATCAACGCCGGCCAGCTTTAAGGTTGACAGTAAGGCATACACACTTATGTACTGCCGCACAAAAACGCTTGTTGTTTGGTAGCCACTCATTTTTCACATTTGATTCTCACCCACACGCAGAGGAGATCTGGAGGTTGCTTACTGTCTTTGTTATTCATTTGCCACTTATTCTCACGAGGTTTGCGGGTATGCTGGAGCCTATCCCAGCTGTCTTCGGTAGGCGGGGTACACCCTGAACTGGTTGCCAGCCAATCGCAGGGCACACAAAAGACGAACGGCCATCCAAGCTCACATTTCATACCGAAGGACAATTTAGACAGTTCCATTAACCCTGCCGCGCATGTTTTTGGAATGTGGGAGGAAATCGGAATACCCGGAGAAAACCCACGCAGTCACAGAGAGAACATGCAAACTCCACATGGGAAGGCCGGAGCTCGGATTGAACCCATGACCTCTGTACCTCAGTGAGGTGGACATGCTAAGCAGTCCACCAACGCGCCGTCCAGCCTAACAGCAATATTACCCAATAAAAATGTAAAAAATACATCTATATATAATACTGTATATAATAATAATAATTCATCTTCCAAACCGCTTGATCCTCACTAGGGTCGCGGGGGGGTGCTGGAGCCTATCCCAGCTGTCTCCGGGCAGTAGGCGGGGGACACCCTGAATTGGTTGCCATGGCACACAGAGACGAACAACCATTCACCCTCACACTCACACCTAGGGACAATTTAGGGTGCTCAATCAGCCTGCCATGCATGTTTTTGGAATGTGGGAGGAAACCGGAGCACCCGGAGAAAACCCACCCAAGCCCGGGGAGAACATGCAAACTCCACACAGGGAGGCCGGAGCTGGAATCGAACCCGGTACCTCTGCACCGTGAAGCCGACGTGCTAACCACTGGACTACCGGGCCGCCCTGTAGCCATACTGTTATTTACAATTTCAGGATTCTCAGTTTGAAATCTATTTTTTGAATATATTACTGGATTGTAAGAATGAATCGACATCTGTTGTGTCACGAAGCACCTCGACTCCAAGCCCAGTCCATCTTTGTCTGCGTTTTCTATGCCTCTTGCTGCTGTAGACTGCAAATGTCCCCAGTGTGGGACGAATAAAGGTTATCTTATCTTATCTTATCTTAGATGTGAACTTCCGAAAGTAAGCTAAATTTTGGGACAGCCAACAGAAGCCGCAAAACTCGGGCAAGAGCACTTTTAGACTCCATGCAAATAAATTTACGGGCGAGGGAAATAATAATAGCATCGGATGTCTGGTTGAAACCATACAATCTATTTAAACACAGTGTGTGGATGTTCGGAGACAGCAAAAAACTGCTCGTCTGTCAAGAGACAGTGAATCTAAGCAATGAGGACAAGACCGATATCTGAGTGTGAGCAGGCTCCTTAAAAAGACACTTTGGCTTTCAGCATCGCACTAAATCACAAGCTCTCTGAGCAAGTGTACAATTATCTCTCCATTCATCATTCGTTTGTGCCCGTTATGTGACGGAACAAGACGGCTGAAACCACGCAGCAAAATAAACACAGATAAGAAAAAAAAAAAAGTTATTCACTGCGAAGAATTGGATTCCGGCAACTGGAATCTAATGCCGCATGTCAGCGAGGACGAACACGTCCTCCCTCTGAAGCAGCTGTTAAACGAATAAAAGTGCTTGAAAACGACGCCTGCTCATCCGCTTTACCTTTGAACTATATCACAACGATGTATCTGCTGTACACGGTTGTGAATGTGAGTATGTCGTCGGTCTTTAGGAGTCAGTCGTGTGATTTCCTAGTGGGCAGTTCATCTCAATGGAATGGGATTGTCACGTAGCGTGGTGGTGGTGGACCCCAAGAAGCAGGCACGAGGGAGGAGCAGGGTCAACTTGACCAGTTGTATTTAATAAAACACAGAAAACTAAATCCAAAACAAACAAAGTCCAAAGTAGCAAACAAAAATCATGACTGAAGATAAAACAGTAACTGAAACATGACAAACCTGATGGCAGCAAACAACAGCAACAATGACCCGACCCCGAGTGGTCGGTCGGTCGGGAGTCCTTTTATGCTCCTAATTGCTAAACAACCAACAGGTGTGCAGCTGCAGGGAGAGCCCTGCAGTGCCACCTGGTGGTCCCAAACCGAATCATGACATTGTCAATCGCTAGGTTGCTACCAACGCTGCCAGTAAAAGACAAACCGGATAAATATACCGTAAATTCGGACTCTAAGCCTCAGTGATGCGCCAATTTGTGTCATTTTCTAACGGCCACCAGGGGGCGCTCGAGTAGAAAAGGTACGATTAAGACCGGTGGAATATATGCGTCGAGGAAGACTGCAACTTATTGCTTGTGCATAAATTAAATGAGCGTCAACATACCCTCATCATGGAAAATGCAAAAAGAAAGGCAGATGACGCATTGCTATTCTGTTGCTAGCGTGTTGTTACCGTTTTACTGCCGCGTCACAGGCACTGTTTGGGAAGAACGTTATATTATTATTATTATTATTGTTAAGTTATATGATTAAAACTTTGAAAACTCTCTCTTTCTTTGTAAATATGTTGACATGTTTTAATGTATATGTATATATACGGGTGCGGCTTGTGTGTGTACAAAATTGTTTTTCCTCTCAAAATGTCGTAGGTGCGGCTTATAATCAGGTGCGCTCTACAGTGCGGAAATGACGGTACGTGGTGTTTTGCTCATATGGCCCGAGTGAAGTGATTTGAGCCATCTTAACACTCAGTGAATCAATCGCCATGTGACATGCCGCAGTAACATTTAACACCGAGCTTTCTCGATTTAAATAGTGACAGTGATTTAAAAAAAAAATAATAATAATCTATATTTGCCGGGCTGTTCACATTGTGTCTGTCATTAGTTTCCAGGGTCCAGAATTTTGCTTGCCGCAAAGGCTCTCTCTGTTCCCAATCGGTCTCAGGATACTCATAAAATAAATGTGTTCAGGAAATGTGCAATTTTGGTCCGTGCTTTTCATCCGTCTGGATCTTTTTGTGTCGGGAAATGGTCACGAAATGAACAGAGGTTTACGATGCTTTGCACTTGTGTTTGTTTTTCATGCCGCCATTCAAGCCTCTAAATGCCATTAGAGCAGTTCCAGATGGCACAAAGTGCACCTGTTGTTTTGTCACTTAAGGCTTCAAGCCTTTTAATCAACGCCGGCCAGCTTTAAGGTTGACAGTAAGGCATACACACTCATGTACTGCCGCACAAAAACGCTTGTTGTTTGGTAGCCACTCATTTTTCACATTTGATTCTCACCCACGCGCAGAGGAGATCTGGAGGTTGCTTACTGTCTTTGTTATTCATTTGCCACTTATTCTTACGAGGTTTGCGGGTATGCTGGAGCCTATCCCAGCTGTCTACGGGCAGTAGGCGGGGTACACCCTGAACTGGTTGCCAGCCAATCGCAGGGCACACAAAAGACGAACGGCCATCCAAGCTCACATTTCATACCCAAGGACAATTTAGACAGTTCCATTAACCCTGCCGCGCATGTTTTTGGAATGTGGGAGGAAATCGGAATACCCGGAGAAAACCCACGCAGTCACAGAGAGAACATGCAAACTCCACATGGGAAGGCCGGAGCTCGGATTGAACCCATGACCTCTGTACCTCAGTGAGGTGGACATGCTAAGCAGTCCACCGCCGCGCCGTCCAGCCTAATAGCAATATTACCCAATAAAAATGTAAAAAATACATCTATCTATCTATAATACTGTATATAATAATAATTCATCTTCCAAACCGCTTGATCCTCACTAGGGTCGCGGGGGGGGTGCTGGAGCCTATCCCAGCTGTCTTCGGGCAGTAGGCGGGGGACACCCTGAATCGGTTGGCAGGGCACACAGAGACGAACAACCATCCACCCTCACAATCACACCTAGGGAAAATTTAGAGTGTTCAATCAGCCTGCCATGCATGTCTTTGGAATGTGGGAGGAAACCGGAGCACCCGGAGAAAACCCACCCAAGCCCGGGGAGAACATGCAAACTCCACACAGGGAGGTCGGAGCTGGAATCGAACCCAGTACCTCCGCACTGTGAAGCCGACGTGCTAACCACTGGACTACCGGGCCGCCCTGTAGCCATACTGTTATTTATCATTTCAGGATGATCAGTTTTAAATCTATTTTTGAATATATTACTGGATTGTAAGAATGAATCGACATCTGTTCTCGACTCCAAGCCTAGTCCATCTTGGTCTGCGTTTTCTATGCGTCTTGCTGCTGTCGACGGCAAATGTCCCCAGTGTGGGACGAATAAAGGTTATCTTATCTTATCTTATCTTCGATGTGAACTTTCGAAAGTAAGCTAAGTTTTGGGACAGCCAACAGAAGCCGCAAAACTCAGGCAAGAGCACTTTTAGACTCCATGCAAATAAATTTACGGGCGAGGGAAATAATAACAGCATCGGATGTCTGGTTGAAACCATACAATCTATTTAAACACAGTGTGTGGATGTTCGGAGACAGCAAAAAACTGCTCGTCTGTCGAGAGACAGTGAATCTAAGCAATGAGGACCAGACCGATATCGGAGTGTGAGCGGGCTCCTTAAAAAGACACTTTGGCTTTCAGCATCGCACTAAATCACAAGCTCTCTGAGCAAGTGTACAATTATCTCTCCATTCATCATTCGTTTGTGCCTGTTATGTGACGGAACAAGACGGCTGAAACCACGCAGCAAAATAAACACAGATAAGAAAAAAAAAATAGTTATTCACTGCGAAGAATTGGATTCCGGCAACTGAAATCTAATGCCGCATGTCAGCGAGGACGAACACGTCCTCCCTCTGAAGCAGCTGTTAAACGCATAAAAGTGCTCGAAAACGATGCCTGCTCATCCGCTTTACCTTTGAACTATATCACTACGATTTATCTGCTGTACACGGTGTGAATGTGAGTATGTAGTCCGTCTTTAGGAGTCAGTCGTGTGATGTCCTAGTGGGCAGTTCATCTCAATCGAATGGGATTGTCACGTAGCGTGGTGGTGGTGGTGGTGGAGCCCAAGAAGCAGGCACGAGGGAGGAGCAGGGTCAACTTGACCAGTTGTATTTAATAAAACACAGAAAACTAAATCCAAAACAAACATAGTCCAAAGTAGCAAACAAAAATCATGACTGAAGATAAAACAGAACAGTAACCAAAACATGACAAACCTGATGGCAGCAAACAATGACCCGACCCCGAGTGGTCGGTCGGTCGGGAGTCCTTTTATACTACTAATTGCTAAACGACCAACAGGTGTGCAGCTCAGGAAGAGCCCTGCAGTGCCACCTGGTGGTCCCAAACCCAATCATGACAAGGGATATGTTCCAGCTTCCCAATGATGATGAATAGAATACATTGAATTAGCCATTCGAACCATAACAGAGAACTCGACAGTACAGTCCCAAGTAGGTACAGTAGGAGGAAAAGAAAACCTTAAACCTCCAAAAAGGATTTTTAAAAACCCTGATAAACATTCACTGTCTATCTTCCACAAAAAAAGAGGAGGGGCAATAGAGAAGGGAAGGGAAAACCTCCACCCCATCACCTGTCGCCCGAAAATATTACAAAATATTTGAACAAAAAGAAAAATGAAAACCTGAAAGATATCCATTGAAAAGTACACCAAAACATTTGTTCGGTCCTAAACATGACAGAACAATCTGACCACGATGGATTCTGCAGACTTGGACAAATTTAGGAACGCTTTGGCCAACCAAAGACGACTGTTGGGAAGCACGCTAACAGCGCTCCATGCCACGGTTGCCCTGTGGACTCAGCACGTTGAAAGATTAGGCCAATGTGTTGGGCAGTTTGTGCACCCAGGGAACCTTCCCTTGGATTCCGGGACTGCGGCGAGCATTGGGGTGCCACCTACCCCAACCCTTTGCCGGGAACCACATTTGGCCCATCAATCACACTATGGAGGTGAGCCCGGACTTTGCGGGCAGTTCCTTTGACCAGCTGTTATTAATTTTTGATCAGCAAGCTATGACATGTGCCCAAGATGGTTCCAAAGTTGTATTTATCACGAGTCTCTTGACTTGTTCAGCTATCTTGGGCAATGGCAGTGAGCGACGCACGGCCCGAGCTACGGACCCTCCTTCCCTGAGTTTATTGCGGAACTACGTCAGGTTTTCTACCACCCGGTTCAGAATCCTTGGTTTGGCGTCATAGTACTTGTTGTGCTAGTCCATAAAGACACGAGGCAGGTGAACCCAAAGGTCTTTCACGACACCACCACGTGTACAATGCCGGCATTTGTCACGGTTACTCTGGCCTCAGCTCTTATATGGGCCCGTGGTACGCTTTGTCATTTCTCATAAGTGGAAACAGAGACAGGTTCATGAAAGTTTCGAGGTTTTTGTTTTCACTCCTGCCAGTGATCTGCCTCCAGGACATGAGAACGGTTCCACGGTCACACTGTTCAGTTTGCTATGTTTGGCATAAAGTTACACACGAGACACCAGGAGTCAAAAATCTATTTCCAAAAACCTTGACGGACTGACAAACTCCTGGGTGGACGAAAAGAGGAAATGTGAGATGGGAAACTATGTTCTGAACTCTGCCGAGTCAACGCGCCAAAGCAAAGATGCTGACGGACAAACGCGCAAACGCTATTTTCGATCAATACGTTCAAACTACGTGTGGTGTTTGTGCTGTACGAGCCCATCCCAGGTGACTTTGGGCAAAAAAGTGGAATAACCCCCAAACTGGCCAGCCAGTCAGTCACAGGGCACATATAGAGACCGACAACCATACACACCCACATTTACACCTTCACTCAGTGGGATCCGATCCCATGCTGCCCGCAAAAGTCAAGCGAGTGTACCGCAACAACTGCTGGCAAACTCAAAAGGAACATTTAGTGCTCTACCAAGAAAGGATAAGAAATAGAATGGCCTTTAGTCATCAAATCTGTCAAAGACTGAAAAAAATAAAACCCAACTGTTGCCTGTACTGACAACCACTCTACCCTCATTTCATGTTATGTCACTCGAGTGGGTGTAATGTGGGAACCCGAGAGCATTTATTTTGGTTTTTAAGACGAATGTACTTGAGCAGCAGTGTCAATCAACAAAAAGACCAAGAATCCACTCAGTCGGTTGTGACTTTCGGAAAAAATGAGCAATTTTGACATTCTAGCAAAGAAACATGGAGTTGACACACGTGATTTGCATAAAAAGGTGTGGCTGGGTGGATCTGGCGCCAGGTCTCGAGTGTGGCACCTGTGCTCGTAGGCTTCATTTCGACGGGCAATCCATTATTTGTCATTTCCGGATTGCATCCGCTTTGACTTTCAGCTCGAATCGAATCTTTATCTTCTCACAAGGGGGAAGTGATTTGCAATCTGATACGGATCAAATGTATCCATATACATCTTCAATGCGCACGCTCACTTGCATATCAACGAGGTGAAGACAGAAGAGCGGTGACACGACTTGAGATGGTACACGCTGAAGAGCAACAGCTTCCATGACATTGAGACGGAAGAAAACAAAAGCCACTTTTGCCAAACCTCCCTGCGTGCTGATGGCTGCTTTGAGTGTGTCTCCAAACATACTTAACCCTCGTGGCAAATTCGTCCCATTTTGGGACTGTTGACAAACAGTCCAAAAATAGATCAAAGGCAATGTTCTGAAAACGTCATTGGAATCGCTCAAATTGGTCTAACTCAGGGGTCTCAAACGTGCGGCCCGCGGGCCAACTGCGGCCCCCAGGATGATAATTTGCGGCCCCCGTCTTAATATGAAAGATTAATATTAGTGCGGCCCGCAAGATTGATACGAATGACTCTTGTGTGCGGAGCTGAACGAACCAATCACGGTGAGGTATTGACCCTATTCCGCCCCGCCCAGTTTTTTAGAGGAAATAAAATCAGAATACGGAGATGTGCTCTACTTCACTGAGGTACGTTAGCTCAGAAGGGGAAACGTATTGAAGAGATTTCTGGAGTTGAGAGCAGAAGTAAAAAAACTTCATGGAGAAGGACGGGGTGGCTTCTTTTGAAAATTATTTGATTGAATTCATTATTTTGTGTTAAAAATAAAGATATTTGAGAACATTGGAATGATTTATCAGCGCTTTTCTTGTGGGAAACCCTGATGCGGCCCAGCCTCACCCAGACTCTGCCTCCAGTGGCCCCCCAGGTAAATTGAGTTGGAGACCCCTGCTCTAACTTGTCCAAAAACAGGTGAAAATTAGTTGTCAAGTTCCAAAAAAAAAGTCCAAATATGTTTTTCAGAATGATTTCTTGATTGACATTTGAAAATGGCCCAGAGGAAAAACAGTCCCATAATGGGCCGTGTTTTCCCCACACACCCCCATTCGAAATGCCACTTTTCCACATCTTCTTGATGCACTGTACCCCGGATGTTTGACCGTGCATTTGTCGCAATTTGGCACTGAATCTCTTCACGAGCGGTTGAACTACATGTGAAAACCATTTTTGGGGACTTGAGAGTAATCATGCAATAATACAGCAGATGGCGCTATATTTCTTCATGATTTATTAACATGTCGAAGGCTCGAACTTGTCCATACTGAATACTCCAAATTGAATGTTTATATATATATATATATATATATATATATATATATATATATATATATATATATATATATTAGAGCTGTCAAACGATTAAAATATTTAATCTAATTAAAAACTCAACTGTCATAATTAACTCAAATTAACCAAAAATTAATCATGATTACTCACTTATTTTTTATCGTTTCTGAATTTCCTTTTATATTTTTTGTCCTATTTTCCCCCATTTTAATGCTCTCATCAACATGGAATCATGAATCAGTTTTAATGGAGGTGTTGCTGCTGCGTTGAAGAAAGCGTTGAAGCCGCAGGGTAAAACTCTTAATTTAGCAGTTGATCTAAATTCCAATCTTCACCTTTACTTACAAAGCTTCGGGTGTTCTCGGAAAAAAAAAAGAAATCCAATATACTCATGAAGAAAACGTGGTGCTAATAGAGTAACAGTAAAATACAACAATTCAAATGTGCTTTCTTGTCGGATTTCAAAGCACCTGGTCTTCAAATGCCATCCGGGTCCAGACATGTCACTGACTCCATCGGCCAGGGCTGGTGAGGCAGTTTATGTATTATTTTCTCTATACTGGGAAACATTTGGGTTGATTATCAAAAGACGAAATGAAACAAGCTAGAAACAGTTGAGCCTTTTTATTTACATCTACGTTATGCGCATCGACATCTGAAACACAAAGCCTCCTCTGAAGCAGGTCAAATGAATAATAGGGTTTAAGTCTGGAGATTGACATCGCAGCCATGAGCAGATTTTTTCTTCCCGGTTCTGGTGTACTGTCTGTACCTGTTCAAGAAGTACGGTGCAAACAGCAGATCGGTATTCTTTGACCTCAAAAGGTTGTCGTCAAAGTCAAAATGTTAGGGCTGATTCTTTCGTGTGAGTCCAGCCCTGCCGGCGGCGAGAACGAGAATATTATTCCCAGGCAAAATCAACCAAAATCTGCAACCTCAATCTCTTTGGAGGGGAGTGCACATTTATACACACAGATATCCGTGTTCCAACTATTCCAAGTATTTGTTGACTGAGATTGAAGGAACTTCTCGAGAGAAGCAGAATGTAAAATGAA
Organism: Hippocampus mohnikei; assembly: GCA_026261675.1. NCBI lineage: Eukaryota > Metazoa > Chordata > Actinopteri > Syngnathiformes > Syngnathidae > Hippocampus > Hippocampus mohnikei. The sequence goes on from JAKGUB010000340.1 coordinate 665,971, forward strand.
AATGAAACCGGGGACTCAGCTTGGCAGCGCTTCAGTAAGCGCCGCAGTGACTTCAAAAGTATGTTTCAGGGTTGACTTTTTTTTCCCCATTGTTGTTCTTTGGTGGAGTATTTTGTCAGCTGTTCTGCTTTTTCCTTCTCTGCCGTCGGACAGGCAGGCATCGACTTCTGCAGTAGGAGGCACGATTAAGTGTCCAATCAGCCTGACATGCATGTTTTTTTGGAATGTGGGAGGAAACGGGATTACCCAGAGAAAACCCACGCAGGCCCGGGGAGAACAAAATAACTGGTGAAACCTTGAGTTCTTGGTTTCCGTGGTTTACAACGTCTAAGGTGCAATAAGTACCGTCATTTCCGCACTATAGAGCGCACCTGATTATAAGCCGCACCCACTACATTTTTAGAGGAAAACCAATTTTGTACATACACAAGCCGCGCCTGATTATAAGCCGCACCTGATTATAAGCCGCACCCACTACATTTTAAGAGGAAACCCAATTTTGTACATACACAAGCCGCACCCGTATATAAGCCGCACCTGATTATAAGCCGCACCCACTACATTTTTAGAGGAAAACCAATTTTGTACATACACAAGCCGCACCTGATTATAAGCCGCGCCTGATTATAAGCCGCGCCTGATTATAAGCCGCACCTACTACATTTTGAGAGGAAAAACAATTTTGTACATACACAAGCCGCACCCGTATATAAGCCGCATGTGCCCACATTAAAACATGTCAACATATTGCGTCATCTGCCTTTCTTTTTGCATTTTCCATGATGAGGGTATGTTGACGCTAATTTAATTGATGCACAAGACAAGAAGTTGCAATCTTCCTCCACGCATATATTCCACCGGTCTTAATCTGACCTTTTCTACTCGAGCGCCCCCTGGCGGCCGTTAGAAAAATGACACAAATTGGCCGCATTACTGTATAAGCTGCAGGGTTGAAAGTTTGGGGAAAAAGTAGCGGCTTAGAGTCCGGAATTTACGGTATATTGGGATGTTACTTTTATTTGATTTTGGTGTGGGAATAGTACTGTTAAAGTCCGTTTGGTCTGCGATTGGTGACATGAAATAAAAACGTTGTCTACAAAGTTCCCCACGTCTACAGTCTGGCCTCGCTGTTACCGGGGTAAATCGTTGTGAATACCTTCAACAACATTGTTGTCATTTCCCGAGTTGAATCCCCCATTCACTGACCTGTTGACGCTTGCACGACCGCACGCAGTCAGTCAGCTGAGTTTCAGCTTGATCTTAATACGCTTAAACACGGCCCTGGCACGCTGACGCATGCAGGGGATATCAAGTCCAAAAATAGTTGAAGGCGTCAATGCGCAATCAGGACTTTAATTACAAAGCAAATAAAACACGGATTGACTTGTCCATCACACAAAAAGACTGAAATGCCATCGACAGGCGGGGTACTTCTTTGCCAGTAATTTGATGAACAGAAATTGCTTGTTGAGTTTGCCTGACACGGGATCCATGCCTTTTCCATCCGTCCGTTTTGATATCCTCACAAGGGTCACGGGTGAGCTGAAGCCGATTGCGGTTGATTTAGGACAGGGGTCTCAAACGTGCGGCCCGCGGGCCAACCGCGGCCCCCAGGATGATAGTTTGCGGCCCCCGTCTTAATACGAAAGATTAATATTAGTGCGGCCCGCGGAGCTGAACGAACCAATCACGTGAGGTATTGACTCTATTCCGCCCCGCCCATTTTTTAGAGGAACCCTGATGCGGCCCAGCCTCACCCAGACTGCCTCCAGTGGCCCCCCAGGTAAATTGAGTTTGAGACCCCTGATTTAGGATGTAGGCAAGGTACCCCCCCTCGAATATTTGCCACCCACTCACAGGGTATAAAGAAACCCCGCAGAGGACAACCGGAGTCCAGATGACGACTTGGGGTAACCACTCGGCCACTTTGCCACGTCTTGAAATAACTGAAATGCCGAAAAAAAAGTTTGCGTTATCAGACGAAATCGAGAATAATGAGTGGGTGTTCCCATTGCGTCATACAATTTCATATTTAATGATTTTTTTTTTGGGTCAAATTGAACATGGATTTGTTTAAAATAAATCTTATCAATACAAAGACAGAACAAATGTTCACATCGAAGGCCGTTGCTCTCTTTCGACAGGCGTTGGCGTCCCAGAGCTCTTGCACACCCACATTTAAGTTTGCCTGAAAGTAAATACCGTCAATTCCGGACTATAAGCCGCTACTTTTTTCCCCAAACGTTCAACCTTGCGGCTTATACAGTGATGCGGCCAATTTGTGTACTTTTTTTAACGGCCGCCAGGGGGCGCTCGAGTAGAAAAGGTAAGATTAAGACCGGTCTTTATGACACCGTTTAATTCCGACACTGAGGACGGTGACTTCGATGTACCGGTATGTTCTTTTAGCAGACCTGTTATACTGTGTTGCTATTCTGCTGCTAGCGTGTTGTTAGCATGTTGCTACCGTTTTACTGCCGCGTCACAGGCACCGTATGGGAAGAAAGTTATATTATTATTATTGTTAGTGCGGCTTATATGCGGGTGCGGCTTGTGTGTGTACACAATGTGTTTTCTTCTAAAAACGTAGTGGGTGCGGCTTATAATCAGGTGCGCTCTATAGTGCGGAAATTACGGTCTGAATGTGAATGTGAAAATAAAAAATTCCAAATTTAAACGGTTCCTCGCGTCTTGTGCCAGAAGGGTTTTGTTTGCTGGTCTGACCTTTTCAAGTTGTTCCCGCACACCGGTAGCCGACTTCTCGTGTTACAATTACTCACACAAAATAAATGAAAAGCAGCGACATTATAATCAAAAGGCTTCAAGAGTAAATTGCTTTGAAAGAATCAATTGTCAGTTTCAAGTCGCCTCGGCCTGTTTCGCTAATCCCCCCGTGGGCCCCGAATGGGATTTGGATGGAGCTCATTACTTCCCAACGTTAGTGGAAGTCACATAGCGACAAAGTCGTAAAATGTCAAAACAAACAAAATACAGCAGACGCCGTAGCACAACTGGGAAATAAAGTGTCTGTGGTTTTGTCGACTTCTCACAACTAATACGAGCTTAAGTTACACCGTTTGTGCTGAAAAACCACACACATCTTGCACACACACACACGCCCAGTTGAATGTTATGAAACGTCACTTTGTCTTCTGTTTTCCTTGAACGGTGACGGCCGACATTGCACACATTTGTGGTCGGAAGAGCCAGAAGTAGCAACCCCAACATCCCGTGAGACATATTTTTTTGGGGTGCAACCATCATTTACAAGGGGATGGGGGGGGCACAATGCCAACAGCGGATTAATATGTGTCGGCACGGCGGGTAATCCTCTGGGTGATGCACTGATCCTCTGAGCAAAAAACACATGTTGTCACTCAACACAACACAATCAATTCCCCTTCCTGATTTAGACGTTAAACATGTGCAAGCAGATGATCCGGACAGCTAATAAGTAAGAGTCACGGCAACAAAAGAATTAAAAACAAGTACCGTCAATTCCGGACTATAAGCCGCTACTTTTTCCCCAAACTTTCAACCCTGCGGCTTATTCAGTGATGCAGCCAATTTGTGTCATTTTTCTAATGGCCACCAGGGGCGCTCGAGTAGAAAAGGTAAGATTAAGACCGGTGGAATAAATGCGTCGAGGAAGACTGCAACTTCTTGACTTGTGCATCAATTAAATTAGGGTGAACATACCCTCATCGTGGAAAATGCAAAAAGAAAGGCATATGACGCATTGCTATTCTGTTGCTAGCGTGTTGTTAGCATGTTGCTAGCGTTTTACTGCCGCGTCACAGGCACCGTTTGGGAAGAAAGTTAGATTATTATTATTGTTAAGTTATATGATTACAACTTTGAAAAACTCTCTCTGTGTACCGTCTTTCTTTGTAAATATGTTGACATGTTTTAATGTGGGCACATGCGGCTTATATACGGGTGCGGCTTGTGTGTGTACAAAATTGGTTTTCCTCTAAAAATGTAGTGGGTGCGGCTTATAATCAGGTGCGCTCTATAGTGCAGAAATGACGGTATACGGTTGTCATTTATCATTTACGACGTTAAATCCTACTTGTAATAAAGTTTCTGTGTGCAAGTTTCTGTGTCTCAGAAAGCCAATCATGTCAATCATTCCAGATGAAATATCATCTCTATTCAAACCCGATGATGGATTCACGTGCCAAAGCTAAATTGAGGGCCAAAAGTCTCCTCGAGGTGTTAATTTACTTTCCAGTGACTGTTAATGCTTGAGGCATTTTCACGTCGTCGCGATATGCAAAACCTTCTTCTCTTGCCGTCTTTTTGACATGAGACCATCTACTGTCAATCAGTTGTATTCGGGCATCCCTCCATACGGCCCGCAAAGACTCCAAACTTTGCTTTCAAATCATGCAAGTTCACTAAGAGCAAGTTTAAGATAGTTTGGCTGCATGGAGAGATAATAAAATTATACTTGGGGGGGGGGCATGGGAACCTCTGAGTCATCACAGCTATGTATAGTGTTTGCTAACCACTGAAGCCTTGGAACTTGAGTCTGGAGTACTGAGGGATGCCACACGTACATCCATATTCACACACCCTCAAATGTCAACTGTCTGCCTCGCTAATCCCTTGCACTGTTGTGACAGTCGAAAAACGGATTTAGATGACCGCCATGGAACGCAAATTTGGTCTTAAACTGTTTCCCCTATACAGCACAAACATTTCGTGGGACCAACTCTGTGTGCAAAATTAGACAAAACAATTTCGTGTGGCCTGTGTGAATGTGGTTTCTGAAAGGGGAAAAAAATGATTTGATTTTGCATGTGTGCCTTCACACAACAGATATTTGAACACAAATGGTGCAGCAACAAATGTAGGCAGACAAAGGTATCATTAGTCACAGTAAGGGGTGTAAAAAAAAACGATTTCAATCAGAAAATCGGTTGTAATTTAACGAACCAAATGGATCCCGTCTAACAAGATATGAATTGGAGTTTGTGGAGAGATGCATACCTCGAATTCATGATCAAATACTCTATACTTTATTCCTTGAATAACTATCGGTAAAAATCCCACTGGAGTTTGAGGCAGGACAGGCTGCCGATTCTCTCCAGTCCCATGCTCGGCTGCAAAAGGATTGGCTGCTGCATCCAGGCAGGAAAAGTGTGACATAACGGCGAATTGGCCGTTATATTGCCCACACATGGCCGAGGCACACAAACCAGAAAGAGTGGCAAAATGGGCATTGGATTGAAGAAGAAAATCAAAACCGTTTCATTATCCATCCATCCATCCATCCATTTTCCGATCCATTAACCTGCCATGCATGTTTTTGGAATGTGGGAGGAAATTGGGAGTACCCGGAGAAAACCCACACAGCCAAGGGAAGAACATATAAACTCCACAAAGGAAGTCTGGGGCCTGACGCAGACAAATAAGTGCAAACGGGAAAGGATCTAATTTTAGTCCCATTTTTTTTCAAAACAGAAGTGACATTACCGTAATTTCCGCACTATAGAGCGCACCTGATTATAAGCTGCATGTGCCCACATTCAAACATGTCAACATATTTACAAAGAAAGACGGTACAAAGAGAGAGTTTTCAAAGTTTGAATCATATAACTTAACAATAATAATAATCATAATATAACTTTCTTCCCAAACGGTGCCAGTGACTTCACAAACGGTAACAACACGCTAGCAACAGAATAGCCTGTTGCTAGCAGAATGCCTTTCTTTTTGCATTTTCCACGATGAGGGTATGTTCACGCTAATTTAATGTATGCACAGGACAAGAAGTTGCAGTCTTCCTCCACGCATATATTCCACCGGTCTTAATCGGACCTTTTCTACTCGAGCGCCCCCTGGCGGCCGTTAGAAAAATGACACAAATTGGCCGCATCACTGAATAAGCCGCAGGGTTGAAAGTTTGGGGAAAAAAGTAGCGGCTTATAGTCCGGAATTTACGGTAATGGAGTTAAATGACCACTACACTGAAACAAATGAAAAGGACTAAAGACTGAAGGAAAGAGCAAAGGCGAGGCAGGAAGAAGACAACAAGCAAAAACACGCTCAGAGTAGTCCGCTCATCCTCGGCTGACGTGAAGTGCCACAATCCAAAGACATCACTTTCAATCACGGCCATTAGAGGCTGTGAGCCAGCAACTCCCCAGAGTAGCCGCCTTGGCATCCAGGTCGTCAAATCTATCAGGAGTGACTGAGGGAGATGGAGCATCACGCGTAAAACATTCATTCTCGTGCGTGGCCAATAGAACAAATCCATCATTTGGAATAAACATCTCCACGAGCTCAGCTTTTTGAATTTGTTATTCGGTGAACGAGAAAACAGGGGGGACAGCACAGAGCTATGGAGAAATGAAAGTCAATGTCATTTTCCGTTTGTTTTTTTTAATAATCCTCACTTGGTTCGTCAAGTACTCCATACTGAAATGTCGCATACCTACAGCGAAACTAGAACAGGAAGTGATGCAGAGTAAATGAATGTTTGCAAATGGCATTTAGAAAATCCAAAGTAGGTTGTTTGTGACACGAATATGTTGAAGAAGTTTGATGGATCGTGTCCTGGGATCACCCCGTCCTTTCTCTTAGAATGTCAGGCCGAAGCCAGGTTCTTTTAAAGACTCCAACATTCCTGGAAAAATGACCCAAATATTCCCCTATTGAAATGGTTGGAAAATCCAAACTGAGGTTTTACCCCTGAGCATACTCGGTGTAGCAAATATTAAAAATGTGGAAAAGCCGTGTCATACAAATGCTATGATCTGTATCTTCAATTGCTGCAATAAAAGTTGTCGTGATTTTGTCCGTCATCTTATCTTCTTCTTCTTCTTTCCCTCAGGATAAGACTCACAGAAGTGCATCTTGGCGATGAGAGGTGCACTTGAGCTTCTCCCCCCCTACCCCCCCACCACCACAAAATACAATTTCAGAAAATGCTTTTCAAGCCCTAACCCTAACCCTAACCCTAACCCAGTGTTGAACACAAACTACCTGTCACGTAGCGTGGTGGTGGTGGACCCCAAGAAGCAGGCACGAGAGAGGTCCAAAGTCCAAAGACCAAAACAAATCCAAAGTAGCCAAACAAAACCATGACTGTGGCAAAAGTTAACAGGAACAGAACATAACAGAAACAAGCATGACAGTAGCCAAGAGCAAACAATGACCCGACCCCGAGTGGTCGGTCGGTCGGTCGGTCGTCCTTTTATGCTACCAATTGCTAAACGGCCAACAGGTGTGCAGCTGCAGGGAGAGCCCTGCAGTGCCACCCTGTTGGTCCCAAACCCAATCATGACACTGCCTTTCTCTCATTTCTAATGTTTGTTGTTGATCTCTTCAAAAGATTGATCACTACAGTAATTTCATTTTCAGACAGATCTTGTTCAAGTCTCAACGTTCTCATTCATTTGGCCTCCGTGTAAGAAAAAAGCAGGATTTAGAAATGTTTAAAACCCAATTGAAGATTCATCAGGCGCTTCGGATTATACGGCAGCCCTTCAATGAATGGCCTATTTCAAAACTGTTTTCACATACAGTGGTACCTCGGCTCACGAACTTAATTGGTTCCCAGAAAGTGTGTGTGAGCTGAAAAGTTCGTCTTCCGAACATTTATTTCCCATAGGAAACCATTCAAATGAGAATAATCCGTTCCCAGGTCCCCATAAACAGAATTTTCGACGAAATAAGCCTTAAAACTACACAGGTGCGCTCTATAGTGCGGAAATTATGGTAAATCTCCTTAGAAGTCTTGCATGTCTCCTTCTTCCTTCGTTTAGTCAATAGCTAACTATGCTTTTGGTATTATTTTTCATAATGGCTGTGCAGAGCTCACCAAGTGGCTGTCTGTTTGAGTGTGTGTTGGCGAATGCAAATGCCGGTTAGTGTCAGGGGCCTTTTAGGGTTTGTCTCCCCCACCACCACCACCACCGCCGCCTCCTTCCCAGTTTGGAGAAGGCGCGACCATAGGTGACGATGACCCAATTGGATGTTGCTGTCCGGATTCTGCACCGACTTGATCTGGACAAGCTCTGAGGTGGACCACCTATTCAGAGGCGCTGCAATGACCAATTGGTCACGAACCAACCGGGCTCTGCGAAGGCATTTTCCCTCATCTAGTTTCATGACTGTATCGGACCATGTTGTGTTAAATATGGCCCACTTGGCATCCATTGCAGCCCTGGTCATCCTGAAAGGAGGATTCTCCCATCTGCAGCCCCTTTCTCAGGATTTGACGTTATTCCCCAGATGTTTTTCCTTGCACTCCTGGGGAGTTAAGATGAGGGAATGTTGTGAATATTTCTCAACAGTGGACATGTGAAGCCCTTGAAGATTTTCCTCTGATTAAGGGCTCTATATAAATACATTCGACTTGAGTTGATTAATTTTTCCATTGTTGTCTAACAATATTTGGACACGAGTCAAAGTCATGCAATTCAGCTTGTCTGTGTCTGGCGGAACGAAACACGCTGCTGTCCGTCGACCGTGTGACCGAGATGCCGCTCGTCCGAGGCTAATGTAGGGCATTAAAAAACATTTGAAATCCTGCACTGTTCAGACAGGATGCTAACTCAGCATCATTTTTTTGGAGAATTCTGAGGACTTGCAAACGGTGGCATGGTAGGGGCATGGGTTCGAATGCGGCTAGGCAGTCATGCAGTGAGTGACTTAGAGAGTAAGGTTGACGAGTCCTCTGCAACGGCGTGAAAATTCCCAGTGGGCCACTGGTGGGGGCTATTTTGGTGTGTATGTTTCAAAATCAGCAAATTGGGTGCTTTTGGTCGACCTAGCCGAGACCAGAGAGACAAACCTGGAATTACCATATTCTCACGACCATAAGGCGCCATTAAAAGTCTGAAATTTTCTCCCAAAATGGACAGGACGCCTTATAATGCGGAGCGTCTAGTGTATGAGCCGAGTTCCAAAGCCTGACTGAGAGCCGACACGCTGTTTATATAGAGAAAAGGCGGGGCGTGAGTGACGACAGGCATGCGGGAAAGCAGCCGGCCAATCAGTGAAGGGTGGGCGTCTAAGTGGCCTCGCATCATTTCTGTAGGGCTTACACCCCCCCCCGCCACTTCGAAAAAAAACTATAGTTATAAAGGGAGACATTGAAAACAGACAAATAGAAGTTACAGGGTTTTTAAAATGTTTTTTTTTTCTACTTGAAATTAACATTTGCTAATAATAATTAAAACACACATTAGCTCAGAATTTTTAAAAAACAGTGATAAGAAAGTTAAAAGAGTGATCAGAATGATTACGAGAACACTTTTCATGAGCTTCTGATTTTGAATGTAGTTCTCCATCCATTTCTTGTGTTTTTGAAATAATATGAGGTGAACGTACATTTATATGCTTTCCCGTTAGGGTCAGCATAACCACCCACGACGAAAATGAGTTGGACAGCCCTGACTTAGAACATTGTGATCCGTCTCCAATTTGATAAATTACATTGGCACGCCCGCTCGCAGAATCCTCAGAGCGTTTGTTAACAGATCAGCGTCCACAGAGTCCAGTTTTTGCCCATGCAAACCCGTCTTAAATGGGTTTGAAGAAGGTTCGTTGGTTACGTGTAAGGGTTGATGAATTAGAAGTTCAATGTAAAATTATAATTGTGTTCATTTTAAAGCAGGCGCTCGAGCGCTGTGTTGAATCGCCGTCGATGGCGTGCAACACAATTGGCACGCGCGGTCTAAGCTGCAGTCAACAGGGGCCATCTCTTTGTGTTGCACAGGACAGCCGGAGCTCTGCTTGAGGAAGCTCGGCAGCAAAAGGCTAAAACAAGATCTGAAAGCCTTTTTGCAAAGTGAGACTACTCTGAAGTTGCTTGCTGTTCGGGTAAAAAAAAAAAAGTCTGCTTGCAGCTGCAGCGGTTTTATTGTTTGTCTGACGCTAATGTAGCTGCTAGCCTCAAGCAAAACAGAGCCACAAAACACACCTTATCACTAGGTGCATACCTAAGAAGATCTATATCAGTTTTTTGTTTGTTTTTTTAAACACCATTACTGTCAATCACTGAATTTAGAGCTCGGTTTGAAGCAGTGGCACTTTTGGACAAATAAACTGAAAGACGTGCTGCAATTCATCAACGGCTCGATATGCTAAAGAAACTGAAAGGATTCAAATTAACTTCAATATAAAAACAATAATAACACACACACAGACATACAGATGTTTTGGATTGGTTTTTGTTTTTCCCCTCTACACCACAGGTGTCAAACTGAAGGTCCGGGGGCCAGATCTGGCCCGCTACATCGTTTGATGTGGCCCGCGAAAGCAAATCAAACTTCTATGATTTTTTCTATGATATAATTTTTACCTAAATTTCAAATTCATTCATTCATTCATCTTCCGAAGCGCTTGATCCTCACTAGGGTCGCGGGGGGTGCTGGAGCCTATCCCAGCTGCCTCCGGACAGAAGGCGGGGGACACCCTGAACCGGTTGCCAGCCAATCGCAGGGCACACAGAGACGAACAACCATTTACCCTCACAATCACACCTAGGGAAAATTTAGAGTGCCCAATCAGCCTGCCATGCATGTCTTTGGAATGTGGGAGGAAACCGGAGCACCCGGAGAAAACCCACGCAAGCCCGGGGAGAACACGCAAACTCCACACAGGGAGGCCGGAGCTGGAATTGAACCCGGTACCTCTGCACTGTGAAGCCGGACGTGCTAACCACTGGACTACCGGGCCGCCCCCCCCTGAGTACCCGGAGAAAACCCACACAGGCACCAGGAGAACATGCAAACTCCACACAGGGAGGCCGGAGCTGGAATCGAACCCGGCACCTCTGCACTGTGAAGTCGACGTGCTAACCACTGGACTACCGGGCCGCCCTTCACTTTTATTAACACCGATCATTTTTTTCTTCTTCCCCATGATTGTTCACATGACTGATGAATCCTTGGATCGCAACAACAGCATTTATTGCAGGCTTGGCATACGTATTGCTAAGCCTTGTGCAATCTGACGGTGATCAAAATTAGAAGTCGTCAGTTTGCATTCTATTCAATGAAGTGCCATTCAAAGTTCAATTTGCCCGACCGACCTCGGCAGTCATTCAGTTTTTATGTAACAAAACGAGAAAAAAGTTTCGGATGAAGCTCAAGTGAATGGAAACATTTCGTGCCTGTAAGCAAATACTGAATGGCGTTCATCATAGTGCAGTCGCTAAATGAGAGAAGGCTAAGGGGTTGGCGTCAGCTCTCAGCCAAAGCGACCTTCCGCCTTTGAGAGGATCCTGCGGTTGAATTGGGTTTGTTGTTCAATTCCTCAAGGTTGTAAAAATGAGTAGCAGTAGAACCGTAAATGCTTTTCTGCTTGGGGTTTGGGGATGGGGACGAGAGAATCCATAGAGCTGAAAACGTTCAGGATTGCACTGCTGATGTAGCTTGACGAGAACATTTGGAAAAATGTGAATTCTTGGGGGGAAACTGGTCTATTCGTGAAATATTTACATTTTCTCAGGTATCAATGACATCTGTCAACACTAAAAATGAGAAACATTTGGACATGCGTTCAAATTCTTTGATGTTTTCATTGTTTTATTGATTTAAACTCATACTTTGGCAAGTCCAGTTGGACGAGCAGACAAGATGGCCAACAAGCAAACGTGAGTGTGCTCTGCCATGATGAACACCGGCCGGGTTCACAGGCTTAGCGCAGCGGTGTGGGGGGTTCCTCGTGGAGAGCTGCTCTTTTCCCTCCACCGACATGCTTCATTATCTCTTTTGACAGCGCCGTGCCTACCGCGATCCTGCTTCAAATCTACTAATCACTCCTGAGGCTTTCTTGGCCCCTTTCAAAAAAGGGCCCTGCCTGCCTGCGGCGGCTTTACATTTGACTTCTCCGCTTGAAAATGCCAGCAGTGTTTTCAGCCGTCCACTCTGTGTGAAAGTGGATGAGGAGACACGGCAGTGATTCTTTCTAGGTGGCTCGGTCTAGTCGACCGTGTGCAAAACATTCACTCTCTTTTGTTTTGTTTTTTTGGACAGGCAAAAGCAAGTTATGACACATGAATGATCACATCTTATACTACGGCATTACACTTAAGTACACATTTTCTGGAGTGAGGGGGGAAAACAAGTACCATATTTTCACGACCATAAGGCGCCATTAAAAGTCTTCAATTTTCTCCCAAATGGACAGGACGCCTTATAATGCGGAGCGTCTAGTGTAAGAGCCGAGTTCCAAATCCTGACTGAGAGCCGACACGCTGTTTATAGAGAGAAAGGCGGGACGTGAGTGATGACAGGCGTGCGGGAAAGCAGCCCGCCAATCAGTGAAGGGTGGGCGTGGAAGTGGCCGTGAGTGAGGACGTGAGTGAGGACAGGCATGCTGGAAAGCAGCCCTCCAATCAGTGAAGAGTGGGCGTGTAAATGGCCGCGAGTGAGGACGCGAGTGAGGACAGGCATGCTGGAAAGAAGTCCGCCAATCAGTGAAGGGTGGGCGTGTAAGTGGACGCGAGTGAGGCCAGGCATGCGGGAAAGCAGCCGGCCAATCAGTGAAGGGTGGGCGTGTAAGTGGCCGCGAGTGAGGACGCGAGTGAGGACAGGCATGCGGGGAAGCAGCCCGCCAATCAGTGAAGGGTGGGCGTGTGAGTGAGGACGTGAGTGAGGACAGGCATGCTGGAAAGAAGTCCGCCAATCAGTGAAGGGTGGGCGTGGAAGTGGCCGTGAGTGAGGACGTGAGTGAGGACAGGCATGCTGGAAAGCAGCCCTCCAATCAGTGAAGAGTGGGCGTGTAAATGGCCGCGAGTGAGGACGCGAGTGAGGACAGGCATGCTGGAAAGAAGTCCACCAATCAGTGAAGGGTGGGCGTGTAAGTGGCCGCGAGTGAGGACGCGAGTGAGGACAGGCATGCTGGAAAGAAGTCCGCCAATCAGTGAAGGGTGGGTGTGTAAGTGGACGCGAGTGAGGACGTGAGTGAGAACAGGCATGCGGGAAAGCAGCCGGCCAATCAGTGATGGGTGGGCGTGTAAGTGGCCGTGAGTGAGGACGTGAGTGAGAACAGGCATGCGGGAAAGCAGCTGGCCAATCAGTGAAGGGTGGGCGTGTAAGTGGCCGTGAGTGAGGCCAGGCATGTGGGAAAGCAGCCGGCCAATCAGTGAAGGGTGGGCGTGTAAGTGGCCCGCGAGTGAGGATGTGAGTGAGGACAGGCATGCTGGAAAGAAGTCCGCCAATCAGTGAAGGGTGGGCGTGTAAGTGGACGCGAGTGAGGCCAGGCATGCGGGAAAGCAGCCGGCCAATCAGTGAAGGGTGGGCGTGTAAGTGGCCGCGAGTGAGGACGCGAGTGAGGACAGGCATGCTGGAAAGAAGTCCGCCAATCAATGAAGGGTGGGCGTGTAAGTGGCCGTGAGTGAGGCCAGGCATGTGGGAAAGCAGCCGGCCAATCAGTGAAGGGTGGGCGTGTAAGTGGCCCGCGAGTGAGGATGTGAGTGAGGACAGGCATGCTGGAAAGAAGTCCGCCAATCAATGAAGGGTGGGCGTGTAAGTGGGCGCGAAAGGCAGGTGCCAATACCTGTATATAGTGTGAGTTTGTGCATTATTGCAAAACAACTTCGGTTTTGGTTTCTAAGAACCCCCGAAAATGAATACAACATGTTTAAACTGGCGTATGTTTGACCACGCCTGGCTGCGGCTAATACAGTGCGTTTTGTGTATGTGTCAAATACAGAAATAGCAGCCGTTACTGAGACTGCGCCCTACAACACGGTGCGCCCAATGGTCGTGAAAATACGGTACTTGGAATAACAAACCTGGTCAAATGTGAATCTGTTTAACCCTTTCAGGGACAGCGGTCACTACAATGGACAGCAATACAGATGTTATCAGGTTAAAGGTCATCATTAAGAAAAGGTTCATTTGTTGAGCACAACCGTTTGTCACAAAGCAAGGAATCATGATACGTGTTCCATGGAGAGTTGCGGTGCACTTTTTACTTGGTTATGGGGTGAGGTGCAAAAGCCTCGTACAGTAGCAGAGAAGCCAGTGGGGACGGGCAAACGACTCTTCTTAACAATTTCACAGTTCATTCAATAAATTGACGGATGCATCCAAAGATTCGTTGTGAAATCTGTCCATTGCCATCTCCGAGACATTGGAGTGAATATTCTTCATCGTTAGAATGCAGGGCATCATCACAATAAGCAGCCAGCAGGCCTGAGCAGCGGAAACGCATCTTTTTTTTTTGAAGACTTGCTGGTTTTCTCAAGTAAACTTGTGGGATTTGGCCGTCTGCCCTCGTCCCTCATGCCAGCCTTCTGCCCGGCCTTCTCTTTGTCTTTCGATGCGTGTTTGCACCAGTGGAAACTACAACCTACACTGGAAAATTAGAGCTATGGAGCTGCCAAAAGTCATGTTCTGCATATTGCTTCCATGAGAACGTTTCATAGTGAGAAGCGAGTAGGAAAAAGTATTTCCTTCGATGGCCTCATTTGATCCATTTCCATTTTCGCCGAGGGTAAACAAAAGCAACGGGATGTTTGTTTACCAGGAGAAAAAGATAAAAAAAGAGAAAAATACCTTCAACAAATGAGTTGGTTATTATTTTATAAATGAGATACAAACCATAGCTGAGAACTAAATTGACCCGGTTTGGTCCTCATTATTCTGGAGGACTTGAACAGAGGAAAAACTCAGTTATGAGCTGCCAAAATTACAATCAGTCTTTTCACTTTTCCGTCACAGAGAACAACATTCAGGACGAGTGCAAATGCAAAAACGGATTTAATGTTGCCCTCCAAGGAGTTTTTGGTTTTTGACTGATTACGGTTGACTTGTTCACATGTATCGTAAATACCGGACTATAAGCCGCTACTTTTTTCCCCAAACTTTCAACCCTGCGGCTTATTCAGTGATGCGGCCAATTTGTGTAATTTTTCTAACGGCCGCCAGGGGGCGCTTGAGTAGAAAAGGTAAGATTAAGACCGGTGGAATATATGCGTCGAGCGTGCACGTGCAAACCAATGTAATTTATGTGCAACATACACGGGTGGGACATCTTAAGAGGTGACACCAGGAAGTTGAGTCTGTCTGGGTGACGTCCTCTGCAAGAGACGCGTACGACCTCGCATTCAAATGTGCACAAAATGGCGGAAAAATACTGCTTCGATGTCTTTGCTCAGTACTGTTCTATGTGACGTGCAGATACGATCATATCCATACACATAGATGCAAATAGACCTCTCGCAACAAACTACACCGTTTATTCGAATGAAAATGACGAACTGGAAGTACTCTCAATGACGTAAAGAGTCGGCACGAAAATGATATCTTAGGCTCTAGCGCCATCTCGTGGAAAGTGAGGTAAAAACTCACTACCACAATTCTCAAGCTTTGATAGTATTGGTGAGCCGCCGGTGATGTGATTTGTGCAGAAATTGAGAAAAATGCGCGATAAAACACCAGGTTTACGGTCTATTGAAAATTGGAATTTATAATGGGCGTCAATGTGCCAAATTTGGGATTTCTACTGCCACCGTATTCCAAATATGTTACAATGTCATATATACCAACTGCAATGTTCAAAAATGTCCAGCTTGCTGTCATTTTAAACTTTGACCCCTTTTGACATCCTATGCAAAGTTTCAGCTTCGTGGGGTTATTTTTCACACTCTGGCTGTGTGTACAACTGTCTGACTGTCCAAAAATGTCCAAATTTGGGACAGATACTGCACGAGGGTTAAGTCTACGCACTCAGTATATCTCTGGAAGCAGCTGAAATACAATTATTACAGGTCAAGAGAGCCAGTTCCGTCCCGTGTTGCTCCCCGGACTCAACTGACACAGAGGTGGACAGCAGGATTATGGCTAAAACTCTCATCCAAACTGGTCAACACTGCGCCACCCCCCCACAGAGCACCCCACAGATCCTTCAGCGACAGACTTGAACACCCACACTGTGTGAAGGACAGATTCCGCCACTCTTCCGGCCCCGCAGTTGACAGAGTATACGACCAGAACATTGGATGGTCTATGCGCGAGTACAAACTGCCTTTTATTTAGTGCAACGTGCTTTTTTGGGGCACAAATGTGTTCTAGCCTCTTATTTATTTATGGCCTGTAAATTTTTTCCCCCTCTACAGCCCTCGGATCGACTTGGGACCAGTTCCTTGATCTACTGGTCGATTGCGATCGACGTAATGGGCACCCCTTGGCCAAGCCTTTCATCCGTGGGCGGATTTTTTTTTTGCAATGCAACCTCAGTTCATGTAAAAGACAAACGGCATTCTGCAAATGATATTCTGATGATTCTGATTACCGTGTACAATTTCCTGGGATGCTTTTTGCACTGTTATAAATGACAATATACCAATAATTTCACAGAACTTATTATTCGACATCATTCATTTGATGAACTTTTCACATGAATACAGTTCAATCCAATCTTTGTAAAGTTGATGGAATAACCTGCACTGGCCAGACAGATTAATAATGCGATGTGAGGGAAAAAAAAATCTCCATATTCCATGTTCGCTCATTCGCGAATGAATTATTTCGGTTTTGGTCCATCATTGCGCTGTAACCACCTTTTAAACCGAGTCGTGCACATGCACAATTGAAAACCTCACAATCTTTGTTGTCATAAGTTACCGAAAATATTCAGGTCAAAATCTGAAGCTTTTATACAAAATACATGCAACGAAGCAGACCGGCAATTACGAAACAATTGCACTTTCCATTTGCTCTCAACAATTATATCGTTGCTGCAGGCGCAAGTGTGAAGGCAAAATTAATTTGACCATGGCGGAGTCGTCCAAAAAAAAAGCTGCTTGCTGATTGATGATCATCGGTAATGGCCTCCTGTAAAAACGAGTGACTCACTCGTGCTACATATAACGATTGAAAAGTTGACCGTCTAAATCTTTAGATGAGCAGCAGGGGGACAGTTCCAGGATTTTTTCCTCTTCAGAGGCTAAGGAGGGGGGGGGGGCTTGATCCATGCAAGAGGGGCTGAGAAAATAATTTAAAAATATGTTTTAGAATGTCAAAGCAAATGCTGGAGTTTCTTAACAGATTTGTGACGTGGCTATAGCCGCCCCTAGCCCCGGTGTAGCGCCATCTCTGGTGAACAGTCATTGAAAAGTCAACTCATCACGGAACAATCGCATCATGAATGTAGGCGGTAGGCTACTCCAGTAAAACATAAGACATCCGACTTTTTATGACACTTCATCAAAATTTTTAAAAAATAATTTCATACTCATCCTCCTGCAGGATTGGCAACAAAAGTGTGTGATAAGTATTTTCATTCGATTGGCTAATTTCGTTTCCAATTCTAATGACAAGGCTACAATAGAAACAATGAGTCGTGATTCTCATTGTGTTAAATCCGTATTGGGCATTTGCAAACATCTGTTTTTACTTTGCCACGACTTTCCGACAGATTATGGCCCAAAATAGCTACTGAATCATAATTTGTGTATTTTGTGAACTGTCGATTTGAAGCAATGTCCTATTTGTGAAAAATAAAGGGACAAAGGTCTCCCCCAACAACAACAACAACAACAACAAACTTCAGATGAACTGATCATTGAAGAAAAATCGGTAGCAGTAGCTCAAAAATGGAAACTGTTACACAGAGTCCTTGTGATATTGACAGAATCGTCATCGGGGCACCCCCTACTTTTGATAAAAGATGCATCAAAAGGTCGATCGCGACTGCCAAATGGCTGCCTTTCTGTTCGTTTTGGGGCAGGCTTCCAAAAAAACAAGCCATATTGATTTGTTTTTCCCCAATGACAAGTACTTCAGCGTCACACCTGCTAAAGTGGCCACTTGGAAATCTGCAACGACTTCACTGCAGCCTCTTCGCACACAATTTGATTGACATTTTCAAGTGTGCATTCGGTGCGGCCCTGGGCGTGAATTTCCCTGTAAAAACTTTGCCATCAATATGAGCAGCCATTCCGTTTGGCTCCATGCTAAGAAGCATCACCGTCCCCATCTACACGCCACCATTAAGTACTATCATTCAGGGGCAATAATAATAATAATAATCTTTTCCCACAGCTATACTGATGTCAAAAGAAGCTCCCAAAATTAAACAGTCAGTAATTGTGTCTCTTCAATGCCTCAGTGAGTGCATTCGAGAAACAATTACCGTATTTTCACGACCATAAGGCGCCATTAAAAGTCTTACATTTTCTCCCAAATGGACAGGACGCCTTATAATGCGGAGCGTCGAGTGTTTGAGCCGAGTTCCAAATCCTGACTGAGAGCCGACACGCTGTTTAGAGAGAGAAAAAGGCGGAAGTGAGTGAGAACAGGCGTGCGGGAAAGCAGCCGGCCAATCAGTGAAGGGTGGGCGTGTAAGTGGCCGAGAGTGAGGACGTGAGTGAGGACAGGCATGCGGGGAAGCAGCCGGCCAATCAGTGAAGGGTGGGTGTGTAAGTGGCCGCGAGTGAGGACGTGAGTGAGGACAGGCATGCTGGAAAGCAGCCCGCCAATCAGTGAAGGGTGGGCGTGTAAGTGGACGCGAAAGGCAGGTGCCAGTACCTGTATATAGTGTGAGTTTGTGCATTATTGCAAAACAACTTCGGTTTTGGTTTCTAAGAACCCCCGAAAATGAATACAACATGTTTAAATTGGCGTATGTTTGACCACGCCTGGCTGCGGCCAATAATACAGTGCGTTTTGTGTATGTGTGAAACACAGAAATAGCAGCCATTACTGAGACGCCGAACGGTTGTGAAAATACGGTAGATGAATGAGACAAAACATCCTCAGCACATAAGCAGTCAACAATGTACGTCCACCATCGTTGAAAAAGGTGGAAATGTTTCACCCGACAACTGCTTGCAAATTAAATTGCTACACGGTAATTGCGTCGCAGTCAATTCCGTTTTAGCGCCGTCCTAGTCGCTTGTCGTGTGGCGCTTTCCCACTTCCACTACGCATCGGCTCCGCTCTAGTTACGTTTTCCATTTGAAAGGAGCGGGAAACTGCCAAAAGGACTGCCAGATTGGAATCATCACTTGGAACCACACACGCGAACAAACTCTTGTCTCTACTTCCCAAAATGCGGTTGTTGGTCTCAGCGAGAACGCACACTTGATACCAGAGACCCGATGGCACAAGAAAAGAGAGAGAGAGAGGTCAGCGCAGACTGCGGAATAACAATAACTCCAGCATGGAGCGCCAAGCCACGAGCCAGAATGACAAATCCGCCCTAGCAAAGAATCAGCGTCACTCGCTCGTGTCGTAGCAGATTGACCTGCTTGGAACCGGAGGCGGAAAAAAAAAAAAAAAAGCCTGGTCATTTTAAAATTTTGAACATGACATGCATAGTTGGATGAGCTCAAAGAAACGTAAATGTCACATATGTTGATTCAAAAAAAAATCAGCCACCCTATGCACATTTGGACCACAGAAGCCTAAATAACCACCAAAAGACATTTCACGCATGCAAAGACACGAACGACGACACGTTGCTGGGTCACGTTGTAGTTTTGCTCCTACCCAACCCGCTCTGTCATCCCAACGTCGGAGCTGACAAGTATTCTGCGGGAACAGCCTGACAATCGGGAAGAGGCCGCCCGCTGTCAATCACAACGTCACCCTTGACACCGAGGTCTCGGCTCCAAACGTCATTTCAGATTCGAGCATTCGCCCGACGTTCTAGTCTCTCTCTCTTTGTATAAGGGAAACTTTTCTGGCGGTAATATTCCACAGCGGAAGCATGTTCATTTGTTGCACACTGCTGGGTTGGCTTGCTTTTCTCCCATGCTTGTGATGGGAATTTGAAGATTCTGACCTTGGTTTTTGCATCCCATTTTTTGGGGTTTGATCTTCTTCAAACATGGGGAGAAGAAAAAGGAGGGGGTGGGGGCACATTATTCCCCCAAAACAAGACCGGAGCCTTTCTTTGAAGTGATACTTGCAGAGTGCACTTGTTACCCCCCCTTGGAGTCAGACGGCCAGTAAGCTCGAGTTGACAACCAAACCAGCATTTTTTTGTAATTTTTTTAACATTTGCATTTTTAAAATAAAATAACGAGCTGGCGCATAAGTCAAACTTTTTTTTTTTTGGAGGGGGCACTACATTGTGCTCAATTAGTTCAGTCGCGCTTCCATTTGCACGCACGGGTGAGTGGATGAAACCTACCTTGGTCTCACTCGGAACTACCTGTGCAGCAGCACGAGTGCGTTGGAAATATTCGCTACCCGCACACAAGAAAGCAGCGAGTCCTGCCGACACGGAAGCGAACACGCCGAAAAATGATTGCACACCTGTGGCTGCAACAGCGCAAATGACGCCCTCGTGCAGTTCTTCGATCCGTCAATCACAAACGGGCATTTCTTACCGAAATGTTGCCAAGGATTTGGGCCGGCTGTCGCGAACTGCAGAGTTGAAAGCCAAGCCGTGCGCGGTGATGATGATGATGATGATGATGGAGGGGCAGATGTGCAAGAGCTGGTGCCGGCACAGGAGCGAAGAGACTCTGTGTCATTTCTTGAGCGGGGTGGGGGGGGAGAGCACACAGGCGCGCTTCTATTTACTCGTGCTGGCTGGAGGAAAGACACGCCCACTGCGTGTTTGGATGGCGCTTGTTTGACGGTGCGCGGGCGCGCGCGCGCAAACGTGCACTTCTAACTGGACAAACGTTCTTGCATAAATGTTTGTTGTGTCCCATTTTGATGGTGGTGGTGGTGGGGAGGGGGGGGGTTAACATGCGAAACCCAGACCGTCGTTTTTTTGTTGTTGTTGTTTTTGGGGGAAAAGGGACAGCAGCTGGGCACCAAGCACTCGGGCAGGCTGCATACCAGCAAAACTGCAGTTCTCCGCTTGATGTGCAACCAGAACAGCTGGCTACGTTCACATTCCGCATTCAGATGTGGAGAACGAGCGCGTGGTTGAATGTTATGACGTCATAAACGTCACATCAACTTTGCGCTCTTTGCATGATTTCGTTGGCCACGCTTTCACATCGCCATGGCTGCTCCTTTATTCTTAACCATCAAGCAAACAGATACGTTGGACTGCTTGGAGGACGCGGAGCACATATTTATAGGCAGGCGACAGCAGTATTTCCCGACCATTTTACAGAGCGACGGCGGCCATTTGTCATGAAAAACGAAACCACCAAACGAAAAACGTCACAAAAAGTATGAAACAGTGATGTATCAATTTGTTGACTTCGTGTGAAATCCGATCTTGTTTAATTGAGCGCAAAGCTTAACAGGAAGCCACATCTTCTTCACCTGCACGGATGATGACAGATAGGACACACGGGTTTGTAGTAGCAGAATCCGTCTCAAGGAAATAAACAACAAAAAAAACTGTTTTTTAAAAATCGCACTATGTACCGTAATTTCCGCACTATAGGGCGCACCCGATTATAAGCCGCACCCACTACATTTTTAGAGGAAAACCAGTTTTGTGAATACACAAGCCGCACCTGTCTATAAGCTGCATGCGCCCACATTAAAACATGTACCGTCATTTCCGCACTATAGAGCGCACCTGATTATAAGCCACACCCACTACATTTTTAGACGAAAACCAATTTTGTACATACACAAGTCGCACCTGTATATAAGCCGCACATTCAAACATGTCAACATATTGACAAAGAAAGACGGTACAATTTCAACGTTTTAATCATATAACTTAACAATAATAATAATATAACTTTCTTCCCAAACGGTGCCTGTGACGCGGCATAATTTAATTTATGCACAAGACAAGAAGTTGCAGTCTTCCTCGATGCATATATTCCACCAGTCTTAATCTGACCTGTTCTAGTCGAGCGCCCCCTGGCGGCCGTTAGAAAAATGACACATATTGTCCGCATCACTGTATAAGCCGCAGGGTTGAAAGTTTGAGGAAAAAAGTAGCGGCTTAGAGTCCGGAATTGACGGTAATTGATTTCTTCTGTCTGTAACAAAATGTCACATAGATAAAGAAAAGACAAGTCATCATTTTGGGACGACTTCGATGAAATGAGACGATTTCCCGCAGCACCCCCCCTGATGATCATTCATAAACGGCGGTGTGCTGGCTGCAGCACCCCCGGTGGGGGACTCACTGGGCTCCGTCCATCCCCGGAAGGACAGCACGCTCTCTTCCCATCTGCTCTGCTGTAAAAAACAAACAAAAGTGAAGTGCATGGCGCTGGAAGGCAAAATGACAGACATACTGAATGATGATGGGCACTGTGTTAAAAAGAAGCTTCTTCTCAACGCAAATTGGTACATCCAACGTTCTTATTTTGTTGGGGCGGCAGTGGCTCAGGACTTTCTCTCCGAGAAAGAGCGAGAAGCTCGGTCATCCGAGAGGGACTCGGAGGCGAGCTGCTGCTCCTCCACGTCGAGAGGAGCAAGATGAGGTGGCTCGGGCATCTAATTAGGATGCCTCCTGGACGCTTCCCTGATGAAGTGTTGCGGGCCATGTTCCACTGGGAGAGGAATGTTGGCGGACAACGTGCTGGAGAGACTTTCCCAAATGGCCCGGGAAGGGCTTTGGGATCCCTCTGGAGGAGTTTGAAGAAGCGGCTGGGGAGAGGGAAGTTTGGGCTTCCCCCGATGAAGCTGCTCCCTCCCTCCGCAAGCCAACAAAGGGGGAAGCGGAAGATACTGAATGGAAGACAACTCATCTTGACACAGCATCACCTGTAACCGCATGTGAACTCATTCACTCCCAAAGACGTTTTTAAACGTCTTTTCAGACCTGGTCCAGAATTGGCTGCTACTGAATGAGTTAATAGTATGTTTTGTTTTTTTTCTTGGAGGATACTGCTCCCCTATAGTGTGTAGCTAACTAAAAATACCGAAAGTGGACCTTGGACCTCATACTCGTTTTTTGGGGAGACTTCAGTATCAGCTGCAATGCACATCATGTGAAACACAATGATCAGAAATGGATATTTGTGAGAACTTTATATAGGCCTTGTTGGAGACCATCCATGACATCTGTACATGCAAGTAAAGTAAAAGGAACCGCAAGAAGATTTCCCACTTGTGGATGGTGTGAAGTTGACCACCGTGGAGTGGGGACTCAGAGTCCGCCTTCTACTCGCGATTGTGCATGTCTTTGTGTGGAGATCAAATCCACCAAAATCAACAACTTTGACCCGTTTTTGGGCTGGTCTAAATTCTCGTTTACTTTCTGTCACCAAATTGTCAGCTTTAGGAGGGAAGCCCAGACTTCCCTCTCCCCAGCCACTTCTTCTAGCTCTTCCTGGGGAATCTCGAGGCGTTCCCAGGCCAGCTGGGTGACATAGTCTCTCCAGCGTGTCCTGGGTCGTCCTCGGGGTCTCCTGCCAGTGGGACATGCCCGGTACACCTCAGGAGGCATCCTAATTAGATGCCCGAGCCACCTCATCTGGCTCCTCTCGATGTGGAGGAGAAGCGGCTCTACTCTGAGCCCCTCCCGGATGACCGAGCTTCTCACCTTATCTCTAAGGGAGAGCCCGGACACCCTGCGGAGAAAACTCATTTGGGCCGCTTGTATCGGGGATCTCGTTCTTTCGGTCACGACCCATAGCTGGTGACCATAGACCAGTTGTGCGCCTGTCTATGAAAATAGACAAGTTCCTGTTCATGGGCTCAGTTTCACCTTGGCGTAGCTTCTCTCTTTCCACTTCAAGCAGCGGACGGCGGTGTTGTCTCTTAGCACCTGAACCGTTTCCTAGCTAGAAAAATGTTGGCTAACTCCTCTCAAACAACATAAACAGTGAGCTATGATTATAAGCAGCATGAGGAATGGTCACAATAAGAGTGTGGTCAACACGTCATTGTCACAATGTGTTGGTATTGTGTGGTAGAAATTAAAAGTTCCCTTGACACATTTTTGGGGATAATCTATGAAGTCCATTTTTTCAGTTTGGAAGATGATTTGGGTTGGAAATATCCAGAAAACTTTTTCAAGCTTTTCCAGCTGCTCAAAAACACCTGGCAGAGCGGATGGCTGGATTTCTCATGAATATTCAATCTGTAATACGCTTTGCTTTGATTGGATTGCTGCTCCCCTCGAATTGAAGGCGGAAAAAGCTTTGCTCTGATTGATATTCTATATCTTAACGTGTTATGATAGCCAAGCGTTCATAAGAACCCGTTGCGTGACAATGATGTTGGCGCTTTCTATCAATGTTATGCAAAATTCATCAGCCGTTGGATTGTTCGCCCACAAAGGTGAGTTTGGACTGTCACGAAAGCCGCCGAGGTATACCATAAATCTGACCAGATTAAATAACCCTTGTGGCAAATCCGTCCCATTTTGGGACTGTTGACGAACAAAATATTTAATCTAATTAAAAACTCAACTGTCATAATTAACTCAAATTAACTAAAAATTAATCGTGATTACTCATGCATTTTTTATCGTTTCTGAATTTCCTTTTATATTTTTTAAGAGTTGACAAACAGTCCAAAAATAGATTAAAGGCAACGTTCTGAAAACGTCATTGAAATGGCTCAAATTGGTCTAACTTGTCCAAAAACAGGTGAAAATTAGTTGTCAAGTTTGGAAAAAAAAGTCAAACTATGTTTTTCAGAATGATTTATTGATTTACATTTGAAAATGGCCGGAGGAAAAACAGTCCAATAACGGGCCGTGTTTTGCCCACACACACCCATTCCAAATGCCACTTTTCCACGTATTTTGATGCACTGTACCCCGGATGTTTGACCATGCATTTTTCCCAATTTCGCGCTGAACTTTCACCCGCCACTTATTCCTCAACTCAGCTAAGGTTGGCAGGTGATAAAAGCGCTCTAAGGCATTTGGTGGGAAGAAAGGGGTGGGAGAGTGTGACCCCAAAGCGCCCCTTCTCGAGCAGCCAAGCCACTTCAAGGCTAGCGCATCTGCCGCGCACCTTGGCCATCCCGGGGAGGAGAATGTGGGAGCCAGCAGAAGGCGGTGAATTAGGGTTGTGTATGCAGTTATGTATGTTGTTGTGGATCTGTGTGTGTGTGTGTGTCTGTATCCCAGCTGGGAAGCATAACGTCTCGTTGCCGTGAAGTACTTTTCAGCTAGCGATGCTAACTACATTGTAACTAGCGATGGTAGAAAACAAGTTACCTCGCAGCTGAGCAAAGGGAGCATGGTTCAAATATCAGTCATGATAACAGTGCTCCTAACAGTGGAAATCTGTTTTTTTGTTTGAACACAAGCTAATCTAATGAACACTGCTAAAACCCTGGTGATGTGGCATCTGATCGATATACTGTACACCCTATTTACACAATAGTGCAGCTGATGCTGATCATCCGGCTCACCGCGTCCACATTTAATTCTAGTTTTCTGACGGCCTAATGGTATGAAATCATTTAGACAGATACGCTAGATCTACAAGTTTCATGGTATCAACTAAGTCAGGGTCGTCAAACTCATTTTTGGCAGGGGCACGTCATAGTTATGATTGTCTTCAAAGGGCCAAATCAAATGTCGGATTGCCTCATGTTACAGTCACACAACAAAACCGGTGAATAACTAGCTTTAAAAGCGGGTGTTAGTAAAAACGATTCAAATTTGACTTTTATTTTGAAAAGTGGGGCTGGTAACAAAAATGCTTGGAGCAGCTTGACATTCTTAAAAGTCAATTTGCAATTTTGCTATTTTAGCAAGAAATCTGAAGTTGATGCACATCATTTGCTTTCACGGGACACATAAAATGACCTGCCCCCCCCCCGGCCAGGCCTTGAGTTTGATCTCAGTGATCTAAGGTGAGGTGATGTTTTTCATAATCAGTGTTATAACACGAAATCCCTTTACCGAATCCTTTCAAACCAAGTTTTTAATTCTTTTTTTTATGCAAGCATACATTGTGTTGCTTTCATTCTGCACAATTTCCAAACAATTAAGGCATATTACATTTAATATGACCAAAGCCTGCTCTTTCTAGCGTCATTTGCTTTATACTTGCACACGTGATTCCAGTGATCAGTGAGACTAGGCGGCACAATGTCCACAAGATGTAGGACTTGATAGAATATCAATCCAGCAGACATTCAAAATACTAATTATAGAAACATTAAGTATCAAAAACAGCTACAAAAACTTAACCGGGGCAATCAAAATGGCCATAAGTACGAGAAGTTATCTCCTAATGCTGCGCTTTCATGTCTTTGGAGTTTCAAAGACTTTGGAGGGGGCTCAGCGGGCGCCATTTTTTTTCTTCAGGGCAGTTACAGCTGGACTGCTGTCTACCCAATGGGAGTGTGGGGCTCGTGTTGACAAGAACGATGGTGGTGGACAGACAGACTTCCATCCTCGCTGTGGTAGCTTACAAATAGTTGACTGCGTTTCCCGGCTTTTGCGGTGTTTGACTGAGCGCATCTCAAAACAAAAGCATTTTCTGTCCAGACTCGGCTCTGTCGCCAACATGGCGTCTGAGAACTGCCCTGAGAGCAAAGCTCGGAGTGTTAAAAAAAAAGGAGAACGCTGAGAAAAGAAAAAAAAAATGTTTGACACGGATCACATGTTGCGGTTCGGTGAAGGGAGATGTAACAAGCAGGTACCAGTATCATAAAAACATTTAAAAACAGGAAACCAACTCCCGTCTTCATTATCACGAGCAGTAAATCTGAAGCAGCACATGATCTCCGGTTATTTTGTTGAGGCTGGCATCCATCAATGGTGATGACTGCATTGTTTGTTCACACACAGTTTTGATGTGTACCCCACCTACTCAGACCAGAGGTTAGCGGCCATGAGGGGCTACAAAGAACACGGCTCTAAAAGTTGCCTACCCCCGGGCCTCGGTTGACGGTTGACTTGCACTTTCAGGTGCACTTTCAACACAACTTTCACGCCGTCCCTCAAGTGTCTCCAAAGACACGTGGGAACGCCACACGACTGTTGAACTGAACCCCGGCCCGTGTGGGCTTCCCCCCCCCCCACTCAGGATGTGGAGAGCTCAAAGGAAATGAACCGCTTGAGTCGCTCCAAGTATTGCGCATAGAGTTCAATGTCATTATGGCCCGCGCCCTCCACCCAGAGTGGCTCGACGGCACGCGGGCAGCGCTCGTACATGGCCAGGCCGTGGGAGAAGTCGATCACTTCGTCCTCTGTGCCGTGGATCACGAGCACCGGGGATGCCATCTTGGACACCTTGTCGATACTACGGAGAGCAGAGAGACAAGAGATTCGGGAGTCACCACTCATTCGTTCGTCTTATGTTGTCCTTGTGCGCTACTTGGATGCCATCGGCGATGAGCGACTCGATTCGGTCTGAAATGATTACCGTATTTTCACGTTAGCTTGAAGCATAGCGTAGCATGCTAAGACATGCTAAAAACACGTTTTTAAAAAGGCAACGGAAGCAAAACTGAGATCGGTTGTACTTTATTCAGCCATCTTACAATGTACTCACGTTTTTCGATCAATCATCGCCCAGAAATCCATCAAAGTCCTCATCTTCTGTATCTGAATTGAACAATTGTGCAAGTACCGGTAGTCCATAAAAAAACGCCGGGTTCCCTCTCGTTGTCAGAGTCATTCTCATTGCCATGTGGCTCCACAGAAATGACTGATTGGCCGGCTGCTTTCCCGCATGCCTGGTCTCACTCGCGGCCACTTACATGCCCACCCTTCATTGATTGGCGGGCTGCTTTTCCGCATGCCTGTCCTCACTCACGTCCTCACTCACGGCCACTTCCACGCCCACCCTTCACTGATTGGTGGGCTGCTTTCCCGCAGGCCTCACTCGCGGCCACTTCCACGCCCACCCTTCACTGATTGGCCGGCTGCTTTCCCGCACGCCTGGTCTCACTCACGGCCACTTACACGCCCACCCTTCACTGATTGGCCGGCTGCTTTCCCGCATGCCTGTCCTCACTCACGTCCTCACTCACGGCCACTTACACGCCCACCCTTCTCTGATTGGCCGGCTGCTTTCCCGCATGCCTGGCCTCAGTCACGTCCTCACTTGCGGCCACTTACACGCCCACCCTTCACTGATTGGCGGGCTGCTTTCCCGCATGCCTGGTCTCACTCGCGGCCACTTACACGCCCACCCTTCACTGATTGGCCGGCTGCTTTTCTGCATGCCTGTTCTCGCTCACTTCCGCCTTTTCTCTATATAAAGAGCGTGTCGGCTCTCAGTCAGGATTTGGAACTCGGTTCTTACACTAGACGCTCCGCATTATAAGGCGTCCTGTCCATTTGGGAGAAAATTGAAGACTTTTAATGGCGCCTTACGGTCGTGAAAATACGGTACTTGAATGACAACATTCGAGTTTTTGCACTTCCTGATAATTCACCACCAAACCACCCTTGTTTTCAGTGCTCAGCCACTTTGCACGGCATCCCGACTAAAACCGTGGGCAGATGGGAAATTAACATTTTGACGTGACGGCGAGTTGCTGTAATTGTGGACTATCCACCAAGTTGGGCGGAGAGAGCCGTTTCCACGTGCACGTGGAAGAGACTCACCTGGGGAAGGCGTCGAAGCAGTAGGTTTTGCGCGTGTTGGGGAAAGCCACTCGAAGCCCCGACATGAGCGGCGAGTGCAGGATGATGGCCGCGCACTCATGGCGAGCAGCCAGGTCGATGGTGGGCACGGTGCCGATACTCTGACCGTAGAGGATGATGTTCTCTGGTGTTACCCCGTACCTGTGTTGACAAAGCAGACACTAACAACAATCAGTTAAATCTCATCGCGATATAAAGTCGCGTGCTTTTATGAATCTTCACTCATAGTACTTGAATACTTGTATTTAGTTGATTTTTCTTTGATTTTCTTACCCGTCTTTCCCGTTCCATCCACCACATGTGCCGAAGAAACGTTTCCATTATTTGAAATGAGAATACGAAAGCACAAAATGATGCGAGAGCAGTGCACAATCGCTGAAGTGTGCCTGCCCCACCATCCATCCATCCATCCATTTTCTACCGCTTATCCGGGTCGGGTCGCGGGGCAGCAGCTTTAGGAGGGAAGCCCAGACTTCCTCTCGCTGAAGTGTTTTTTTTGCCATGCCAGCCCCCTGCCCCCACCCTTCTATTTTATTTTTTCCCGACGGACCCTCCTCTCGAGCACCCCTGAATAGACCTTACCAGGGAGGCTGAGGAGTGTGATTCCTCTGTAGTTGGAACACACCCTCCGGTCCCCTTTTAAAAAGAGGGACCACCACCCGGTCTGCCAATCCATAGGCACTCTCCCGATGACCACGCGATGCTGCAGAGGCGTGTCAACCAGGACAGCCCCACAACATCCAGAGCCTTGAGGAACTCCGGGCGGATCTCATCCACCCCTGGGGCCTTGCCACCGAGGAGCTTTTTAACCACATCGGTGACTTCAACCACAGAGATAGGAGAGCCCACCTCAGAGTCCCCAGACTCTGCTTCCTCCAAGGAAGGCGTGCTGGTGGAGTTGAGGAGGTCTTGAAGTACTCTGCCCACGGTTCACAACGTCCCGAGTCGAAGTCAGCAGCGCCCCATCTCCACTGTACACAGTGTTAGTGGTGCACTGCTTCCCCCTCCTGAGACGTCGAATGGTGGACCAGAATTTCCTCGGCCGTCCGGAAGTCGGCTTCCATGGCCTCACCGAACTCCTCCCATGTCCGAAGTTTTGCCTCGGCGACCACGGCCGCATTCCGCTTGGCCAGTCGATACCCGTCAGCTGCCTCTGGGGTCCCACAGGCCATAAAGGCCCGATAGGACTCTTCTTCAGCTTGACGGCATCCCTACCGCTGGTGTCCACCAGCGGGTACGGGGTTGCCGCCACGACAGGCACCAACCACCTTACGGCCACAACTCAGGTCGGCCGCCTCAACAATAGAGGCGCGGAACATGGTCCATTCGGACTCAATGTCCCCGCCTCCCCGAACATGGGAAAAGCTCTGCCGGAGGTGGAGTTGAAACTCTTTCTGACAGGGGATTCCGCCAGACGCTCCCAGCAAACCCTCACAATACGTTTGGGTCTGCCAGGACGGACCGGCGTCCTCCCCACCATCGAGCCTACTCACCACCAGGTGGTGATCAGTTGACAGCTCCGCCTCTCTTCACCCGAGTGCATGTGCTTGTTTGAGATAACCTGTACACATAATACAGTACACAATTCGAGCTGATCTCATGTTCGACAAACAAGCTCTGGAAGTTGAGTCAAACGGTTGCTCTCTGATAAAGCGGAGAAATGAATTGGTAATATTCAGGCATCACGTGAGGTGAAGTGAGTCGTTCGTGATTGTGAAAAGCTCACCGACGGGGGAGACGTCTGACTGCATGCTCCAGCCCCTTCATATCGAAAGTTACAACATTTGAACATACTAGGTGTTGTGTTACCAACCCATACTGAGGAAAAATGACACTTTTGCGTTGGCTCCCACTTTTTTGACTGCGGGACTCAAAAGATCTCCAACTGTTTGTACGCACACAAAAGGCCAATTGCTTCAAACATTGTCCACAAAACTGTCGCAATCTGTGTGGAGTGAGCATTTCTCCTTTGTGGCGATTATCCATCCAAACTCACAGCTACGGCATAGATCAAGATGCCAATTAGACATCGGGATTAGAGCACAGGTATAAAAGACCACTTGGAAATGTGCTTTTTTTTTTTGCTTTATTGTGGTCTGCGGTTGTGAGGCCGGGCATGCGGCCAGACTGTTTGAAATGCTGAGCTGGATTAAGGCAAGAGAAATGAACGTTGGACTGAAAGGCAAGATCTCTGATGGTATTGCATGTGCATTCCAAACTTCTTTGGCTTTGAGTCACCTTTTTATTGGGCCCAGCCAAAGGCACACCTGTGCGATTTTCATGCTGTCTCATCAGCGTCTTGATATGCCAAACCTGTCAGGTGGGACGGATGATCTCGACAAAGCAGAAAAGCTCACTGAACACAGATTTCCACAGCTTTGTGAACAATGTGTGAGGGGAAATGGCCTTTTTGTGTATGGTGAAAATGTTTGACATAATTGAGCTCGTGAAAAATAGGAGACTGTGTGTGAAAATGGTGTGGCGCTGATGTTTTTGGCTCGGTGAGTGTACGTAAGGCCAAACAAAAAAGATAGTGTGTTTCCGGTAACATGACATTTCAACATAGGGTCGGTAGGTCAGACAAAGTTTTTTTTTTCTTAATCTTTTTTTTTTTTTCCCATCAAAAATGTAAACAAAATAACCATAAAACATAAAACAAGGAGACGTTGAACCCCCCCGCCTCGGTGAGTTGGATACGTATACTCCACCGCACCAGACACTTTAAAGCGCTCAAGGACATCTACACAATTGCACATTTCTTGTACGACAAATACTGCTAATGGTCACTTTAAAATGGTTCAATGGTTTTCTGCAGCAACTGTACAACCGTCGTAGTCTTGTATTCTACCACTGATCACTTTAGCTCTGCTTGATAGTTTGCATATCGTTTCACAGTTGTCACTGGGTGGTAACACCGCACTACGGTTCACTTACATTACGAAATGTCCTCCCATACTTATTTGTCATGTCCTTGTTTACGATGATACCAATGCAGCGTGTTATACCGGACACAAATTCCTTGTGTGTTCGACATACTTGGCCAATAAAGATGATTCTGATTCTGATGTTTTTGTAATGTCGGACGAAAAAAGGGAGTTCCCTGAGAAAAAACCATTAAAGTACAAGGAAAACATACCAACTCCACATAGAAGGACCAGTCACCAGCCGTGCTGCCCTGAATCGCAGATGTAAAGTTCATTGTATTTTTTTGTACTGGCAATTATTTGATTCAAATATTAATGCGTGAAACAAATTGTCGTGTCGGCAAAATGTGGGTGAAGTGAGGTATTGTGATGGCTGGAGTGTGGGAGGGTTTTCTGGCAGATTGAAGTGCACTGATGTAAACGGGTAACAAATACTCATGATACAAAAACTCATTCATGTGACTTGCTGTTGTTTTGCAGCTTCCTGCGGTATTATTATATATATATATTATATACAGTATTATTCACTGTGTCATTTAATTCCTTACAAAAAATGGAGTATCGACATGTATTCGCAGGGTGTGAAATTGATGTACCAGTATATTGTACTGGCCATAGGGTCACATCCTTGCAGGTCTGTTCAATAGCAGGAAGCAGAAATGAGAGGAGGTGGGCAATGGATCGTCGAAATTGAAACGCAACCCAAAAAAAAAAAAAGCGGCAATGGTTTTGTTGGCGATGCGCGACTTGGAGAGTGCGGCAATCAGCACTCCTTTGAACAGAACAAAATGAAATCTCAGGCAAGCTCTACAGTCATGAGAACATAATCGTAATAAGAAATAATAATAACATTTGAATGTACGACTCAAGACAGAAAGATTTCAATGAAACTCGCATGGTTTGTAAAACGGATTCAATACAAAAAACCCAACGTTGAGGTCAACGGCAGGACAACGCTGACAATTCGTGGAGGTGACCACTCGGAAATTTCAACCCTGAAAAAAGAACAAGTCGAACTCTAACTAACCCGGATGTGAAGCGTCATTCTACTTCGACCTTCTAACTGGGATGAATAACGACTATTTGTACCGATTTAATGAAAACCCATCCCACTTGCATAACTACTTCCGAAAAGTTCGATTGACTAAGCCACTGAGGAATGTTCATTGTGAAAAACAGTTGCTTGCCTCTGCCGGATGGTTTTGCTTCAATAACTATTTGTACAGTGCAGTTCTGCGAAGAATTCTCTGATCAATGTTTGCGGACTTAATCACTTGATACACACCAGAAGTGAAAAAGGTGCCGTGCTGCGATGGAAGTCATTTGCAACGTTAGTCATTGCTTCACTGCTTCTTGCTGTTATTCTCGTAGCTCATGTTGGTGTGTTGTGTCAAGAGATTCACGTTCGAAAAGGGAATGGTTGTCGACTACATCGTGCGGCTGGTCTGTTTTCGCTTGTTACAAACGGTTTGGATCTTGTGGCCAACTCTCCGTATTTGATTGAATAAACTTCATTGTACAGTATCATCTTAAGCGGCACTGATTCCTGATTGTTTTTATTATGTTTTATATATATATATATATATATATATATATATATATATATATATATATATATATATATATATATATATATATATATATATATATACACATAATTTCTGCACTATAGAGCGCACCTGATTATAAGCCGCACCTACTACATTTTTCGAGGAAAACCAATTTTGTACATACACAAGCTGCACCCGCATATAAGCCGCACGTGCCCACATGAAAACATGTCAACATATTTACAAAGAAACTTCCCAAACGGTGCCTGTGACGCGGCAGTAAAACGGTAGCAACAGTAGAAACTATAAGCCGCTACTTTTTTCCCAATCTTTCAACCCTGCGGCTTATTCGGTGATGCGGCCAATTTGTGTCATTTTTCTAACGGCCGCCAGGGGGCGCTCGAGTAGAAAAGGTCAGATGAAGACCGGTGGAATATATGTGTCGAGGAAGACTGCAACTTCTTGTCTTGTGCGTCAATTCAATTAGCGTGAACATACCCTCGTCATGGAAAATGCAAAAAAAAGGCAGATGACGACGCAGCTTTCAAACTAAAAGCAATCGAGCTGTCCGATCAAGAAGGAAACAGAGCTGCTGCACGGAAACTTGGCATAAACGACGGCTCACCGTGATTTTTACAAGTACCGGTATGTTCTTTTACCAGACCTGTTATACTGTGTTGCTATTCTGTTGCTAGCGTGTAGTTACCATGTTGCTAGCGTTTTTCTGCCGCGTCACAGGCACCGTTTGGGAAGAAAGTTAGATTATTATTATTATTGTTAAGTTATATGATTAAAACTTTGAAAACTCTCTCTGTGTACCGTCTTTCTTTGTAAATATGTTGACATGTTTTAATGTGGGCACGTGCGGCTTATATACGGGTGTGGCTTGTGTATGTACAAAATTGGTTTTCCTCTCAAAATGTGGTGGGTGCGGCTTATAATCAGGTGCGCTCTATAGTGCGGAAATTATGGTATTCAAAATCCACTGTGCTCAGCACACGAGCATATTCCCTGAGTGTCTGATCAGCGCGAGTGTCTTTTTTGTGTTTTCATCCATTTCACTGTTGACTGACTTCTACCACAGGCCTTTTGTGGAAGATATTTGGGAATATTCCAAAGTGTAACTAATCAGCAAAGCTTTGGGAGTTTCGGTCGATTTTCCTACAGTCAGCGTTATGTACCGCAGGGCATTTTTTTTTTGTTTGGGGTTACATTCACACTACACAACACACATTTCCTCGGGATGTTCAAAAGTCACAATATCACGATATGAACCTCACAATTTGATAATGATCACGATATTGTGAGGAGGTTGGCGAAATAAAAAAGGTTACAATACTGCATAAAAACTCACACAATCGGCGAACAAACACTCATGACATTGGGGGAAAAAAAAGCCCAATATTGGTATTTTTGTACATCACAGCAGTGACCAAGAAATAGGCGTGGCCAGTCATTGTTTCCGAATGATTTTCTTGTCAACTGTTTTCATTCATTTTGAGCAGCGCCGAGCAATCGGAGCTTCCTCCGATTTCTGTACTCTCCAAAATGGTGACTTGCTCAATAACGTGGGACAATCTCCTTCGGTCATGTTGGTGAAATTAGTTTGAGATGTTTATTGGACTCGATATCAGTGGTGGGGGGCTCAGTCTGGAGCTGCTCATTTGAATCAGATGTGTCGGAGGAACACAATTAGTACAAGAATAAGTACAAGTTTTTGACTTGTGCACAAAATGAACCAGCCAGTGACGGCAAAGCCAGCGTGTCGGAACTAATTGACACGTTGAGTCGGGTGTAGCTTATTGAGTCGGGCGTAGTCGAATTCCTGAGACGGATTCACCGAACCCCTGGGTTCGATCAAACCCGGGTTAAGAACCTCTCTGGTTTACAGCGAAGAGCTGCAATGCATCATACTGACAACGATTTCGAAAATTTTAACTATCTCGTGTCACAAAGTGTTTTTCTGCCATGAATCAAATCATAAAACAATGAGCGGCATCCAACTCCCAGCCCCCGTCCTCCTGTCGCAACCACTTTGACTCAAACTCAATTGCGTTGTCAAGGACAAACTCGACACGAAACGCATTATAACTTCACCAAAACTGAAGCAAAGAATGTTTTGGGCCCATTTTGAGATCTTCAGTATTGTTCAAAACCAAACGCACAATTTTAAGCAGGGCCAAATGAAAATGACCTTGCAGAATCAAACCTGGATGTACGTGGCAGATGGAAAACAATGACTATAGTATGTATGTCGTATCGCCACAGTTTCCATCCATCCATCCATCCATTGACCAATCCGCTTATCCTAACGAGGGTTGCGGACGTGCTGGAGCTTAGGCGTAGAAAAAAAGTACGGTAAATTGTGATGCGTTAAGGAGTAGCTTGGAAATGTGCGTAATGAGATGTCGAAATGGAATTGTTTTAATCGCCGTAAAAGAGTGCGTCTGGGTGACAAATTAGAGGGTTTTCCTGATTCGCTTGCGATGTTTATGGTGCCTCTGATCCGTTCTGCGGCTATTAGCTGTACTCTGATTTCTCATTCACACACTCACTAAATGTTTGCATTGATTCCCTTAAATAGTTGTATCTTTTTTTTGGGGCAGAGTTCCACAACATTTTACTGTTGAAAGGCCACAGGCAGGCTTTCTCACACAAGCACATGAAAGAAAAGAAAAAAAAACAAAACAAAGCAAAGGGCACTCTGGGCATGAAGGAGCAGGTGCCCAGGCAGCCCTAACACACCCCCTACATGTACAGGCTTGCAACAAATACCGTCAATTCCGGACTATAAGCTGCTACTTTTTTCCAAAACTTTCAGTGATGCGGCCAATTTATGTAATTTTTCTAACGGCCACCAGGGGCGCTCGAGTAGAAAAGGTCAGATTAAGACCGGTGGAATATAGGCGTCGAGGAAGACTGCAACTTGTCTTGTGCATAAATTCAATTAGCGTCAACGTACCCTCATCATGGAAAATGCAAAAAGAAAGGCATAGGACGCATTGCTATTCTGTTGCTAGCGTGTTGTTAGCATGTTGCTACCGTTTTACTGTTTTGTCACGGGCACCGTTTGGGAAGAAAGTTATTATTATTATTATTGTTGTTAATTTATATGATTAAAACTTTGGAAACTCTTTCTTTGTAAATATGTTGACATGTTTTAATGTGGGCACATGCGGCTTATATACGGGTGCGCCTTGTGTATGTACAAAATTGGTTTTCCTGTAAAAATGTCGTGGGTGCGGCTTATAATCTTATACTTACGGTACATAGTGCGATTTTTAAAAAACTATTTTTTTTTTTTTACAAGACTTATTGTGTCAATCAAAAGTGAGCAATATTATCCACACGCAAGGCTAAATTTATGGATTGCCTGAAGTCATGGCTCCCATCATCCTGCGCACTGGATTTCGTGTTGTGACTGGTGAGTGAGCATGTCCATTAGCCTCTAATGAATTGCTTGAATGAGTTACACCGATTTGCATCAGTACTTGCCATTCAGACCGTAATTACTCTTGCGGTAACTTGATGTCAAATTCGACCTATAATTAAAAAAAAAGGTGGGGGTGGGGAGCCGCATTGTGAAATTCCAAAATGCCTCACGGTCACAAATTGGTTCCTGCATGAATTCACTTGCTAATGCTTCCAACTCACTTGTTGTTCAGGACTTGCCAGGCCGCCTCGATGTCAGCATACATGTTCTTCTCAGAAGGCTTGCCAGTGCTGACCCCATAGCCCGAGTAGTCGTAGGAAAACACGTTGCAGTTGATTCTCGAGCCCAAGCCGATGTAAAAACTGCACATCTGTCCCAAGTCCACGGCGTTGCCGTGGGAAAATAGCAACGTGTACCGGCTGCTGGGCGCGCAACGCACAAACATGGTTTGCACCCTGTTGCCCCGAGTACTTGTGGTGCTGAAGACCTCCACCGCGTCGAGCTCACGCCGGGAGTATTGCCAGTCCGCTCGTTCGGTTAAATGCAAGCTCGAGGCGCCGTTCGCGTCGGTCCGGACGGAGTAGGTGGGCTCCGGTGGAAGGAAAGCTAGTTTGGCGGCGATGCGGCTGGGACAGGGCGGACAACAGAAGAGCCAGCAGATTTCGCTCAAAGAAAAGCCATTCATCCTCGCTCCGTGTTCCGGGGCTCTTAACGCAAACTAACCCGTACACTTGTACTTGGAAAATAGGCTTGGAACTCTTAACTGCGGGCCATTCGGAAGGCTATTGTGGTTGACAGGTGGCTCGGAACTCGACTTTGGAGCTAGCGCACGCACTTAGCTTATTAAACAAACAGCTCTTAAGCTACTCACGGAAGCATAACTTCCATATTTGGAAATACTATTCTTCAGAAAAGAAAGTAACAAACAGTGATGTTGATATACGTTTGCCATCGATGTTATTACGAAGTGAATGTCCCATTCGGATTGACATTGTTAGGAAGGAAAGCTTCCAACCGGAAGAGTGAAGACATCTTCGTTTTCCGGTTTGACCGGATATCCGGTTTGGTCGTGATGCTGGCGCTGGACAGAGGTTGTGATCGTTCGGAAGACGAACGAAATGACCAACTAAAATTGAAAAATACATTTAGCATCGAAATAAAATGAAAATGTTTAAAAAAACAAAAAAACAAATTTAACTAACTAAATTATATATTTTTTAAAACTAACTCGGATTATAGCGTCACTCGTTTTCGTCTTTGTCAATAATAATAATAATAATAATAATACATTTTATTTATAAGCGCCTTTCAAGACCCCCAAGGACACTTTACAATCAGGAACAAAAACAATAAAACACAGTACGTATTTTAATATTATTCACGCGCTTTTGCACGTATTTTTTTTTTCATTTACAGAAGAATGAAGTTCAAACAGTCTTCCAAGAATTGCAGTTCAGTTGACTTTACCATAGAATATTTTGCATGCGACAAATACTCTCCGTGTCTCTGTCTCTTCCTCTGTGTACACAACTCAGTTATATGAGGTTCTGGAGTGCAGAGTTTCGAGCCTCTACCCTTCATCTGATCACACACACAGGTTTTCAATACGATTCAGGTCTGGAAAAAATGCAGGCCATTCCATTTGAGGTACACCAGTCTCCAACAGCCCATCCCTGATGATGCTACTTCGATGAGCTGGAGTATTGTCGTCCATGAAGATGAAATTAGGCCCGTGTTGTTCATGTAGGGGCCCAATCACTGGATTTTTCATGTTATTTAGGTTGTATTGGCTTATCACAAGGCATAGGGCAGTTCTGCACCGAGTAGACACACCTGTTTATTCATTTTGCCATTGAAATCTCGTTCGAGAACAGCAACTTGTGCAAAGTGTACCTAAGCATTTAACAGTTGGACATACATGTGCATTCAAAAGGTTACATTAAGTTCACCTGTAAAGGTTTGAATGCATTTTAGGCTTATCCTGAAATAATTTCACCCAAAATCCAAATATCCCAAACTTTGTGTGAGTAGCATATATTTTTTGAAGTAAAACTAATCCTAAAACTACAAAAAACAAAATTAAAACAAAGCATTTTAGGCAAAATAAAACTAATAAAAATAAGCAAAACATCTCTCTGTCTCTCTCATATATATATATATATATATATTTTTTTAAATATATATAGTATATTAAAAACAATATATATATATATATATATATATTAATATATTTTATATATATATAGTATATATAAATATATATATATATTTTACTTTTTTATATATACTATATATATAAAAATATATTAATATACAAATAATATATATATATATATTTATATATATATACTATATATATTTAAAAAAATATATATATATAGTGAAGTCAAGTTTTATTTGTGCTGTTCGTTTTGGGAGTTGTGGAGCTTGTTATTTTGGACTTGTGTTTATTGACTATTTTTGATGAATCCAAGTATCTTGATTGCCTTTTCGTTCTATTGAAATTCAGCTATCGTTTCTGTCCGCCTTGCCTTGCCTTGTCTGCAATTTGCTCCCCAACCCAAACCTACCATAGCAAATGGATTACGAGATCTTCGCTTTAGCATGTATCAAATGGCAAAACGATATAGCCTACAGTGTAGCAATGCTAAATTGGAGGGATGGGCCACATCCTCTAAAAGCAGTATAACCTTCGTACCTTCTT
>JAKGUB010000340.1:707500-830000 GCA_026261675.1 Hippocampus mohnikei
CAACTTAACCATTGTGATGTGTAAACAAGGTTTTTCATTGGTCTGCTTCTTTATGAATATGATCAGATTCTTTGCACAGGAGTCACGACATGTCTCTCGTCCTGGAACATCGGATTTATTTTGAGCTTTTTTTTTACGGCATCATCAGGGTGTGAATGTTTGGAAAATGAAAGCGCGTCACTCAATTTTTAAGAACGTCTTGCACATTTAACATCCCACTCACTCCTCAACTATCTTGAAGCCTGACATTGAAATACGCGAATCAGCACTCGAAATATAAACCAAAGTTAAAAAAACATTGTAATAGGTCAGAGCAAACGTTTGGGGAGGAGGAGTGTGCATGTTGAGTCAGTTCCTGGGAAGACAAGTCAACCATTCTGAAGCATCAGACATGGATCACATTTTTGGGAATCGTGCTGGGTACATTTTGGTTGATTTTTACTCACAGGTTTTTTTGTTGTTTTTTTTTTTTGCATTGGGTTTTGCAACCGTCAATGATTTCCTTTTAAGACGCTCTGCGTCGTACTGTCTGACTTACCACAGCGTCAAAATGATGAAAAGGGTGATTATCGGATTTTGGGTGATATTAAATCCACGTACCCTTTGATGACGGGATTTGTGACGTCGTGTTGCTTTTCTGCCTTTGTGGGAAAATGAAAGTGAGGCCTGAGCTCATTTCTTGTACACTGGCAACCAAGTTCGTGCTCATTATCCACCTGCACGGTGAAGTGTGGCCTGTTGGATGGCTTTGGGCTGAATGTGAACTGCTCTGAATGTAATCTGTTAATGATGTCAGCATTCACCTGAAAAATAAAGCACACGTGTTCCCTTAGTAGAAGTGAAGATGTGTCTTTGGCCCAGGAGCAGCGTGTTCCTCCTGAATAGGCCTGCTTTGCTCATCGCATCATTCGGAAACATGAAAAGGAGGTCAAAGGGGGTCATTTGGCTCTACTCCGACCTATCCGTCCATACCTTCCTGTTCTTTCATGCCACGTTATGACTACCTGTCAAAAGGTAACTCCCATTTAGCAAAGTGTATTATAGGAATTTTTTTTTACAAGATTGTGGTGTAGTTAGCAGCCGTCTGCTATTTTACATGATATGTTCTGTAAAGCGCTTTGTTACGGCTGCAGATGTTGTGAAAGCGCTATATAAATGAAGATGTATATTATTGTATCTTGACCGTTTTCATTTGAATCCATTGTGGTGGTATAAAAAAGGCCAAATGATCAGAACTCAATCGTTCATTTACACCTGGACTGACAGACCTACCTGCTGGCAAAGTTCACTCCTCTAGAACGAAACCCACATGGGCAAAAATACCCCCTTGTGTTTAAAAATGTTCATGCATTAACACAATTCCCATTCTCCTGCCCCCCATACGACGAAACCCCCCCTGTTGCGTTATACGAAATTCATTTTCTTCGCTCCAGCCTCGCGAAGACATTCACTACAACAAAGTCTTATCCAACAGCGACCTCTACTGGTTCGTTTGGAAACGGCAACAGCAACCACCACACTGGTTTAACGCTAACTGGAGCGCTAATAGCGTAAGGTTTTTAGCCTTCGAGAGCTAACTGTTGGCCATCGAGGACTACGAAGCGTCCCGTGCCCGGCTTCAAAGTTGATTGCATGACATCAGCTGAGCAACGCTGTCTTGGGTTAGGGTTAGGTAGAGACAGTGAGATGGTGGAAAGAAAAGCCACCGGGTCCAGAAGTATTTGTTCTTGTTAGATTCAGACCAGCGTGGACGTTATAATGCTAAAATGGCTACAAGACGGACCTTTGGATGTCAAGCAGCTAAGACGAGAAGAGCTCTGATGCTGGAAGAGAGGGTCAAAGTGATCCAAATGAAAGATGGAGCAAGCAAAATAAAAGACATTATCCAAGAAATGGATGTCAGTGAAAGTGAATGCTGATTGTAAATTTCGCAATTTCTTTCCCTTTTTTTCTTTCTACACTGACAATATGAAGTGTCAAATAAGTGTGTGCTCATACTTATGCACTATTGGAATACGTTTGTGTGTGCGTGGGTGTGTGTGTGTGCTTACATCTGTTGACTAAATTTGCTACAGTGAAAAACCCCCTGTTGTGAAAAATGTCTTGCCGCAAACACGATTTC
Organism: Hippocampus mohnikei; assembly: GCA_026261675.1. Taxonomy (NCBI): domain Eukaryota; kingdom Metazoa; phylum Chordata; class Actinopteri; order Syngnathiformes; family Syngnathidae; genus Hippocampus; species Hippocampus mohnikei. Next base: position 709,623 of record JAKGUB010000340.1, read on the forward strand.
GTTGTAGAGGAGTTTCACTGTACAGAGTAATACAGAGTGAATTTGAGATGAAACAGTTCACTAGTGAAGTCAAGTTTCTTAATTTGAAATTTGTGCTAATAACAATTGGCAAGGCCCCCAGGCTTGGGGAGTAACAGAATACAGGTACCCGGCCAAGGACATATTCTCCAGGAAAAAAAAAAGGCATCATCAGATTGCAGGTACAATAATAAAAATTAAAAAAAATGGAGGTTATTTCGCATTATTTCTCATCTGCTGACACGCTTGCAGTCGTCGCGAGCAAATGGGAGGCAGGGGGAACATTCTGTGATATGGCCTCCAAATGTGTTGCCAGTTTGAAAGCAGGCGGCATGGAAGAAAGTTGGAAGTGGTGAGCGGCATTCATTGTTTGGAACATGAGTCACTGAAGGACACTTCACTAATTTAGCAATTTTCAGCAAAATAAAAAAAAAAATAAATGTCATATTTTGCCTCCAGTTCTTATTTTTCAGGCCAAGGGCACTCCCCACTCTCCGGATTCTCTGAATCTTTTGATGATATTATGGAGCAGAGATGATAAAATCCACAAAAAAACCCTCACAAATGCACATGGAGAAATGTTCCGAAACTATTGGACTGTTTGTTGACGCAGTTGTTCATCACACAGTGCCCAACCTTTGCCACGCCCTTTTTGCTTGCGACCAACTTGGCTTCCGGCGATGCTCCTCCTATACCCAATCACGTTGCCAATACACCTGTGCAACATTCCTCAACTTGCCCAGTCTTTTGGACATCTTTTTTGAAACGTGTTCCAGACATCAATTTCAAAATGAGGGAATACTGCATTTGAAAAAACCCCAAAAAACCCTTTCCTTACTTTGAACATTAAATATCTCGTCTATTCAATTGAATATCGTTTTAAAAGGGATCTACAGATCATTGTATCATCTTTTTATTTACATTTGACCTCTTAGTGATCGAATCCACGTCTTAACAACGGCGACCCGCCAGGCTTCTCATTCCGCCCCCCCCCCCCATGTTGATTATTCCTGTCTTGTCTATGGATTTTCAGAGATGAATGATGAGCTTGTACGTCCGAGGTCACGCGCAGATTGAATTCAATTTGCTTCTCCAAACTTGAGCCTTGCCACAACTTTGGTTGAAGGCAAATCCTGATGTCATCTTTTTCCGTATGGCTTTGTGCCAGACTTTTTGGAGTTCTCTGTACACTCTCTCCCTTCAACTTGCCAGCCTGAACTCCCCATTCCGCTCGCAAATGGGGCTGCTTTGCTTCTTATCGTGTAGCCTCTGTACTTTTGAATCGTTGTCCGGGTATTCTGTCGACAGTTACATTTGAGTTCCTTCATTGGCGTCTGGAGGTTGTTGCTGATGTCGTGAACAGTTGTTTTGACGTATTGATTCCCAGCTCTTAAAATGTTTCTGTCATCATCTAGCGTTGTTGTCTTTGGTCTACACGGGTTCAACGTCTGTTACTTCGATTACCAGTGGATTTGTTTTTTTAAAAGAGCTTTTCCTGGCTGGTTGATTTCGGCCATTATTAAGAGCGCTCTGCCCTCTGGTGTTGTCCTGCAAAACATTTTGGACCAACACAAATTATAAACAACCATCTAACATTTCCCTGTGTCCAGTATTACTTGCAGTCAATATTTGGGTCCAAATTTCTGTTTCCAAAACATTCGGAATAACACGCTTCAATTCTTGCTACTTCACCGCTCATGGCCGCCTATACAAGTACCGTAAATTCCGGACTATAAGCCGCTACTTTTTCCCCCAAACTTTCAACCCTGCGGCTTATACAGTGATGCGGCCAATTTGTGTAATTCTTCTAACGGCCGCCAGGGGGCGCTCGAGTAGAAAAGGTCAGATTAAGACCGGTGGAATATATGCGTCGAGGAAGACCGCAACTTCTTGTCTTGTGCATCAATGAAATGAGCGTGAACATACCCTCATCATGGAAAATGCAAAAAGAAAGGCATATGACGCATTGCTATTCTGTTGCTAGCGTGTTGTTAGCATGTTGCTACCGTTTTACTGCCGCGTCACAGGCACCGTTTGGGAAGAAAGTTATATTATTATTATTGTTACATTATTAAAACTTTGAAAACTCTCTGTGTACCGTCTTTTTTTGTAAATATGTTGACATGTTTGAATGTGGGCACATGCGGCTTATATACGGGTGCGGCTTGTGTATGTACAAAATTGGTTTTCCTCTAAAAATGTAGTGGCTGCGGCTTATAATCAGGTGTGCTCGAGAGTGCGGAAATGACGGTAGTTTCTGTACTCCAAAAACCAAGAGCATTTACATGACGCATTTGGGTGAGAAAAAGAGTCCAAATAAGAGCCTATTTGGGTATTTAGGTGCGTTTACATGGCCCCTCCAAACCCTGATATTGTCAATAGTTGGCTACGCTTGTGTTCTGGCTGTTAGCTTACTGCAAAGGTTGTCTTCATGACGTTTAATTTGCCCATTTTTAAAATCCAATTTTTAAGTCATTATTACACACACACACACTGGGTCATAAATAATTTATGAAGCGAAGCATCACATTGGTATAGTGGCTTTGGAGTCACGCCAGTCATATTTGGTTTTATTTAACCAAGACAGGCATCAAAAAAAAAAAAAAAAAACTTTGAGAGCGAATATGTGTGACCTGAGCGACCTCGATGAATGGAAACGCAATCATCAGCGTGATTATGAAGTCTATAATAAAGCTGATGATGGCCATCACCAACGCTCATAATCGTAGGCCCGGGAATCACTGAGCGGAACGAGAGAGTCCCAGAGCTTTGGAACATTTGTGTTCAAGAGCCCCGCGCGTTGTTTTGCCACTGCTTTTAGAGGCCCATTTGTGAGCAGGAGACCTCGTCATGACTGCCGAGTCAAACAAACAAAAAAGCTTTTTGCTGGTTGTATTTAAACAATCAATTCGTATGTAAATGAATATGGACGAAATCATAGGGGCAGACAATGAGAGAGAGAGAGAGAGGAGAGAGGAGAGGGAGGGAGGGAGGGAGGGAGGAGGAGGAGGGAGGAGGGAGGGGAGAGAGAGAGAGAGAAGGCAAGAGAGAGAGAGAAAGAGTGAGAGAGAGGAAGAGAGAGTGAGAGAGAGAGAGCCAGCCAGAGAGAGAGAGAGAGAGAGAGAGAGAGAGAGAGAGAGAGAGAGAGGAGAGAGAGAGAGAGAGAGGAGAGAGAGAGAGAGAGAGAGAGAGAGAGAGAGAGAGAGAGAGAAGAGGGAGAGAGAGGAAGAGAGAGTGAGAGAGAGAGAGCCAGCCAGAGAGAGAGAGAGAGAGAGAGAGAGAGAGAGAGAGAGAGAGGAGAGAGAGAGAGAGAGAGAGAGAGAGAGAGAGAGAGAGAGGAGAGAGAGCGGGAGAGAAAGAGGGAGAGAGAGGAAGAGACAATGAGAGAGAGAGAGAGAGAGAGGTCACCAAAAAGTAGAAAATAATTCAATTGGATTTGATGACGTCCGTCGTCAAGGCAGCTTTTTGTTGTAAACGACTTCTGCTTCTCAACAGGAGGCAAGACAAATTACAGGCTGTGGTCTTTAAAAGTGCTGCAAAATTCTGGAAGTTTTCAATGCTAGATGCTTTTCATGGTCATTTATAATAATAATAATAGTAATAATAATAGTGAACTGAATCTTTTTGGGAGAATAGTTTTGAGTACAAGTAACTCCCAGTCTAGAGGATCTCTCTTAACTTCTCTCTGTTGGAACGTCTCTGCGTGGTGTTTTCCCGTTCTGCCTTATATTTGCCCAAGTTCTCTCCGGGCCCCGCGGATCCTTCCGACCAAATTGCAACAACACGAGTGTCGTCAACGCGAATCAAGTTTCCAAGTTGTCGTGACGATGAGAGTGAATGTGTGTCGACGTGTGAGACGCTACACATGGATAAACCAACAAGAAAGAAATAAGACAATTGGACTTGGACGGCTAATCGATGCACTATCCGTTGACGCGCAGTACGACGTAAACGAGTAAAAATTAAATGCACGAACAACTTGTAATGGTTACGTTAATAAACGGTCCAGTTGTGATTGATTCAATGCCCGGAAGAATGAGTATTGTGAAGCCGACATGCTAACTAGCCCACATGCTAACTAGCCGACATGCTAACTAGCCGACATGCTAGCTAGTCGACCACCATGTGACCTTTAAAGGTGAGATTAATAACGATAATTTAAAATATGAGTCATCACAGTGAATAATAACTTCTTACGACAAGCTATTACGACATGATTTATCCGACCGTTGACATACACCAAACAGTGAAAAACCTCGATGAAGAGTCCACGCCCAGGACTCATTTGGCAAGCGCCAGTCTAGGGTGGACCCCGCCTCTTGCCTTAAGTCAGCACGGAGAGGCTCCAGTTGTGGACCCGAAAGTGGTGAAGGAAACGGACGGACAATCTCAATGACAACGTTTAACTTGAATAAAAAAATCTGTTCTATTTCTGCCTCCACCCGACGACACAAGGTACACCATTGAAACCATAGGTGGTATTCCTTGACATGAATAGCTTTTGCCATTTCTAATTAAAGCACTTTCCATAAATAAAGGCAAGTTAAAATAAATCCGATTTAGTCTGTTGAGGCTTTGGGGCCTGAAAGCATGAAAGTAGGGCAAGGGAAGGGAAGCACAGTCGGTCACTTGTTCAAATAAACGGAATTATACTCACGGTGAGAGGAAGTTTCTTTCCTCCGCTTCTTTTAATTACCGTCAATTCTGGACTATAAGCCGCTGTACTTTTTTCCCAAACTTTCAACCCTGCGGCTTATACAGTGATGCGGCCAATATGTGTAATTCTTCTAACGGCCGCCAGGGGCGCTGGAGTAGAAAAGTAAGATTAAGACCGGTGCAATATATGCATTGAGGAAAACTGCAACTTCTTGTCTTGTGCATACATTAAATTAGTGTGAACATACTCTCATCATGGAAAATGCAAAAAGAAAAGCAGATGACGCAGCTTTCAAATTAAAAGCAATCGAGCTGTCCGATAAAGAAGGAAACAGAGCTGCTGCACGTCAACTTGGCATAAACGACGGCTCACCGTGATTTTTACAAGTACCGGTATGTTCTTTTACCAGACCTGTTATACTGTTTTGCTATTCTGTTGCTAGCGTGTTGTTAGCATGTTGCTAGCGTTTTACTGCCGCGTCACAGGCACTGCTTGGGAAGAAAGTTAGATTATTATTACTATGGTTAAGTTATATTATTCAAACTTTGAAAACTCTGTGTACCGTTTGTGGGCACATGCGGCTTATATGCGGGTGCGGCTTGCGTATGTACAAAATTGGTTTTCCTCTAAAAATGTCGTGGGTGCGGCTTATAATCAGGTGCGCCCTATAGTGCGGAAATTACGGTACTTTTATCTGACAATAATGGCAAGACAACAGCAAAGTTAGCTAACTGAATCGTGTACTCGATCACTTGCATTCAAACTTTCAATAGTTACGCGACAGATGGCCAACACAGACAAACCTTTCAGTCGGCTACTCGGGCTTTTTCATTTGCGCGTTGCTTGTGTTTGTCTTCTTTTATCTCTTTTTTTTTTGGTATGGCAGGAAGAATAGTAGGTCGTCGGGTTCGTTCTACCTCATTCTAGCAAGTACGCCGTGGGAATACAAAAGTTGTGGAGAAAAAAGCAAAGTTGTGCCAAAGGACATGGTGGTTGGTATTTTGCCCCTCTCCTGCGGTTTAAAAGCTGCCGCCAGCGCATATTGAGGACTTAGTCGGAGAAGCAGCATTTGGTTTGGAGACACACGGAGACTCGAGATAAGCAGGCCGCCGCTCTCTTCCACCCAACGAGTGTGTACGCGCTGAATAATTGCACACTGTACATGCGTAATACCTCAATTGGCTTATGCAAATGGAGCACTTTTTGCTCTCACGCTCAAACGCACACATCACGCGCTCGCTATTTACAAGTCAGCACATCATAAAAGAAATTCTCCGCTCATGCCAATATGGCGGCATTATGCGGGCTGGGGGGTGTGCACTGCACTGCGGGGCGACGACGAAAACATCCCTGGAATGAAATGTTTCTCTCTCTCTTCTTCCTGCCAGTCCATCACTAATGCTCGGAGCTTAAGAAACGTCTGAACGGAATTTGAGGGGCTGATCGGAGTTCAGAGTTGTCACGAAGGAATGCGGGCAACCAACTCTTCGTTTTATCACCGACTTTCAGTCTGCTCAAAGGGAGCCGCCGCCACGAGAGGCGGCGATGCCAAAAGCAAATGTGCGATGTGGCCTTCCACATAGCGACGACCGTCACTGTTTGGCGCCCAATTAGCTCCCGGTGCCCTCTCCCAAGTCTTTTTTTTCCACTCACTCCTCCAACTCTTTTCCAGTCAAGCCTGCCCACATGTGGCATCGGACCTAAACCGCTTCTTTAATCCTCTCCTGATTACCGACTCATCGATAGATTGTTGGCCACGCAACATTTCCGCGGTCGGCTGTTCCGTCGCTGACTCGCTTCTGCCTCGACCTTCCTGGCTCGCCGTTCTCCCGTGAATCCTCCCCAAGTCTACGGAATCCGACCACGAGTTAATTGACAATCGAAAGCAAAATTTCTGGCAGTTTCTGCTGAGCTGATATGGGTTGAGCAAGGTGCTTAACGTCCCATCGGCGTCTCTTTAAGTGATCCTTCGCTATTTTAACCCTTCCATGCAGCCTGTAACTTGATAACATGATCAGCTGTCCGCTGAAGTAACCGCTGTCCCTGCAAGGGTTAATACATCGTGCAAATGCATGTACCGTCATTTCCGCACTATAGAGCGCACCTGATTATAAGCCGCACCCACGACATTTTTAGAGGAAAACCAATTTTGTACATACACAAGCCGCACCTGACTATAAGCTGCGCCTGATTATAAGCCGCACCCACTACATTTTGAGAGGGAAACCAATTTTGTACACACACAAGCCGCACCTGCATATAAGCCGCACGCGCCCACATTAAAACATGTCAACATATTGCGTCACATGCTTTTCTTTGTGCATTTTCCATGATGAGGGTATGTTCACGCTAATTTAATGTATGCACAAGACAAGACGTTGCAGTCTTCCTCCACGCATATATTCCACCGGTCTTAATCTTACCTTTTCTACTCCAGCGCACCCTTGGCGGCCGTTAGAAGAATTACACAAATTGGCCGCATCACTGTATAAGCCGCAGGGTTGAAAGTTTGGGATAAAAGTAGCGGCTTATAGTCCGGAATTTACGGTAGAATGTTTTCAGATTCTCACCAAGCCAGTGGGCCAATAAGAATGCCCGTGCCTCTCAGTGGGGGCAACTCCGGAGTAAAAGAGAGTCCAAAAACTCTTCGTAGACCTGGTTCCGGAGCTGTGACTGGGAGTCAAGGCGAGCCAGACTATCTCGTCGGAGGCTCTCAACCTCACACGCCAGCCCAGACTCCGTATGTGTGTTTGAGAGCCTTGCAGTTTTGACGTGTTGGGAGTCCCTAGTAGCTAAATCCCATCTTCTGAATTACTGCTGTGCCTTCTAAAGCCATTGTGGGATGCCAAGTCATGACCAGATTATCTACGCTCTACGTCAAGTTTGGAGCTTCCCAGCCTTGAGAATGACTCAAATACGGTTTGGCATTGCGGACGTTGTATCGGTCTGTCGTGGTAAAGAAAGAGCTGAGCCAAAGGGCGAAGCTCTCAATTTACCGGTCCATCTACGTCCCGACCCTCATCTATGGTCACGAGCTACTATGGGTCGTGACCCAAAGAACGAGATCCCGGATACAAGCGGCCCAAATGAGTTTTCTCCGCAGTTTTTTCCCTTAGCGATAAGGTGAGAAGCTCGGTCATCCGGGAGGGGCTCCGAGTAGAGCCGCTTCTCCTCCACATGGAGAGGAGCCAGATGAGGTGGCTCGGGCATCTGATTAGGATGCCTCCTGTTGAGGTGTTCTGGGCATGTCCCACTGGCAGGAGACCCCGGGGACGACCCAGGACACGCTGGAGAGACTATGTCACGCAGCTGGCCTGGGAACGCCTCGGGATCCGCCAGGAAGAGCTCGAAGAAGTGGCTGGGGAGAGGGAAGTCTGGACAGGAGACGTTTCACGTCGCTTGAGCAAGTTTCTGTTGTCTGTTTAAGAGGGACGAAATTTCATCTGTGCTGTTTTTTGATACTTTATACTTGACCTGATAAATCCTTAATCTAAGACGGTCAAACAATGCAACCAAAACTGCAAACACACCGATCCAATCAGAATTTATTGTCACGACTCACAAGTTTTACACAAAAAAAATAATCGGACACATTTACACAATTTATACAGGTTCTAGAACTCAATGTACATTGAACAGACAAACTAAATACCAAGCGTTAAATATGTACTCACATTTGCACACCATATTATTAATGCACATTAAACACACGAAGCAATTAACAGTGTGAAAATAACAGCAATTGACATAAAAATCACATTATTTACAACAACAAAAATGTTGATTTGAGAGCTCAAGCAAAAGACTGATGATGATGTGTGTTCCCTTCCTCTGTCCATCAGAGACATCATAAAATCCATCATCTCAAAGCTCCTGGGCTACAAAGTATTATTACTAAGTCTTCATACCTCAAAAATGATTATAAAGTGAATGAGTCAAGTAGTGAGCGATGACGAACACAAAATGCGCGACCAAACACTGCAATTGCTCGGATAGTATTGCGGTTTTCCCTTTGACATGAGCAGTTATGAAGTGCACTTTATGCCTCAGCTGAGTAACTGCCTGCCATGACATGCGTTCCTGTCAAATCGGGTTATTTTATACACCCAATCCTTCCATAACCCTTTTTTAAAAAAAAATGATGTAATATTATTAACTCATTCAGTACCAGCCAATTCTAGACCAAGTCTGAAAAGACGTTTAAAAACGTCTTTGGGAGTGGATGAGTTACGGTTTTTTTTTTTTTTTTTGGTGGAGTAATGGGCATCACGACACACAGCTGAAATTTACAAAGTAAGGTTGATGAGGTGCTGCTGTCTGACAAGAGTCAGTGTTGATGTGCCGGGGAGGGGGCCCGTGAGGCAGATGGAGGCATACCGTAATTTCCGCACTATAGAGCGCACCTGATTATAAGCCGCACCCACTACATTTTTAGAGGAAAAGCAATTTTGTACAGTACACAAGCCGCACCCGTATATAAGCCGCATGTGCCCACAGACGGTACACAGAGCAAGTTTTCATAATATAACTTAACAATAATAATAATCTAACTTTCTTCCCAAACGGTGCCTGTGACGCGGCAGTAAAACGCTAGCAACATGCTAACAACACGCTAGCAACAGAATCTCAGGTCTGGTAAAAAAACATACCGGTCTTCCTCGCCGCATATATTCCACCGGTCTTAATCTGACCTGTTCTACTCGAGCGCCCCCTGGCGGCCGTTAGAAGAATTACATAAATTGGCCGCATCACTGAATAAGCCGCAGGGTTGAAAGTTTGGGGAAAAAAGTAGCGGCTTATAGTCCGGAATTTACGGGTACTTCCTCAACGCTCACATCACTTTTTGTCTCGATCCATAATACACGTCATTGCAAGTACCAGAGGAGACCAACCGATTTTACGCTTGACATTTTGATGCCGAGAGACAAACGTTCAAATCTCTGCCGTCACAAAAAGCTCCGATTTTAGGACGATCCACTTTTGCCCTAACTTCATCGTTTGCAAAGAGACCGTAAGACACCATCATGAACACACCAATTAAATGACTATAAATGTTTTCAAAACAGGAAGAAAACGTAAGCGACTTGAAAGAATGTTGTTGCACAAGTCTGCACACCCTGTCATTGGGAATCTGGTTGCGTTCAAAGCTGACCAGTCAACTTCACACTGGTGTTCAATGGGAGTCAGCACACACCTGCCACCATTTAAAGTGCCTCTGATGAACTCCAAATAAGACTCAGCTGTTGTAATCGTCCTTTCCTGACATTCTTTTGGCCTTTTTGTTAGAAGCCTGAAGGCTTTTTTTTTTCTGCTGACGCCGACTGGTTTTTGGAACTATTCGTAATTACCTCCACCTTGGCAAAGGCTCGTTCTTTCCAGCTGAGGAAAAACAGTCCCGTGTTCCAGCATCATGCTGCCACCACCAATCTCATGGCAAGGCTGGTGCTGTTTTGGTGATGAGCACTGTGGTCTTTTCATCAAAAGACACCTTTTTGGAATGATGGCCCAAAAAGTGTAACCTTGGTTTCAGCAGATCATATTCCCGTTTTCCAATATTTTGGGGAGATTTCAGGAGTGTTAATGAAACATTTGATCGCAACCTCCAACCTGCCAGTCTACCCCAGGAGCCCAGACACGCAGTAGATTGCTGTTACATGTACTTGCCAGCAATTCCTGCAGCTGCTTCAATCTCGCTGTCTGCATCCCTGACCTTTTTGGTTCCTTCACGAAATTTGGAGGGATATCCATTATTTGCTAATGTCGCAACGCCACTCGATGATGTCTGCGTTTACTCTGTTCCACTGTTGGAAATTCTTCTGTACTTTTCTCCCGACCGATTAAAAATGTATTTATTTAAGATGTATGAATCCAGGGTGACCGGTTATCAAGTCCGGTTCAATTTCAGCCCCGGCCTTCCCGTGGAGTTTACACGTTCTCCCCATGCCTGTGTGGGTTTTCTCCGGGTCCCAAAACGTGGTTGGCAGGTTAATGGAACGCTCAAAATTCTCCCTGGCTGTGACTCCGAGTGCGAACGGTTGTGTGCCCTGCGATTGGCTGGCAACCAGTAGAGGATGTACCCAACCGACTGTCCGAAGACAGCCGGGACGGGCTCCAGAACAGCCACCACCCTGAGGCTGAAACCGTTTCAGATCATGGATGGATGACTGAAAATCTAGCGAAAGGCAGTTAAAAACAGATTCTCATTTGCAATGCCAAGCTGGTAACAGAGAGCGGAGTAGAGCAAAGCAAAATAAAAGCTCAATATCTTTGGACAATTCATTTCAATCCTTCCATTCTCTCAACCGCTTGAATTTACTGTCCACTGGTTTAATTTTGAACGCATCCCCAGTGAAAGAGAGTGTGCAGGTTATAGGTTATCACATTGTTGGTGGAAAAAGATTTGAAATGATTGAGGATCTTTTTTTGATTTTTACAACTAGCTAGCATTTAACAGGAGTGTGTCGACTTTCTGTATCCTCTCTAGGGTAGAGCATCCAGCAGGAGTTATCTTGATGATAAAATACAGCGGTCATCGTCTCTCATTTCAGACTTCAGTCTAAGTGCCTGACTTGTTCTAAAATGAATCCTTTTGCCTCCTATTGGGGAACCATAAATAAGGTGAATTTAGCTAAATGCAAATCTTCGTCCCTAGAGCTAGCTTCTGCAGCCGAGGATCAGACCGCCAGGGTCCCCGCCTTTGGCTGCCGCCCAGCTCACATCGCACCCGACCCCTTTGGCCCCTCCCATGGGTGGTGAGCCCATGAGAAGGGGGACCCACGTTGCCTCTTCGGGCTGAGCCCGGTCGGGCCCCATGGGTCTACGTAGGCCCGGCCACCGGGCGCTCGCCAACGAGCCCCACCTCCAGAGGGGGGCCCCGGTGACCCGCGTCCAGGCAAGGGAAACCTAGATCCATTCATTTGAATCATCATAAGGGGTCTTTTGAGCCGTGCTTTGTCTGGTCCCTCGCCTAGAACCTGTTTGCCATGGGTGACCCTGAATAAAGCCCCAGACAACTTAGCTCCTAGGATCGTTGCGACACACAAACCCCTCCACCACGGTAAGGTGAATCTTATACCTCATAATGCCACACACTCAGTACGTCAAGTCTGTTTTGCATTTGACAAATTGAAAGTGTATACAAAATGCAATGAAAGGATTATTATCAAGCCTAATCGGCAGCAAATTGTAGCTTTGAATCCATTAGCAGATAACGGTCTGGGGTTTTGAGACAACATCTTATTTTCCTTTACAATCTGGTCAGAAATGATTCTCACTCACATCAACCAGCTGAACTCCTCTGGTCTTCGCGACGCTTTCCATCTCGTCTCAGCAGACTTTGAGTGCGTTCCTCATTGAGACAAGCGTCCATTCCGACATTGACAGAGGTAGTGTCCATTTGGCAACAGGACACCCCTCTTTCATTGATGAGGTATATTCACAGATGCATACTGCAGATGGTCAGCTCCGAACGCGCCGACTTCTTCGTTTGTATATGTGCTCGATGTGCGCACTCGGTCGGACATTCAACGTGCCGCACGTCAGTTGTGAGCTGGTGGTCCAGCCACGTTTCGAAACGAGGCAACAACATGAGATGATGAATGCAAACCAAAGCGGTCCGGTTCCTCCTATTGCGAAGGAAGAGAGTTACGGGAGATTGCCGGGTTACTCGGAGAATGGTGGGAACATGCCAAGGTCAGCAAAGTCCTCGATGTTGTAGTTGGCGGTTCCCTGAGTGGGATCTCCGGCCATGGGTAACATGTCCTGCGGACACACAAAAGAGGAGTTTGAGATGAGGGCGGGGGAAAGATCCGGCATTGTTAAGATCCGATATGGGACTTTTTCTTATCATCGAAAAAAACACCAAAGCAAATGAGTAACGCCAAAATTGCAGCAAGCATTTACAGTCTGCCTTCATCTCGAGACATTTTCAAGACCTTTGGAAAGACGCTGAAAAAGACTGCCGAACGGCACCAGATATTCGTTTCGAGTGCCTTTCATTTGTCGCATGGCAGTCTAGACGACCGCAAAAGCAGCATACGTGCGTAAAACGCACTTCCTATCCGTCCATTTTATGCATCAGTGCTCTCGCGTTGGAGGGAGAACAACTTGCTGGAAATCGTATACGGTCGTACAAATATGTCCGTCGATGAACATCAAATAAGACTTCTTTAACTTGAGCTGTTATCGAGGAGAGTCATGAGTCAGAAGATGCATTCTTCTCAATAATATACCGGATTTTCCGCACTAAAAGGTGCGCTTAAAAGCCTTCCATTTTCTTTTAACCCTTATGGCAAATTCGTCCCATTTTTGGACTGTTGATAAACAGTCCAAAAATAGATCAAAGGCAACATTATGTAAAAACGTCCTTGAAATCGCTCAAATTGGTCTAAATTGTCCAAAAACAGGTGAAAATTAGTTGTCTTCAGTATACATACAGGATCTGTATGTATACACACATACACAGAGATGTGTGTGTGTGTGTGTGTGTGTGTGTGTGTGTGTGTGTGTGTGTGTGTGTGTGTGTGTGTGTGTGTGTGTTTTATCACCTGAAAGACTTCAGTCTGGCCGGGGTTAGTATGTGCATGCTGCTCCCCAGCCTGCTGGGAGTGATGCTGGTTCTGCCACTGGGACCACACTTCACTGGGCCGACCCTGGAATTGAGCTCCGCTCTGGCTGCTCTCTCCGGACACATCTGGAATAACAAATAGTTTCACAGGCACACCTGCTGTCATATATTGGACCGTACAGTGGTGCCTTGAGATGTCAGTTTTAATTTGTTCCTTGGCCATGCTCGTAACTCAAAACGCTAGGATCCCAAAGCATCTTCCCCCATTGAAATGAATGGAAATGCTATTAATGTGTTCCACCGCCAAAAAAAAAACGAAACGCTTTTCATTATGCTTCTCATTCTTTGCCCGTCCCCTCGGTGAATTGTGCAAAACAAACTCTGAAGGAGAATAATGATAACGATAAAAGATTAGCGCAACAACTGCAGACTGCTGAGCGCTAACAACTTCCGGTGACGCGGTCACACGCCACCGTAGGTTAAAGATGACCCACTTTATTGTAGTTTCTTTTTAAAATGCTTTTTGTGAAAGTGAGACTGATAGAATGATTAGGGTGCAGTGTGCAATAACACAAAAATATATTACTAACATGCACAGAGACACAAATTGTTTTTTTTGTTTTTGTTTTTTTGTTTTCCTCTACAGCCCTCGGATCGATTTGGGACCAGTCCCTGATCTACTGGTCGATCACGATCGACGTAATGGGCACCCCTGATCTAGCCAATCAGTAGTGCTGGGCAGATCAATACCAAAATATCGATCTTTCGGTGCAGAATGCAAAAATTTAAGGATCAATCCCCAAGCTAGAGTATTAATATTTGCAATTCATTGAGAATGTTTTCTTTACGTATTTTTTTTGGTATAGTTTTCTGCAAACAAACGACATTTTCCCCGCCTGCCTTTTGTATGCACATTAGCCCCGCGTCAACTTCCGCCCACTCTTCCTTATATTACCGTAAATTCCGCACTATAAGCCGCTACTTTTTTCCCAAACTTACAACCCTGCGGCTTATTCAGTGATGCGGCCAATTTGTGTCATTCTTCTAACGGCCGCCAGGGGGCGCTCGAGTAGAAAAGGTCAGATTAAGAGCGGTCTTTATGACACTGTTTAATTCCGACACTGAGGAAGGTGACTTGGATGGCTTCAGTTCACAGGAGGAAGATGAAGACGGCTCACCGTGATTTTTACAAGTAGCGCTGTTCTTTGACCAGACCCGTTATACTGTGTTGCTATTCTGCTGTTAGCATGTTGCTAGCGTTTTACTGCCGCGTCACAGGCATCGTTTGGGAAGAAAGTTATATTATTCAAACTCTCTCTGTGTACCATCGTTCTTTGTAAATATGTTTTAATGTGGGCACATGCGGCTTATATACGGGTGCGGCTTGTGTATGTACAAAATTGGTTTTCCTCTAAAACTGTCGTGGGTGCGGCTTATAATCAGGTGCGCTCGATAGTGTGGAAATTACGGTACGTTTTAATGTGGGCGCATGCGGCTTATATACGGGTGCGGCTTGTGTATGTACAACATTGGTTTTCCTCTAAAACTGTCGTGGGTGCGTCTTATAATCAGGTGCGCTCTATAGTGTGGAAATTACGGTACTGTACTTGGAAGCGAAGAGCGGAGGGGAGAGGAGGGGAGGACGAGAGGGGGCGTGGAGAGATTTCACAGCAGTAGGTTTCCATCACACGAGACATTGAGGTGAGGGACCTATAACATGCTTGATGTTTTTCGACTCCCCGTTTTTGCACTTGTGTCAATGCAGCTGCAGCTGGACCCTTTCTCCTGATGTTGAGCACACACGACAACTGCGTTCGACTACTTGAGCCAAGACAAATTAAATCACAATCCTTGCAACTTGTCAAGCGCTCGGATATTAAAGGGATAAATCCGGCCGTGCGTTTCATGAATGATCCTAAAGACCATCAAGAATACGTTGCTACACATTTAATCGATAAGACGCCAGAGTTGTAACGCCCATTCGAAAGATGTTAGGGCAAAAGTAGGCATGATCTGATTTTCTACCAGTTAGCGTGGTGATCTTCCTAAATGGAGATCAATAAAGCGTGATGTATGTTTCATTTATTTATCTGTCTACCGGTATATATAATTTACATTTAATGGTCCATGAAACATGAAGATGATATGTTGAAGTGGTAAAGTCACTGATTGGTCTGCATTATTGTTGTAATATGCACTTTGGTTTGCGTGATTGTTTGTAGAAAAATACATTACAATAGTCTTTGAAATAAAGAATATTAAATTGCAATTTTGAGAGAGAAAAAAAATCGCCATTACATTTTCCAAAACGGTTCACATTATAAAGTGTTGCATAACGAGTTTCAGCCAAGTCAATCCAGTCGTTCCTGAGAAATAGTTTGAAAATTGAAAATTAAAATAAATAAATAAAATACAAGCCACGCTATTTTTGGGGGGGGATGGGGGTGTCAAAATAAGATCATTTGGTCTTTTAAATAAGCATCTTCAGAAATAAGATCAAAATCACATCAGCATGGCCAATTACATAAATGTGCCAATTTATGAATTATATATTGAGAAAGAGTTAATACTGTTTGACTCTCATTTCCAGGTATTTTTACACCGGATTTTAAAAAGGCAATGTTCCCCAAAAAGGCAATTATTTTCCAACCATACAAAAAAATCGTAATTCCTCTCAAATTTATCATCAGATTTTTTTTTCTCTTCTGAATTCTTCGTGCGCTATAACAAGATTGAAAGAATGGTTCTTTCAATCTTATTATAGCGCATTCAACCCGATTTAGCATTTTGACGGACTTTTATTTGAGGGAAATGTTGTCACTAAGTCGTCAGACACAATATGATTCAACAGCACCACAAAGTTGCGTCTCCTTCTTCTGATCGTTACATTCTAACATTTTTGGAGACTAAAATGAACAGAAAGAACTGCACACATAAGCATGCAAACTACTACTTATAGGAAGACACGCATCCGTGCTTGATTGTATTGAGAATCAACCGAGGGAAAAACAAACAAACAAATAAACAAAAAAAACCCCCCAAAGAAGAGGCTGTCAGCTTCAGAGACATTCTTTCTCTTTCACCATAATAAACACTGTGTTCTTCTGGTCTAACACGTAGCTATAAACAACATGTTGGTGCAGGGTAGAGAAGGGGGACATATAAAACAACAGATGGAAAGTAATGACCAAATCGCAGATGAGTCCAGAAAGACAAAGACAAAGTGTTTATTACAAATTATTAATGAAACCATGCGGCAGATCATGTAAATGGCGTTGCTCGAACCAGCTTCATTAAGTCCCCAAACAGTCTACGAGGACAGTAAGGGAGCGCAAGTGACACTGCGGAGATAATCCATTTAGCTAATGTTTGTGTCCATTAAAAGGCCATCAAGTCGCTGTTACAAGCCGGACAAGCTTCATCGCGCGCACCATGTGGACAACAAACAGCAGGAGGCGTTGAGCAGCTGCTTGACGAGCAGCTCCGAGCAGCAGTGAACGCACACCGCCGAGGTTGTCAGTGTGCTCCCGTTCCATTTTCAGCCAGACTGATCGTGTGGCTTTGAAATTGGCAATATTGGGCCAGTGAAACTATTGGGAGGGGGGGTTATAATGCAACTTTGGGCAAACTTGCATTCTGGATTCATTTCGCAGCAGCAGGTGGTGTTTGTTGGATCATTTCAACTTTTTCAATGGGACCTAACGGCTGAGTTTGGAAAGTGTTATTTTTTAAACACGGGCAAGAAGTGGTCAACTTTGGCAATCGTCGGTGGTCTAAAAGTTTCATTCATCTTGCCACTGAACGGGCTTTAGCTGTGGCACGTTTAGATGCTCTTGCCACGTGAGCTCCCCGAAGGATGCAGTACAGACATTACAAGGTCTGTGTCAAAAATAAATAAATAAATAAACACAGCTACCGTAAATTCCGGACTATAAGCCGCTACTTTTTTCCCAAACTTTCAACCATGCGGCTTATACAGTGATGTGGCCAATTTGTGTAATTCTTCTAATGGCCGCCAGTTTTGTGGGCACCTGCGGCTTATATAATACGGGTGCGGCTTGTGTATGTACAAAATTGGTTTTCCTCTAAAAATGGAGTGGGTGCGGCTTATAATCAGGTGCGCTCTATAGTGCGGAAATTACAATACACTACTTTAAGTTTTACGTTCAAACTTTTCATATGGAAATGCAAATCTGATTGAACAGGAGTGGTTAACGGACATCGGTTTGTATACTCATTGTGTGCACCAATTCTGCTGTAACTGATACCGTAAATTCCGCACTATAAGCCGCTACTTGTTTCCCAAACTTTCAACTTTGCGGCTTATACAGTGATGCGGCCAATTTATGTACTTTTTCTAACGGCCGACAATGAAAAGAAAGGAGTGTCAGCGCAGAGTGCAGATGCGTACGTGGAACTGGGAGTCGCCGATTGGAATTGAAGCGGATTTACACGGGACGGGAGATGTGAGCCAATCTCTTTTTTGGTCAATGGACGCCACGGCTTTTGTTTGCTTTCATACTTAGCTAGTAGC
Source organism: Hippocampus mohnikei (assembly GCA_026261675.1). Lineage (NCBI taxonomy): Eukaryota > Metazoa > Chordata > Actinopteri > Syngnathiformes > Syngnathidae > Hippocampus > Hippocampus mohnikei. Next base: position 727,398 of record JAKGUB010000340.1, read on the forward strand.
AGACATAGTTCACATTTTCAGCAAGACGTCTTTGATCCACTGATGAAAGGACACTTTGCTTTTCTTTCATCTATAACTGCTTCAAACAACAAAGTGCATGCAGAAAACACAACTGGTGGCTGAAATATTGTAGTTTTGTTCTACTTGATTGCACAATGATTTGGTTGAAAATCCCTTCTTGATACAGATGTGAACTGTGAAAAATAGGATTCACCCATAAATCCCGCCTCTTCCAAAACGACGGAAGACGAATAGGATGCTAAGAAACTCACCAAAGGCTGTGCTGCGGTTTGTCAGACCCGAGTAGGCATTCCCGCTGGGGGATGATGTGGCCGGGGATGAAAGTGGACTGTAGGAGGCCGGATCGGTCTGGTAGCTGTGGCCTGTCCCAATACCAAACGGACTGGACTGGGCTTTACTGGACTGTAATGTTGAGATCGTGGTTAGATATTTGCCATACAATGGTGAACATGTGAATGACAAAAATGTTGCCTTTAGTTCTTTATTTTTTTTTTAATGCAAATTTGACCCCATAAAATGACAACACTAGAAAATTGAAAATCTGACAAAACACAGAGGAGTATTATGAAAAAGATCAGGCGTTCAGTATTTATATTGTGGGGAGTAGTTATGACAGGGGGCCAGGTGCATCACCAAAAATCTGGACTACTGAATCGATGAAAGAGTTAATTGCCATATTCCAAGAATTCAATACTTTATTGTTTTGTCATGTGCATCTTTCAGCATTTACCTTCAGACAAATGTAAGTATTTTGAAATAAATCACAAATATGACTTGCTTCATAAGGTCTTGAAAAAAGCCGGTGAAGCACTGAAATACCGTATTTTCACGACCATAAGGCGCCATTAAAAGTCTTCAATGTTCTCCCAAATGGACAGGACGCCTTATAATGCGGAGCGTCTAGTGTATGAGCCGAGTTCCAAAGCCTGACTGAGAGCCGACACGCTGTTTATAGAGAGAAAAGGCGGAAGTGAGTGACGACAGGCATGCGGAAGTCTGCCAATGAGTGAAGGGTGGGCGTGTAAGAGGACGCTAAAGGCACGCCCCTAGCTTGTACCAGTCGGTGAGCGTGTAAGAGGTGAAGAGAAAAACGTGAGTACATTGTAAAATGGCTAAATAAAGTACAACCGAACTCAGTTTTGCTTCCGTTGCCTTTTTAAAAACGTGTTTTTAGCGTGCGTGCATGCTACGCTATGCTTCAAGCTAACGTGGTTTTAGCGTGCGTGCATGCATGCATGCCGTATGTTTAAGCTGGCGTATGTTTTATGCCCAATACTACAGTGCGTTTTGTGTACGTGTCAAACACAGAAATAGCAGCTGTTACTGAGACTGCGCCCGACAACACGATGCGCCGAATGGTCGTGAAAATACGGTCTACACAAAAAAATGTGAGCCAAAGTTCATAAAATGTATTTGTTTGTTTAGTAGAAAAGGAGTCGCCCGCAAAGGTTTGCTTTTTATAAGACTTCACAGCAATGTAAGTCAGCAACAAATGCAAAAGAATCCTCAATTTAGATGGCAATGCACATAAGAAAAGAGTGCAAACAAGTTTGATAATATGGCACATGTGAAACATCTGAACCATTATCTTGAGTGCAACGCGAGCTCTGATTTGAATTAATTTCATCCGATGCCCAACTAACATTCATTCCAATAAACTCAACTCAACGAGCCTGGAAACCAGAACAATGTGGGAAATTGATGTGCCCTCGCAGATGGCTGCCTCACACTGCTCCGACTGATTTATATTGTGTTTGGAACAATGTTTGACTGAAAAGGCCAAAAGGGGACCGAAAACTTGGTCAGGCTCTAAACTTGAACATGATGTCAGAATTTGACCACATGTTTAGAAGCGGTGATCAACCGACTGACCCCTCTTTTGCTCTAAATTATCTCACGGCAGTGACTTGATTCATTTGCTGGAAACTTTAATGAACCCTGACTTGTGCACGATATGATTTAGTTTTCAAGTTTGCCAAGTTCCCCCGGTGCGCGCGTGTAAACACGCAGACACGCACATCAAACAAAGACTAATTCACCTGGCATTTAAGATGGGAAGCGGAATGCCGAGGAAATAGCTGAGGAAATCATTTGGCAGCACTCGGAAACCACACCATCGACGCGAGGCTGACAGAAGGTCAACGTTTGCATACCTGGCCGGAGAACGGGGGGCGGTTTCCTGACCAGGCAACTTGGCCTGGGTTGAGCTGTCTTGATATCTGAGCGAGATTCTGAGTGGACGAACTTGATGCTTGGATGTCGTTCACACCTGGGACGTGAATCACAGAGGAGCTGGAAATAGAGAAAAAGAGAAATGGACACACACAAATTGTAGTACAATAGATTTGAAAATGACACCACACACACACATGACATCATGTAGCTACCTGAAAGTTTTCCCAGAGTGTCCCTGCTGGAACTGAGAACTCTGAGAATAGAGCTGCTGTCCTCCCGCCGTCGAGGAGGGAACCATCATCTTCTTATCGCCCGCTGTGCAGATACACACAAATGCCAGATTCAAATTATAATTAATTAACCGGGAAGAGATAAACATTGGGTGGCGTGAGGGATAGAGGCATAAAGCCGTGCGAATGCACATTTAAATCCACAATACACAAAGATTTTGTTTTGGGAAGAATTATGATGAAATTAGGACAAACAAAACAGGAACCTTCAGGGATTTTAGCCCTTTTCAAATGCCAACCAGTATTTACAATGCTCAATAAAAATAAAAAAAAAGCAAATGGGGGAGGGAGGGGGGGGTATGAGTATGACATACATCCGGAGATGCTGGTGTACATTTCAGCAAAGCGCGGGTCTCTCTCCTGGGAAAAAAGGGCTTCTGGCTTGTCAATGCTCTTCCCTGCCTCGTGCACTCCACTGCTCACGCTGGCCACGGGAACCTGGAAGTTGGGCACACCACAAACACAATAGGGTTTTGAACAATTATGATTTCCTCCAAAAAAGAAATGCATTGCTCGAACATCTTTGTTGAGTTCAGAGTGTGAGGTTTTGTTTACCTGGGAAAGATCGTAAGCCGTCAAGCCGTCTCTCTGGTGAACTTCGAGCTCTGCCTGTTGCTGCTGAAGCTGCCTGCAAAGAAACAATGAAAATCAAATATAATCATACATGAGCGAAATGGTGGGTGGCCAGCAGCACAGGCGTTACATTTAAAAAAAATTACCGTAATTTCCGCGCTATAGAGCGCACCTGATTATAAGCCGCACCCACTCCATTTTTAGAGGAAAACCAATTTTGTACATACGCAAGCCGCACCTGTATATAAACCGCATGTGCCCACATTAAAACATGTCGACGTATTTACTAAGAAAGACGGTACACAGAGAGAGTTTTCAAAGTTTTAAGAATATAACTTAACAATAATAATAATATAACTTTCTTCCCAAACGGTGCCTGTGACACGGCAGTAAAACGCTAGCAACATGCTAACAACATGCTAGCAACAGAACAGCAATGCGTCATATGCCTTTCTTTGTGCATTTTCCATGATGAGGGGATGTTCACGCTCATTTCATTGATGCACAAGACAAGAAGTTGCAGTCTTCCTCCACGCATATATTCCACCGCTCTTAATCTGACCTTTTCTACTCAAGCGCCCCCTGGCGGCCGTTAGAAAAATGACACAAATTGGCCGCATCACTGTATAAGCCGCAGGGTTGAAAGTTTGGGGAAAAAAGTAGCGGCTTATAGTCCGGAATTGACGGTAATCGTACATTAGCGAAATGGTGGGTGGCCAGCAGCACAAGCGTTACATTTAAAAAATATATATATTTTAAAACATCCTTTTAAAACATCCGGACAGCTTTGTATTTGGCTCTATATTTGTTGAATGTATGTTACAACTGGTTATTTTGGAATTTGTAATCAAAGGCAAATCTCCAAAGTGTTATCTAAACTCCTACACTGTTATCTCGTTGTATATTAATAAAGCCCTTTTATGGCTTCTTTAATTAAAGACTAATGAATAATATGTCAAGCCACAATGTTCGCCAAAAAGGTGAACATTTTCGGCCCACTGATCACAATGATATCATGAAAATTAGAACAAGGAAAATCAAAAAAATAATAATAGTTTGGGAGTAAAAAATAAATCAAAAGATGCCCCACACCACCACAAACCTCAACTGACTTTATTAATTATTATTAATGTAATGTTTAATGTTAAAAAAATGTTTGAAAAGGACCTTGAAAAAAATGATTGCATACATCCCAAAAATATACCTGTATATCGCAATTCGATTATTTTCCATAACCAATTATAACCAATTAGCCAGTATACAAATATTCACAATATCACTTTTTAATCAACATAAATACCAAAAAAACAAAAAAACCCACATCTCTCTCCAGTGTGAAAATATTTCAACATTTTTAAAGTGTGCTGACATTTTGAGCACAAACTGCTAAAGCATATTAGCCATTTCCAGATGGCTCTCACCAAACATCATCAATGCAGATCACCCTTTTTCATCCACCACGCAGCAAACAAGAATAAGGATGCAAGTCGTTGCTTTCGGATGCCCGCTCAACCAATCGTTACTCCCAACGGTGGCAGAGAGAGAGAGACCGAGAGGCGCTTATAAAAATCCCCACCACGCAAGGCGTGTTCAGATACTGTGGCCTGGCCCACGAGCCGTATGATGCCTGCTTCTGCATTACACAGTCAGTGAACTTACATGAAATCTTTACTTCATTTTATTGGTTCAAAGATCAGAGTGGGAACACGAATACCAGGAATCCTGCGTGCCTGAAAACAACCTGAGCAGATGGAAGTGATGAGCAAGTTAACAAGTGCTTCAGTTGTTGGGTTTCCTTTTGTGTGTGTGTGCACATCTACTCCATGATTGCACCTTTGTACAGTGCCTTAACTAAGAGACGGCCCACAATAACACTACTGCCCCCTACTGTCAAACAGTTTAGCATGCCATATGGTCGAGATGATCCATCATACAGAAATATACTCGTTGGACATCACATTGGGCCCACCTGTACAACATAATGACATGCAACACAAGTCCTGCAATTTCAAGTAACGCTTCCAAATGCTGCGTGACATCGTATAACACTGATAGTAGTTTTACAAAGTGTATTATAAGCGATGTACCGTAAATTCCGGACTATAAGCCGCTACTTTTTTCCCCAAACTTTCAACCCAGCGGCTTATACAGTGATGCGGCCAATTTATGTAATTTTTCTAACGGCCGCCAGGGGGCGCTCGAGTAGAAAAGGTACGATTAAGACCGGTGGAATATATGCGTGGAGGAAGACTGCAACTTCTTGTCTTGTGCATCAATTAAATTAGCGTGAACATACCCTCATCATGGAAAATGCAAAAAGAAAGGCATATGACGCATTGCTGTTCTGTTGCTAGCGTGTTGTTAGCATGTTGCTAGCGTTTTACTGCCGCGTCACAGGCACCGTTTGGGAAGAAAGTTATATTATTATTATTGTTAAGTTATAGGATTAAAACTCTCTCTGTGTACCGTCTTTCTTTGTAAATATGTTTACATGTGGGCACATGCGGCTTATATACGGGTGCGGCTTGTGTATGTACAAAATTGGTTTTCCTCTAAAAATGTAGTGGGTGCGGCTTATAATCGGGTGCGGCTTATGATCAGGCGCGGCTTATAGTCAGGTGCGGCTTGTGTATGTACAAAATTGGTTTTCCTCTAAAACGTAGTGGGTGCGGCTTATAATCAGGTGCGCTCTATAGTGCGGAAATTACGGTAATATATAATTTTTCCGTCTTTCACCACGACATAGAATATTAAGAACATGGAATATATATTTAATACTAAAGTGAGGATAAAGTTGATCTAAAAGGACTTAAAGTACAGACCACCTTGCAGTTGGATCACAGCTGCAATAGTAGACAACACGCTGACACCATGTGTTACAAATAGAAAAAGCTGCAAAAATAGACCACATGCCTCATTATGAAAACACGCAATGAATTCAAATAAGTCAGCCAGAAGGTAATGATAGCACATTGTTCTCCGGGGACAATTGTGTTTGTGTTTTGAGTTTGTTTATGAAAATGTTGCCCTATGTAGTGTACACCCCCCCAGCTGAAGATGTTTCATGCTTCATTTACGTTGGCGGTTTTTCATGGGCCACATTATATAATGTAAGTCAACAAAGAATTGAAGAGTATGACTTCTGGAGTTCAAGCCCAAACATGGTCAGCGAGCCAGATCGACCATGACCTAACCAGTTCACCGTTGGGTCCAAATGGATTGTTTCTGGCATTCCACAATGATTACATCTGCAAGAATGGAACAGATGTGAAGCCAATGTGACCTTGACCAAGAAAGCAATTCATTCATGGCTTCAGCTGGAAGTCAACTTCACTGCCTATAAACTTGTATTCATTTGAATCTATTTTGAAGAATTTCTCCAACGCAACCCAACCAAAATTGGATAAATGAACAACGCACCGAATGCGAAACTTGGTCATAGAAATATATCCTGGTATGTGATGGTGCATGTGTATTCTATAAGTCCACAGGGGCTGCGCTAAAGACTTTTGACTGCTGATGGAAAAACATCAGTACCCTAAATTCCGCACTATAAGCCGCTACTTTTTTCCCAAACTTTCAACCCTGCGGCTTATTCAGTGATGCGGCCAATTTGTGTCATTTTTCTATCGGCCACCAGGGGCGCTCGAGTAGAAAAGGTAAGATTAAGAGCGGTCTTTATGACACTGTTTAATTCCGACACTGAGGACGGTGACTTGGATGGCTTCAGTTCACAGGAGGAAGATGAAGACGGCTCACCGTGATTTTGACAAGTAGCGCTATGTTCTTTTACCAGACCTGTTATACTGTGTTGCTATTCTGTTGCTAGCGTGTTGTTACCATGTTGCTAGCGTTTTACTGCCGCGTCACAGGCACCGTTTGGGAAGAAAGTTATATTATTATTATTAAGTTATATTATTAAAACTTTGAAAACTCTCTCTTTCTTTGTAAATACGTTTACATGTTTTAATGTGGGCCCATGCGGCTTATATACGGGTGCGGCTTGTGTATGTACAAAATTGGTTTTCCTCTAAAAAATGTCATGGGTGCGCCTTATAATCAGGTGCGCTCTATAGTGCGGAAATGACGGTATTTCCCGTCTACAACCACCACCCTGCACTCTTATTCATTTTTTTTATCAAGGACAGAGAGCTCTCCACAGAGAAGCTGCATACATCATAAAATATCAAGGTATGATTTTTCCAAATTCATAAATGTAATGTTCTTGAGACTTTTTAAGACCTCGCAGGAATCCTGGAGCGCTTGCACAGCAGATGCATCACAGCAACATAGCGTGTGTATGAGGAACTTACTTGACGTTGGTATTGGTGCAGATGATATATTCAATCTCATCGGAATAAGGGTTCTGGAAGGTGAAGCTGCTGGTTCGGATCAACATCCACTCCCTGTTTTTCATGCGGAAACGGTACATGACAGACAGTACCTGACCCTTTAGCTTCACCACCTGCAGAATGACAATATTCGACATTTTGAATACCCCATTCCAAGCAATGAGCAATATCGGCTCGTTTGTGATGATTCTGTCTAAGCGCAAGCAGGGCGGCCCCGGTGGTCGACTGGTTAGCGTGTCGGCCTCATCGTGCGGAAGTGCAGAGGACAACAGCTCCTCCGTTGAGAAAGAGTCTCCTTCCAAAATAGCATAACAATCTTATTCAGATGCTTTTCTTTGGTCTATTTTGTAATTGTTTTGTTTGTCATCCATCCATCCATTCATTATTTGAATGGCTTTTCCTCACGAGGGTTATGGCGATGCTGGAGCCTATCCCAGCCAACTTCGGTCGGCAGGCAGGCTACACCCTGAACTGGTGGCCAGCCAATCGCAGTCGCACATCGACAAACAGCCACACACACACACAATTAACCCTTATAAATCAGCATGTATTGTATTGTGCATCATCCCATTTGTCGAGCACAGTGGAAAAAACCTTCCATGATGGCATCTTGGCTATAATATCAAAGTTATTTCTGAATATTTTTTTTTCTCTCGACCACTCAAACTGTTCAGTGGCGTCAGGCCTACCCATTCATATATGTATTTCTTTTAGACGCCCTCTTTGGACAATAAAAGCAATAAAAAGCAGTATTGTGCTTTGGGTAAAAGTAACTATCATCTGCATATATATATATAAAAAACATTCCATTTGGAATATTCAGTATGGACAAGTTCGAGCCTTCAACATGTTCATAAATCATGAAGAAATATAGCGCCATCTGCTGTATTATTGCATGATTACTCTCAAGTCCCCCCCCCCCAAAAAAATGGTTTTCACATGTAGTTGGAGCGCTTGTGAAGAGATTGAGCGCCAAATTGCGAAAAATGCATTGCCAAACATCCGGGGTACAGTGCATCAAGAAGACGTGGAAAAGTGGCATTTCGAATGGGGGTGTGTGGGGAAAAGGAAAACACGGCCCGTTATGGGACTGTTTTTCCTCCTGGCCATTTTCAAATGGAAATCAAGAAATCATTCTGAAAAACTTTTTTTTTTTTTAACTTGACAACTAATTTTCACCTGTTTTCAGACAAGTTTGACCAATTTGAGCCATTTCAATGACGTTTTCAGAACGTCATAACGCCTTTGATCTATTTTTGGACTGTTTGTCAACAGTCCCAAAATAGGACAAATTTGCCACAAGGGTTTAAGAGAGTTCAACTGACCATGAATGCATGTTTTTGGGATGTGGGAGGAAACCGGAATGGCCGGAGAAAACCCACGCAGGCACGGGGGGAGGTCATGCATGCAAACTCCACACAGGAAAGCGAAAGCCCGGACCTCTGTATTGTGAGTCGGGCATGCTACCCAGTCGTCTACTGTGCTGCTTGTTTAGGTTTTTTTGGGGGGGAAAAAAAAAAGATCCAGTGAAACGAGTCTTTTTTGACCACATTAATGACATCAAGGCGGCCCCTGTTAGAATCGTGACTGGAAGAAGTGAGTGTTGGCGGAAAATCCGGCTGCACACAAAATAGCTTGATTGTACGGGGGGGGAGAAGACTTGTATTTTTGTGTCTTCTTTTTTATTTTATTTAAGAGACGATCCGGTACAGTAAATATTGTACATATCATACATAAGTCAAATGTTTGGACTCAATCAGTAGAAATAGAGATGACCGCTGTGAGAATTGTGGTTGGAAGAAGCTTATCGGGGAAACTTCCGGACTTGAGGTGCCCTATTTTTTGTAAATAGTTAGTTACTAATCTGTGGTCTTTTGGTAGTTTGTTCTTTCCCTAAGTAATAACAATTATGCCAGTTATTGCGTTCATCCACCTCCTTATTTATTTATTTATCTCCAGTGACTGTTAGATTGAATTTTGCACTGTGTAATTGTTAGGCATGGTGACTATGAATCAATTTTATATGCTGCTATTTAGTCTGCCATCTAGTAGATAAAAAAAAAAAAAAAAAAAAAATATATATATATATATATATATATATATATATATATATATATATATATATATATATATTTTTTTTTAAATATTGCACCTATATTGAACTGTGTACAGTTCTTTTCTGAAACATTTATTTTGTGCAATGAAACACTTTATCCTTCCCCAATTTTGCTGCTGTAGACTGCAAATTTCCCCAGTGTGGGACAGATAAAGGTTATCTTATCTTATCTTATCTTATGACTGGTACTTTACTGTCGGTGACTCCTGATGATGGAGATGAGAGGAGAAAAATGACAAGCTGGACACTTTACATTCGTCTGCCCAGCTCCAATTGTACGTCCTTCGTACCGTCAAACTTCTGTGCCACGTTAATCAGAAATGTAGGCGGGCACTGTGTGAATTGCGGTCGGAGGAAGCATGTTTTATTTATTCTGCTACATTTTCGTCGTGGTTGTGGTTGTGTATGTGTGTGTGTCAGCGGAACGTCTGCACATGACGCGGAGGAGACATTGGGTTTTATAGGGGTTTGGGGACTTTTATAGCCGTAAACCATCTGTGAATCACATCTAATTAAGAGTAAAAAAAAAAAAAAAAACAAAGAAAGAAAACAGTTTGCCTCTTGCAATGAGTTACGTGCAGAGAAAAGAAAATGCTGGTTAAATAGCGCCAGAAGCACAACACCATCCGCTCATCTATGTTGAGATGGTTCGCATAACGATACATGCATGGAACAACAGGCCTATTTTCCACCCCAAAAAAATTGCTTAACTTGAAGAGTTTGTAAAAAAAGGTTGTTTGTACTTATCACCAGTTTTAGACAAATGATGCTATCTGTCGTTGTGGCGGAGATTCTTCTGCCATTGTGAAGCACTGGTCTAAACTGTAAATGTGTCCCGTCCGTGCAACCTCCCTCCATTCCCCCTCCTCCTCCTTCCGCACCCTGCATCCTCCTGCTCACCGAAAAGGAACACGACTGGCATCAATTCACTTCAAAGAGGCCGCTCATTCGCTCACTCCGCAAGCGGCCTATCGTATTGCATTATGTCTTTCTTCGAGGTCCCCTCAGACAAGAAGAGAAGGGCTTGTTAGCGTTATTAGCGGGTGTTGATTCCTTCACTGAAACCGTGGTAAACAGGCAAACGGTAATCGGGCAATTTCATGTGTGTGTGTGTGTGTTTATTAGGAGGGTAATAAAAACCAGGAAATTGTTTTTTGATTTCAAACAGGAGTAGACAATCCGGTTCCTCGAGGGCTGCCTGCTATCCCGTCTGTTTTTCATCCTCTCTCTGCCGCAACACACCTGATTCAAATGATGACATCATCGGCAACGTCTGCAGAAGCCGGATAAAGATTCTGATTGTTGACTTCGATTTACGTGTCGATGACGTTTCGGCACACAATTTGATATGCTGCTATTTAAAATCGTGTGCTATTTTGTGTACTTGAACACAACTAAGTGCAATCTTTTCAATTTTTAGAAAGTATGTTGGAGAAATGCAAAAACACAAGAGATGGGTTTCGATTGCTTCGTTGATGATTAGCAGGCCATACACAACAAGGCCACAAGTAGCTGAAGTGACATCATCGACACTGGAGGTGCAATGTTTGACAGTTTACATCATGAATCCCATTTTGGATTCCTTATTAGCGTGCGGCTATTTGAGCCATAACCAGGGATGGCGCTACACCGGTGCTCGGTGGGGCTCCAGCCCTGTCACAGATCTATGTAGTCCCTTTTAAGCCCCTCCAGCATTTTATTTGATAACATGTATTTATGAGTTGTCAAGCCCCCTTTGTCCCCGTGAGAGAAAAAAAATCTTGGAACCGTGTCCCTGGCAATGACAAATTAAAACGCATCGGCATCAAAGTCAAGTGGTCAAATATTAAGATGAATTTGGCTGTATGTTGTGAACCAAAAGATGAAAAGATGTTCAATGATGAGAGGGCGGCACAGGGTCGTAATGCCTCAGGGCACTTGTTTGTTTGGGAAATAGAAATAGAAATAAATATTCCTACCTGTTAGTGTGTGTAATGTTTCTGACTGTAGATCCGGTAGGTAAGCTTGAATTTTTATACATGTATGTTTCTTTTGTTTATCCATCAACATGATAAGTTGGGTGAGTGATTGAAAAAGTGTCCAGATTTGCATATCATTCATCCATCCAATCTGACCCCGCTTTTCCTCACAAGGGTCATGGGGTGTGCCGGGCCTATCCCAGCTGTCTTCAAGGAAGTAGGCGGGGGGACAACCTGAACTGGTCGCCACCCAATCACCAGGCACACAGAGACAAACAACACATTTACTCACAGTCACACGAAGGGCCGAGTTAAAGTGTTTCAATAACCTGCCATGCATGTTTTTGGAATGTGGGAGGAAACCCGAGTACCCGGAAAAAACCCACAAGAACATGCAAACTCCACACGGGAAGGCCGCAGCCGGAATCCAACCCTGCACCTCTGCACTGGGAGGTTGGCGCCCTACGTCTATTCAATGTCAATCAGCTGGGATAGGCTCTGGCACGCACCGCAACCCTTCAGAAAATGGATGGATGGATGGATGGATGGATGGATGGATGGATGGATGGATGGATGGATGGATGGATGGATGGATGGATGGATGGATGGATGGATAGATGGATGGATGGATGGATATTTAACCAAACGTAACTACGGTACTTAAAAAAATTTAACAAATGGTGACTATAAAAAAATAAAATAAAACCAGTGAGTAATGTTGGTACCGTCATAAACCAAGGACCGCCTACTTTTTTTTTTTCCAACCTCTCCGCAAACCAGCCATAATGAATCTGCGACTCACTAGTTGAGAATCGCCGCTGTCCACAACCATGTTATGATTACTGCTGCGCTCTTTTCTCGTTTGGCACACCGCAGTTCATTTCAGACGTCCCTTCTTTTTTGCAGCGTTTTAACAGATGATTGCCAGCCAGAACAATAAAACAAAACTCCTCATTAATCACAGACTGAGGTGAAATCTCTTTCATCTGTACAGAAACAAGAATCTCAAATGCGAAGAACATACTGTGTATAAGAATGACATTACCTGTTGAAAACTTTCTCTCAGGTGATTCTGGTCCTCAGGATGACAAAACTCGATAATGTCTTTGCCCAGCAGGTCCTTTGGAACAAAAAAATAGTACGTTACAGTTGAATTCCAACGACACTGTGAAAATATTTTCCTATCGTAATTCATCAACTCCGCGCGTTGTGCTTTGATTTGGCCAAAGACGGTGTTGGACGAGAATCTTCTGACACTGTCGTATCGCCCCATGATTGACGGTACCAGGTGTCCGCAACATGTTTGTACTATTGTAACAGTTATCAGATGTTGATTGGAAAGTTTTGACAATTTCTCGTATTAGTGTGTAACTCAATGCTCTGGGTGTCGGGTACCGTCATTTCCGCACTATAGAGCGCACCTGATTATAAGCCGCACCCACTCCATTTTTAGAGGAAAACCAATGTTGTACATACACAAGCCGCACCTGTATATAAGCCGCATGTGCCCACATTCAAACATGTACCGTAAATTCCGGACTATAAGCCGCTACTTTTTTCCCAAACTTTCAACCCTGCGGCTTATACAGTGATGCGGCCAATTTATGTCATTTTTCTAACGGCCGCCAGGGGGCGCTCGAGTAGAAAAGGTAAGATTAAGACCGGTCTTTATGACACGGTTTAATTCCGACACTGAGAACGGTGACTTCGATGGCTTCAGTTCACAGGAGGAAGATGAAGACGGCTCACCGTCATTTTGACAAGTACCGCTATGTTCTTTTAGCAGACCTGTTATACTGTGTTGCTATTCTGTTGCTAGCGTGTTGTTTCCATGTTGCTACCATTTTACTGCCGCGTCACAGGCACCGTTTGGGAAGAAAGTTATATTATTATTATTGTTAAGTTATATTATTAAAACTTTGAAAACTCTCTTTCTTTGTAAATATGTTGACATGTTTTAATGTGGGCACATGCGGCTTATATACAGGTGCGGCTTATGTATGTACAAAATTGGTTTTCCTCTAAAAATGTAGTGGGTGCGGCTTATAATCAGGTGCGCTCTATAGTGCGGAAATGACGGTAATCTATTTATTTATCCATTTCCATTCTTATAACTGCTATTACATTTATTGTCTTTTATGTTCCAGCCTACATACTCTGTTACAGCTGCAGCTGTTCTAATTTAAAGTGCTTTATCAGTAACGTGGAGTTGAGCTGCATTTGCTATGTCATTCTATCAAGCCCGTCGTAGATCCGTCTTTCATTTCAGAAACGTCTTCCATAGCTCCTTTTAGCTCTCCATCTTTCTTCCATCACAACAACATCCATCCATTGAGACAAAGGCAGTTGGTAAGTGCAGTAACACAGTCAAGAGAGGATAGAACATGCATCGGTACAGCCGACAAATAAATGCACGTTTACTTCAAAGCTTAAAGTTGGTCTCCAAATGTTGCTCCATCTTGTCGCCTTGTTGTTGTGATTCACTTACCACGTTTATTCTCCGGAAACACAGAGACTTGCATGATACATCATGTTTCACTGATTTTTCAAATGGAAAGCTGATGAGGAGCCACGTACAACACGGTGTTAAACGATCACCATGCAAGGCTTGCACAGGTACACATATACTAGCGCAGACGCGCTCACACAATCTTTTCAATTGAATTGATATTTCACTGATTAGCTTTTGAAGATACCTGTCGTTGTATCGTTGCCTTCTTTCTTTTGTCTGGTCAAATATATTTCTATAGTCTCCCTTGCTATTTATGTTATTTTGTTCAGGGCTATGTTTTGTTGCAATGCTATTGTCGCGCTTCCTAAGGAACAATGCCTCAGCAGTGCGGTTGGTTTTAATTCGTTTTTCGAGCAGGTTTCTTAGTTTTAGTAAGTGTCTCCATCCATCCATTATCCAAGCGGACTGTTCACGGGATGGCTGGAGCCTACCCCAGCTGTCTTGGGGCAGTAGGTTAAGTTATATTATTCAAACTTTGAAAACTCTCTCTGAGTACCGTCTTTCTTTCTAAATATGTTGACATGTTTGAATGTGGGCATATGCGGCTTATATACAGGTGCGGCTTGTGTATGTACAAAATTGGTTTTCCTCTCAAAATGTAGCGGGTGCGGCTTATAATCAGGTGCGCTCTATAGTGCGGAAATTACGGTACTTGTAACTGTAGAAGATAAACCGTGTGTAATATGAACTAATGCTTCATTTGCCTTTATCTTAGTGTCCTATGCTGCATAATTTGTCTAATAGCATTTGTCAAGATGCATTAGAAAAGGACCTTGAGAAAATATATTGCAAATGAAATAGCAAATTTGAGGAACAATTTGATTATTTTTCCTGATCGTTCAATCCTACTTCTGGCACACTTTTTTTGCGGCACTCTTAATAACCAAACGGCACAGTTGAACGACTCTGTGTTGCCGAACTGTTGGAGTGAAGCAGTGCACGCTCGAAGCGTTATTTCTGAATATGGAAGAGGTATTTTGGTTGCGACTCCTTGGCCCGAGTTTTTGTAAAATACATTTCCCAGAAAAAAATGTGACCCAGCAGTGACTTAAATTGGATTTTTTTTTTCTTCTTCAGACATTGCGGATTTATTTTTAATGGTGTGGAAAAATAGTTCAGAAAAATACAATGAAATGCAAATGCAGCCATGACATTGAGTACCACATCTGTTGAGAAATATGAAGGAAGGGCACGAAGGGACAAAGAAGCATCAAGAAAATGTTTCAATGCCAGCAACTGTTTTTCATTTTGTCAGTGGTATTTGCATTGTCAGCACATCACACAATATTTTGATAAGATGGCGAATGTCTGAGGTTCATGTGGATTTCATCAAAGAACCTATCGTGACAAGAATGTTTCAATGGAAATATTCAAATAGCTAATATGTGTTTCTATTTTAATGTCAAGAGACGACAACCACGGAAATAATTGCTCTTGGTTGTATGATTCAAACCATAGCCAACACTTTGACGTTTTTTTAAGTACGGAAAAATTATGTCATTTTGACTCCGGTATTGGGTTACTTAAAAGTACAAATATGTGTCCTCCGTGCGATCTTTACGAGAAGGCTTTTTTATATTTATTAGACCACAAGAAGAATAAGAGTATCTGGTCATCAATAATCAGCAGTGATTAAAGCAAATCTTATCAAATACCGTTTAAAGCAGGGGTCGGGAACCTATGTGGCTCTTTTGATGATTGCATCCGGCTCGCAGATAAAACAAAATATTCTTCCTTGTTTAATCCATCCAGTGATTTTTTTTTAACTGCTCATTTCCTGCACAGGGCTGCATTTGGCTCCAGGAGCTAATTTGATTGGATAATACTGGCCTATGTTGGCCGTTGCTGCGGAAACAGGTAAACGCCCCCTTTTGAATCAACCCGCTCGCTAGTCCTAAACGAATAAGATGGCGAAATTCAAAAACGAGTATGGTAGACTTCATGGCGAATGGACCGAAGGATGCGCCTTTGTGGAGGGAACGGGTTCTGCGGTGCGTCTGATTTGCAATGACAAAATACCATCGATGAAACGGTCGAATGTAAAGTGGCACTTTGACACGCGCCATGCTACGTTTGCATCAAAATAGCCGACGAGAGACAGCGGAAAGGAAGCGCGCAAGCTACTGAGCAGGGTGCAAACTAGCCAGCAGCAACTCTGCCCACAGGTGAAAGACACAAAAAGATGCTAACTCCTCTCTAAGTTTATGTTTGAGTCTCCAGCCACAAGAAAGGAGTCAGGAGTAATCACTGTTTCAATACATTTGAGCGTATGGTACATTTTCCCAACATTCACATCATACAATTACTCAAATCTTTGTTTCTTACCTGAGGCTGATAACCGATAACGTTGATGCAGCGCGGGTCGACAAAGGTGATGACCCCATCTGAATTGTGGCGGGACAAGAACTCTGTGGGTACCGATAGACCATTCATATCCATCGAGACAGGAGAGCTGGTTACCTGAGGGAAGGTTCGAGCACACAACCTAGATGAGACTACACCCACGGTATGTGCCTTCTCACACACATTGAATCTGACTAATAGTGTGTGTGTATATATATATATATATATATATATATATATATATATATATATATATATATATATATATATATATATATATATATATATATATATATACAGTGAAACTCCTCTACAACGAAATTGTGTTTGTGGCAAGACATTTTTCACAACAGGGGGGTTTTCACTGTAGCAAATTTGGTTTCGGATGTAAGCACACACACACCCACACACATAAACGTATGTGTACACGCACACACAAACATATGTGTACTCTATTTTTATTTCAATAGTGCATAAGTATGAGCACAGACTTATTTGACAGAAAGAAAAAAATGGCGAAGGTTCCACGCTTACAAGTACTTTTGGACTACAAAGACCAAGATCCCTTGCAGATAAGACAAGAACATGTACAAAACACAAACCGATACTTCGGTAGAAGGAGGTAACCTGATTACGTTTACATATTTGGATCAGAAAAGGAGTTGCAAGCCAGGGGTCTCATTCAGGTTTTTGAAAACGATTTGCTTTTTAAAAACCCGAATAAGAGCATAATCCGTGGGTTTGGGCGCATTTTGCGTGGCCTTTAAAACCCTGAATACTGATAATATTCGGGTTTTAAAAGGGTTGCTGACTACATGTAAATGTAGTCCATGAGATACTGTACTACCCTTAGGGGAGAAAAATAGTCATGCACAATCAAGCATAAGCAAAATGATGCAAATTATTGATATATTCTTTGTAGAAGGGTATGATAGGAAACATATTTACTACATTTCTCCAATCCAACCGCTGAGACACTTTTGTCATGTTCGGAAAGAGTTTCTTTCAACAAATAATACAAGGCGGTACACACCTGCAGTCTTCCAATGGCCACGAGGCAATATTTCCCCGTCTGTCCTGCCTCTGTGTCCTCATCTGGTACAGTCATACCTGAGGAGAGACAGTCCAATTTACTCCATCTATTTTTGCAAAGATTTATTTCGTTTTTGAAACTGTAGTAACAGCAAACAAAGGTGAGTCCACCACTGGGCCTAACGCAGTACACGTCCAGTATTAAAACACACATACACAAGCACACACTGTATTGTATACATTACCATGTTGCTACCGTTTTACTGCCGCGTCACTGGCACCGTTTGGGAAGAAAGTTATATTATTATTATTGTTAAGTTATATGATTAAAACTGGGAAAACTCTCTTTCTTTGTAAATATGTTGACATGTTTTAATGTGGGCACATGCGGCTTATATACGGGTGCGGCTTGTGTATGTACAAAATTGGTTTTCCTCAAAAAATGTCGTGGGTGCGGCTTATAATCAGGTGCGCTCTATAGTGCGGAAATTACGGTATATTGTTATGACAATTTTTGGGTTGACTTTCCCCTTAAATATAGTTTCGACTCATGTTATGTCTTTTCTGTGGTTCAATTCCTGCTCATCAGTTGTTGGGGGTGGGGGGGTCCACCTATTCTCATCAAACTGGTCCCTTGTGTCTTCCAAAAAGCTCCCCCAGCAACTCCTGTTTCACACAGTGTTCAAAAAACTCTGTGTGTCTAATGCTGAACTCTGAGTTGATACCGGTACTCTGAAATTGGAAACTCGTGAGTTTCCGGTTGCACAACAGCAGATTTAAATCCGTTTAATCAACTCGGGAGTACCTTCACATGGAATTAAGTGCGTGCAGCACACCTATGAAAAGATCGCGTCAATGAATCTCCGGTTTCGATGAGTCACAATGCCAATGAGGAAGGGGCGGGCTGAGGTTTTCACCCCAATCGAACCGGAAATATGGAGATATGAATGCGATCATAGAGCGAGTTTGAACACATTGTCAGGATGACGTCCAACACTGCTAAAGGGAGGGAGTATGGGAGAATCTTGCTTCTCGGGTATAACACAATAACCTATTAATTTATTTCATTAGCAATCCTGCAGGGGGATACACAACGGCTGAAGATGAAATGGAAAAATATTGTTCAAACAGGTATGACCGACCTCGGCATGACACACTTTTCTGACCGCCCTGCAAACAGTTGCCTCAAGTGCTCAGAACCTCCGACAGTGCACAAAAACCCTCAATTTGCGAAGTAACACAGAGCATCGCACAAATCTACTGCAATGTTAAAGCATGACTATGACTGATAATCTTGCAAATGACGACAAATTTTTCTGCTTGGCTTTTGGTGAAGGGATGATGCGTTTCGCTCTGTTCCTGGCAGTTTCCTGATCTATCACAAAATTGAGGTGTTGTTCTAAACATAGAATATGTGTTGGAAGAGAAGTGCTGAAAACATGCAAAGACTGAGTATGTTTTCGTACCGCATTGCTAAGATATAACAGTTGTCCAGATTTTTGAGGCATGGCTAAAATGTGGGCGAGTGGGATAGCATGAGTCCCCCCTCCAAGTACTGAGCACTCATTTCAGTTGTGGCGGTTCAAGTGCAACAGACGCTTACATGGCCCATTTATACTACTACAACATGCAGTTAGCTATTGAGCTATGCCTACAATCTGAAAAAATACATCCTCCTTTCAAGTGCGATGCATTTTGTGTTTTTTGGGCTTGCAAGACAAACATAAACACATAATGTCATGGCTGACTACACTTGAGTGTCGCCAGGAAATTCTTAGAATGATTGGCCTATATATTTCATGACCTAGGGTCATCCTTGCCTTTTGTGATAACGATACTTGTCAGAAATGTCGGTTATACGCCATGGGGAGTGATGATCAGGAACTGTTAAGAGGAGCGGCTCTCTGTTTAGCCGCCCAGCTTAGCCCGCTAGCCAGCCAGGGCCGCGGACTGCGGGTGCTGCAAAGCTAGTTTGGGGAATATGCACTGACATCACATATGTTTGGTTGGTTGAAGCCAAATCTTACATCAGCCATATACAAGCTGTGGTACTTGGACTCACTTGTAACCTTCGAATGAATCTCTCGTCATCTCGTCCTCTCCGAAACAGCAGACCATATGGGAACTGCCAGTAACCAACTATGGCCAAGCCGGAACACTTGGCATCTCCACATAAATCAGTCATGTTCGGTCACGTCTGTAGCGGCTTATAGTCCGGAAATTACGGTACGTGCAACTGTTGTCACGGGAACATCAAGCTGCTTAGAAATCATCTAATATTCTTGCCCTTTCATGTCCTTGTGAATAATTTTCTTCAGAATCCGCTGAGGCAACTCTTCTTTTATGTCCAATGTTAAGTAGGGTAACAAAATACAAACCATGTAAACAAACCTCACAGTGTCACCCTGTAAATAGGCCAACTGACTGTTTACAAGTTTGAATACACCTTTGATTCTAATTAGAGGACACACCATGGTTGAATATGTCTCTATGGTTCAATTATTTCCAATATTTTCTACAATCATTTTGTCCGGACCTGTTTCAGAGCTCAGTTAAAACACAATTCAAAAGCAATGTCTGATTTTTACTGGTTAATTTTGATTAAATTCTTATACAGTGAAACTCCTCTACAACAAAACCTCAATCACTTGGCATCTCTGGATAAGTTGAAGTAGATGCTACATGCTTCACGCCGAAACAGTAGAACTGTGATTTCTTTCATCCGAATCAGCAGTGAAAGTTAGCGTGACGTTCTGAAAGCGAGATTAACAACGACATTAACACATTCCCTAAGTATTTGAGTGCAGGCCATTGAAGGACTGTAATCAGGTCAAGATTAGCATAGAAGCTGTGTATGTAATTTGCTTGAACACACCTTAGCAGTAAATAGAGGATGTCTAAAATAAACGTCATCATCAACTTCCATTTTCCTCAACTAACACGATTCAAATGGCAGGCAACTAGAGCAGCAAGAACGTGGGTGCATGATGTGCAACATCATTTGTCAGCATCCCGTGTCGTATCCTGCCGTTTATGACTGCATGTGCTGATGTGCACGGAACATTCCAAGCGAATATTGTTTGTGTAAGGAATTTAAATGTGTCAGTGTTTTAAACACATGTGGCACATGAGTTCGGTTTGAGTTATTCCAGATACAGTCAAACGTTCAAAGGATGTAGGGCAGTTTGGTGCGTGATGTTTATTTCCCTCCAGATACGTTCCAAAGTTCAAAGGATTTAGTGCAGTTTGATGCGTGATGCTTATTTCCCTAACACAAGTATAACCGGCATTGTTTAAATTTTCAGATGGTACTCTATTTTTCTTCTTATAAACAAGACAATGAAAAAAGATTCTTCATTCTTCCAGTGTATAATTGTTGTAATACATTGCCTGTGACACAAGTCCGCCCCATGTCAGGGACTTGATTGTCGTCAAAATAAGTTTTGTCGGCTTGGAAAACTTTTTAAGGTCTCACATCAGTAATTTAGAGCTTGTTGAGTTCTGCCAGCATGCCCTCAAAATTTCCTGCAAACCAAAATAGGAAAACAGCAAAGTAAAACCACAGTCCAGCTAATTCGTTCCGTGACTCTGTGAACCAAAAAAACAAAAATAACCGATGCTCGTGAAGCTTAGGGCGAATCGTTTTTCGCTGCGTGAAACAAGTGAGTTATACAGCAGGGATGTTGTAACTGTTCATGAACTGAAGCGTAGCTGGTGGACTGAATCAAACATTTTGTTCGTAAACAAAACTGAGTGTTCACTGTTCAATGTACCTATCTGACAGTAATTAAAAAAAGACCCCTATTTTCAAGTTCGACAGTATTTTTTTTTTTAGGGCTTCACCCAAGTGAGGTCAATGAACATTTGAACAGAACACTTTTTTATGCCTTCATCACAACCTGGTATGCATCTGGACAAAATGATTGTTACCCTTCTGTTGATGAAAGAAAACTAATGATAGGAAAAGAGACTAATAAATGAATAGAAGTAATGGAAATTAACTAATAAAAATCTGGTATTGCGTTTGAATATTGGTTTCATAGGATTTTTTTAACGCGTTAACTCCTCCAAAGGTGAGAAGCTCGGTCATCCGGGAGGGGCTCAGAGTAGAGCCGCTTCTCCTCCACATCGAGAGGAGCCAGATGAGGTGGCTCGGGCATCTGATCCGGATGCCTCCTGAGCGCCTCCCTAGTGAGGTGTTCCGGGCATGTCCCACCGGGCGGAGACCCCGAGGACGACCCAGGACACGCTGGAGAGACTATGTCACCCAGCTGGCCTGGGAACGCCTCGGGATCCCCCGGGGAGAGCTGGAAGAAGTGGCCGGGGAGAGGGAAGTCTGGGTTTCCCTGCTAAAGCTGCTGCCCCCGCGACCCGGCCCCGGATAAGCGGTAGAAGATGGATGGATGGATGGTTAACTCCTCCAATTGGGGCAGGATCTTATTGGAGAAGGCATCCCACCCTTTTCCAACTGAGGACCATGATCTCAGATTTGGAGCTGCTGATTTTCATCCCAACCGCTTCTCACTCGGTGGCGAACCG
Source organism: Hippocampus mohnikei (assembly GCA_026261675.1). Lineage (NCBI taxonomy): Eukaryota > Metazoa > Chordata > Actinopteri > Syngnathiformes > Syngnathidae > Hippocampus > Hippocampus mohnikei. The sequence goes on from JAKGUB010000340.1 coordinate 749,309, forward strand.
CTCCAGGTTGAGCTGGAGGACACAGCTTGAAGGAGCCAATAGTACCAAATCATCTTCAAAAAGCAAAAATTTAATACTGAGGCAACCAAACTGGACCACCTCAACTGCACCACAAAAGTTATAAACAGAATAATTGTTGACAAAGGGCAGCCTTGGCAGAGCTTCACTGGAAGCGAATCCGACTTTCTGCCAGCAATGCCGACCGAACTCTGGCATTGATGGTATAGTGACTGAACTGTCATTATCAGGGGGGTTGGGTACCGCATACTCCCGAAGCATCGCCCACAGAACAACCACAAGGGACATGAACGAACGCCTTCTCCAAGGTGAAAAAACACATGTAGACTGGTTGGGCCCCTTGCACCCTTCAAGGACACTACGGAGGGTGTAGAGCTGGTCCAGTGTTCCACAGCCAGGAGTAGAACCACCCTGCTCCTCCTGAATATGAGATTGGCTTTCCGGCCAGACCCTTCACTACAGCACCCTGAAAAGACTACCAGGAAGGCTGAGAAGTGTTATCCCACTGTAGTTGGAACACACACTCGTGTCACCCATCTTAAAAAGGGGGACCACCATCCTGGTCTGCCAATCTAGTGGCACTGTCCCCCGATGTCCATGCAATGTCGTAGAGGCATGTGTACTAGGACAGTCCTAAAACATCCAGAGCATTTACAAACTCCGGGCGGATCTCATCCAAGCTTTGCCACCAAGGAGTTGGTTTTTTTTTATCACCATGGTGATTTCAGCCCACATTAGAGTCTCCAGACTCTGCTTCCTCAATGGAAGGCGTGTCGGTGGAATTGAGATCTTTGAAGTCTTCTCCCCATCGATTCACAATGTCCCGAGTCGAGGTCAGTAGTAAACCATTTCCACTATACACAGTTTAATGGTGCTTTAATGACTGCAATCAAACTTTCATTGCGGCTTCTGCACCCCTCAGTAGGTGTTTAGGCCCATTCTTCATCAACAAACTGCTCAGCAAATGTTTAGCTCTTCTTGGGTCTTTTTTTGCTGTGTTTTGGCTCATTATCCAGAGCAGTGATGTGAGACAAAGCTGTCTAGAGTACCTTAGTCTTGAGATTTCATTGTAGACCAACACTGCAGAGTCAAGACACTGTCCAATGTTAAGTAGGGTACAAAATACAAACCATGTAAACAAACCTCACAGTGTCACCCTGTAAATAGGCCAACTGACTGTTTACAAGTTTGAATACACCTTTGATTCTAATTAGAGGACACACCATGGTTGAATATGTCTCTATGGTCAAATTATTTCCAATATTTTCTACAATCATTTTGTCCGGACCTGTTTCAGAGCTCAGTTAAAACACAATTCAAAAGCAATGTCTGATTTTTACTGGTTAATTTTGATTAAATTCTTATACAGTGAAAACTCCTCTACAATGAAACCTCAATCACTTGGCATCTCTGAATAAGTTGAAGTAGCTGCTACATGCTTCACGCCGAAACAGTAGAACTGTGATTTCTCTCAGAAAATCCGTTTCTAAGGGCACAGAGTGGCAGCGGAGACAGTCTGGGTTGCACATACAAAGTATATGGGTTTCTTTAATAAAAATAGAGAATGCACCAAAATGTTTTGTTAAAATCTGAGTGGTAGATATGTGACTTTAAGAGGAGGGTGCCTAGTGAGTGACGTGCTGTCAGCGAGTCAGTCGGGTGAGCCGGTTGGCTCAAGCCTCAACTTATGGCATGGCTACATGTGAGTGTCTGGGTGCGACTTGTGGCTTGACACCAGCGAATACTTGGGTGTGCTCAGTGTGGTATACATCCATTTACTGTTCAGTAAAAGGCCACTATGGCTCCCCTTTCCCACCAGTGAGGACAATGCAGAAAATTGTTAATGGGTCTTAGTTTAGCTGCACGCACAGATCAAGTATGAGATGGGATACACGAGGAGTTCCTGAAACACTACTGTTGTTATAGCAAACACCCATTATGTCACATGGAGAAGAAAGCCCTCCAGAAATAAGCTTGCAAACCAAGATAGTAGATGTTTACACTGTATTGTCGGAGAATTAGCTATTAGCAAGAAATACTTTCAAAACATTTGCCACATTCACACATTTCAGATATGGAAACCATGCACGATATTGCAGATTGCTGCTTTGATCCAAGTTTGGATCAATGAGCAGTGCAAAGCCCACAGCTGCTTTTGATTGGACGGGGTCACAGTCTCTCTCTGGCTTTCAGTCATGCAGTGGGGTGAAGCGTGGGGCAAGAGGGGACACAGAGTGGAGGGAGTATTTGTTTACCTGCAGGGGGCCATGCTTTGATATAGCCAGTGCAATGAACCACAGAGTACTGAGCCTCCCCTTCTTTTGATGGTCCGAGGCCATTCCTGTCAGTCAAAAACAAACCGCAGCACGTCAAGAACCGGCACAAGTCCGGAGCGATGACATTTGAACATTTGTGAAATGACTGTTTATGTGCTTCTATTCTGTCAGCCACATTGCATAATCAGTCAGGGGGTGCCCAACGTGTTGTTCGCGATGGACCAAATAGCCCTCGCAAAGGGGCTGTTGGTCGATCGTATGACATGAACTCAATCACTGCCGGCCCTCACAGTTTTATGCTATTGATATACACAAAAAGTAGATTCCCTCCCGGCAGCAGAGTGTCAACTGGTTAGCACGCTTGCCTCACAGTGTGTGGAGTTTGCATGTTCTCTCTGTGCCTGCGTGGGTTTTCTCTGGGTACTCCGGTTTCCTTTCACATTCCAAAGACATGCATGGCAGGCTGATTGGACACTCTAAATTGTCCCTAGGTGTGAGTGTGGGCGCTGATGGTTGTTGGTCTCTGTGTGCCCTGCGATTGGCTGGCAACCGATTCAGGGTGTCCCCCGCCTACTGCCCGGAGACAGCTGGGATGGGCTCCAGCGCCCGCCGCGACCCCAGTGAGGATCAAGCGCTTCGGAAGATGAATGAATGAACTTCAAAACAGTAACTTCTGTCCAGTGTTGTGTCTCGGGCAGAACAGTGATACTCTTCACTCATTCATCATCATTTCTACCTTTGTATCCGACACGAATGATGGTAAATGACAAACTTGTTAAGTTAAGACCTTTTACCTGTATCTCTTCCTCATATTCGACAGACGATTTAGCGAAATGTGATCCAGGGGAGCACTGCCACACCTGCGCACACCAAAGAAGATATTTGTTATTCTGCAGATGGACTTTTCATGACACCAGTTGCATAAGCACTCTGCTCTATGTTTCGAGTTCCCTGCAGTGCTGCCTTTCCGGCAAGCTAAAGTTAAAACATTGGCAAAAGATGGCCAGTGTCCATCAGAGTTTCCTGGTGACCATTGTTAAAATGCGTTGATCCAACAGTGCAAAAAAACAGCAGTTCCATGGCTAAACATTACAAATGCCTGTCTGGATTCAATAATAGTTTCCCTGAAATGTTGGCGAGCAGATCAATCTGTGCTCTCCGCAGCCGTGTTTATGTATGTGTCAGAGAAGTGTTTCACTGATTCTCGCAGTCTCTCGCAGACGGTCTCAGAGGCATGTTGTTTGAATTACAAAGAGCCAGGAATAGCAACATAAGAGGAAAATGCCAGTCCAACAAATTCCAATCAACTTAGCACACTACAGATGTCACGAAACTCACAGGACATTATGACAGATGTAGACAAAACAAAGTGGCCCTCTGATGTTTCTATACACTGGCCAAACCACAAAATGCCAATAATATTCTGTTTATCACATTTTGTTCACCTAACCTTGTGCAAAGTCTACAACCGATTTGACCTACTTTGGAGCCGATGCTTGTTTAGGGTCAGTTGCTATGGAGTAAAGAGGAAGTGTTGTCAAACTGGCATCAACAAGCACAGCACAGCACATCGTTTAACATTAAACAGAGGCAGTGCAATGTGGCACAGAGGTTAGCACTGCCCCCCACGCCCCCTACACCCCGAGCAAAAAAAGTCCCGAATTTGGATGCTTTTCCTGACCTTAAGTGGGTTCATTCAAGCTACTCCCAAAGGGGGAAAAAAACATGCATATTTCAGGTTAGGTACAGGCTCTGAATTAAATTGTCTGTGAGAGTGTTTGTGTCCGCTTTGCAAGTGATCTTAGCCAGGGCTCCCGCACTCTATGTCAGATGGGTTAAGGCTGCGAACCTTGATGACACAATAATAGTTGGACAGCTTTATCAGGTCATCTTTTAGTTTGGGAACAAAAAAAACCCCAGAAAAGTTACCTGGTCTTATATTGATTGTATGGAAACCTCAATACATGGTGATAAAGTAACATGGCGGAATACATGGTGAAACAGGTAGTGGTTCATATGTTTTACAGGTATGAATCATATGGTATTTTGTTGCATGATCGTACGTGCTAATTACACATTGTCACAGCTGCGAGGAATCAAGGCACTAGAATGTACTGGTAAATGCAAGGCATGTCTGAAGGCATGGAGACTGGAAAACAACATATCAGAACTCGCAAACCTCTTTAAGAATACCATGTCTTGTACATTCTGTACATGGTGTTATGGAGCAGTGTTTCCCAACCTTTACTAGGCCAAAGCACATATTTTACATTTAAAAAAATGTCCAGAATGGGATAAACTACCGTAATTTCCACACTATAGAGCGCACCTGATTATAAGCCGCACCCACTACATTTTTAGAGGAAAACCAATTTTGTACATACACAAGCCGCACCCGTATATAAGCCGCACGTGCCCACATTAAAACATGTCAACATATTTACAAAGAAAGATGGTACACAGAGAGAGTTTTCAAAGTTTTAAGAATATAACTTAACAATAATAATAATGTAACTTTCTTCTCAAATGGTGCCTGTGACGCGGCAGTAAAACGGTAGCAACATGGTAACAACACGCTAGCAACATAGTATAACAGGTCTGGTAAATGCCTTTCTTTTTGCATTTTCCATGATGAGGGTATGTTCACGCTAATTTAATGTATGCACAAGACAAGAAGTTGCAGTCTTCCTCGACGCATATATTCCACCGGTCTTAATCTTGCCTTTTCTACTCGAGCGCCCCCTGGCGGCCGTTAGAAAAAGTACATAAATTGGCTGCATCACTGAATAAGCCTCGGGAAAAAAGTAGCGGCTTATAGTCCGGAATTGACGGTAAAAATAATGTACATTTTCCATCAAATGGATAAGCATTGAATTGTTCTGCCTGTCACTATACGTCAGTAGTACAGATTGACATGACCTTACTTGTCCGAAATAATTTTGGAACTACTTACCGTATTTTCCGGACTATAAATCGCAGTTTTTTTTCATAGTTTAGACAGGGGTGCGATTTATACACTGGAGCGACTTGTGTGAAATAATGAACACATTCTATCATTTGACATGTTATTTTCACATTAAACCGCAAGAGGGGGCTCTTGGCGTGTGTTGATGCGTTCCACATTGACAAAAAAAAAAGCCTACGATGACTCTGACGTCAGCGAAGTAGAAGAAGAAGCACCGTCCGTCTCTTCTACCTCCGAAGTTGGCGGAGTTGCTTAAAAGTGACACCGAGGATGAAGATTTCATTGGATTTAGTGATTTGGAGTGTCTGTTCTTGGTGTTGGATTTTATCACATAGCGGTAAATTTCCCCCCAAAATGCGACTTATACTCCAGTGCGACTTATGTATGTTTTTTTTTTGTTCTTTATTATGCATTTTATGGCTGGTGCGACTTTTTATCAATGGGCTCCAGCACAGTGGCTGGCAATCAATGTAACATAGTATATGCACATTGGAAAAGCACACAGAACAATTGTTACAATAAGCATTTGGATTGGTTGAATCGTGAAATGAATGAAGATGTATAAAGAGAGTTGGAAACCGTATTCCAAAGTGTCCACCACAAGATCTATCTGATGCTGCTTGTCTGAGGCTGAAAGGATTTCCCGCACACGTTGTGAAAGCGCTATATAAATGAAAATTTATTGTGTTGTATTCTTGTCATTTTCTTTTCAGAATGAATTGCAGACCTTTTCCACAAAAAAAAATTCTTCAAGAGTTCAGTGTGAGGCTTATTGGAAGCAAGTGCACATCCAACTGTTCCAAGCAATAACTATTGCACAAAATTTCCACACAAGCAAATATACCAAGCAATGAAATATTAGGCCCCAATGTGAATGTAACATTACTTTAAAGACCCTGTAAAGTAAAGCCAGAGATCCCCCCCCCTCCCCAAATTATTCAACATGTTTGAAGATGACTGCTGAAAACATGTGCAAAGACTGAGATTTGTGCTGTACTCAATTGTGGAGATATCATATGGAGCTGTATTTCAGCATTTCGGTTTCCCTGACTTCATGGACGTGGCTAAAATGTTGCCCACTGAGGCGCTTGGGTGTTCAGCATGAGTCAGCCCCTTTGCCCAATTGTATAAGAACTGAGCGCCTTTGTTTGCACCAGTTGCCGTCCGCAGCGCCGCATCGTGTTAGGCACGTCAGCTTGACAGCTGAAGCTGGCCATGGAAACCCGGGACAGCGCAAAATAGCATGCTACAAGCATTCCCCAGTGAGAACAGCAAAAAACAAGAGAAGTTGGCTGCGCTACATATTGTATTTACCGTCAATTCCGGACTATAAGCCGCTACTTTTTCCCAAACTTTCAACCCTGCGGCTTATTCAGTGATGCGGCCAATTTGTGTCATTTTTTTAACGGCCACCAGGAGCGCTCGAGTAGAAAAGGTAAGATTAAGACCGGTGGAATATATGCGTCGAGGAAAGCTGCAACTTCTTGTCTTGTGCATGAATTCAATTAGCGTCAACATACCCTCATCATGGAAAATGCAAAAAGAAAAGCACATGACGCAGCTTTCAAACTAAAAGCAATCGAGCTGTCCGATAAAGAATGAAACAGAGCTGCTGCACGTAAACTTGGCATAGACGACGGCTCACCGTGATTTTTACAAGTACTGGTATGTTCTTTTACCAGACCTGTTATACTGTGTTGCTATTTTGTTGCTAGCGTGTTGTTAGCATGTTGCTACCGTTTTACTGCCGCGTCACAGGCACCGTTTGGGAAGAAAGTTATATTATTATTATTGTTAAGTTATATGATTAAAACTTTGAAAACTCTCTCTTTCTTTGTAAATACGTTGACATGTTTTAATGTGGGCACGTGCGGCTTATATACAGGTGCGGCTTGTCTATGTACGAAATTGGTTTTCCTCTAAAAATGTAGTGGGTGCGGCTTATACTCAGGTGCGCTTTATAGTGCGGAAATTACGGTATTTATTTATTTTGAAGAATCGACCGTTAATTCATTTTCGTCTTTTATGAAATGTGTACTCGCTAGCGTCTTGCTGGTGCTAGAGTTGGACACTGGATTTTTTTTAAATATATGGAACAATTACCGGTAGTGTCGCGGTCATAGTGGAATGATGCTCAGTGGACTTTCCATTCCAAAATACGGACAATCCGTAACATGTGGCACGTCTGTGCCAATAAAGATTCAATATGTTTTGCATTTAAAAAAACGGGAGGGTGTGGGGAATATATATGAAAAAAAATTCTAAAAATAAGCAAATCTGCGGGTGATGAACCGCAAGTATGCAGGGGGTCGATTGTACAGTAAATGAAATACGAACCTCATACGGCAGATGAAGGAGCGCCTGGAGCCCATACACATTCTCATGGAGGACTGTTGCCCCTCCTTTTTCACTGTTCCTGTCTTCAGGTCAAGAATACGTCCTGTTCATAGAGTGAGAGACAGCAGCTTGTTTTTAAACAAGCCAAAACAAGTACCAGTACTTTGAAATACGGGTTCATGCATACAGACGTTTATGACAGGCTGCTTCTTGTATCCTTTTATAACCTACCATTTTATGATAAGAGCGAGACAAGAAGAAACGTGCACATCGTGACCTCAGAGTAAAAATCCATCACATAACTTTTACAGTCAACACACAAATGACAGATATGACATGACAGAATGATACAATAGAACAGAATATACACTATGTATAGGATAAACCTTGTCATTATCAATCATGTATACCGTAAATTCCGGACTATAAGCCGCTACTTTTTTCCCAAACTTTCAACCCTGCGGCTTAATCAGTGATGCGGTCAATTTATGTCATTTTTCTAACGGCCGCCAGGGGGCACTCGAGTAGAAAAGGTCAGATTAAGACCGGTGGAATCTTTGCGTCGAGGAAGACTGCAACTTCTTGTCTTGTGCATCAATTAAATTAGCGTGAACATACCCTCATCATGGAAAATGCAAAAAGAAAGGCATATGACGCATTGCTATTCTGTTGCTAGCGTGTTGTTAGCATGTTGCTACCGTTTTACTGCCGCGTCACAGGCACCGTTTGAGAAGAAAGTTATATTATTATTATTGTTAAGTTATATGATTAAAACTTTGAAATCTCTCTCTGTGTACCGTCTTTCTTTGTAAATATGTTGACGTGTTTTAATGTGGGCACATGCGGCTTATATGCGGGTGCGCTCTATAGTCCGGAAATTACGGTATATTAATGATTCCTAAATAAGTTTAATCTGAACAAATTTTCAACTGAGTTACATAACATTTTACTTTTGAAAAGCCACAGACGGGTTTTCACACACAAGCACATGGAAAAAAACAAACAAAAACATTTTGGTGGGACACTTTGGGCCTCCGGGTGCAAAGAGGCATGTGCTAAAGGTACAAACAGCCCCATTCGGCACGCCACTGATCTGTTGTTTTTGAAATAGAGGAAGACAGGAGGAGACAAGTTGTGGTGATGATGATGATGACGTCCTGGAATATAACAGAACTCCTACTGCTTATCAGAAACTGCTGTCAGTTTCATTTGGTTTTCCAGTGTATGAAAAAGCAGTCATTTTTTCAGTTTGGAACGTTTGAAGAACAGTCATTTCATTTGAAAGTTATGGGGCTTAAAATACTTCATTGTAAACTACTGCTTTTTCATTTTCAGTGTTTATCTAGTGAGAGCATGAAAAAACGGAGCAAGAAGCCACAAACAAACTCTGGTGCTCCTTTAATTAAAAACCAGAGCAACATTTTTACGTGTACCCCTGCATGTGCATATAGACATTTAATAGGATGACCAGGATTTTCAATCTTCGAGCGACCAGGGTCTCGGTTGCGCTCTGACAATGATGTCATCGTCTAAAATGGTTATGAATCACTGCTCGAGTGTCTATGACAGACAGGCATTTTGTTTATTCAAATTCTGTTGAGTATCTTGTAATGTAAATTGTGTCATCTAAACGAATGAGGAGCAATTAGTGGAGCGCCTATTGTCCCGTGCGGTTGTCGCGATGCGGTGCGTGTGGTTCAGCTGTTCTAAAATATATTATATGTTTCAGTGCCGAAGGAAAGGAGACGTGTGTCACAAGAGATTTGACTGCGCTTGAGTTTGAAGAAGTATGGCTGGCTGAAGTACAAAACACAAAACAACTCTGCCATCAACGCACTCTGTTTTTCCATTGGGGAATTATACCAAGCACCAAATAAGCTCATTATTTCATTGATGTCAACTGACTGGCACGAAGTGCCCACAATGTCTTGACTATCACAACTAACAGCCTCTTTACCACATGCGACACGCACGGCTCCTCTTAGCTGGGCAGGGCAGAAGACTTTTTTGCGTCAGACTGGCTGTATGTCAGCTGTAATTCATCCTTAGAGGACAGAGATGAAAGTGGTCTTTCCTGAAAATTCTCCTCTAGAACGAAACCTACATGGGCGAAAATACCCCCTAATGTGAAAAAATCTTCATGCATTAACACAATTCCCATTCTCCTGCCCCCCATACGACGAAAACCCCCTTGTTGCGTTCTACGGAATCATTTTCTCTGCTCCAGCCTCGCGAAAACATTCACTACAACGAAGTCTTATCCAACAGCGACCTCTACTGGTTCGTTCGGAAACGGCAACAGCAACCACCACACCGGTTTACATAGTGAACGATGTTTATTTCGGTCACAGCTGCGAGTTTCCTGGACTCAACATATTCATAGCTACTCTGCCATTGGCTTACCGAGCATCATCCTGGCCTCCGATTGGCCAAGAGGGACCTCACTGTCTATGTGTGTACATACTGAAGCTAGATCCGTAGCATCCGATTAGCTGCTCAGAGTAAATTGCTTATGGCTTGACGGACATTCGAATAAACGAACGTTTCTTCGAATGCTTTACTTGTTATCATGCAAAAAACAGCCCGTACGCTTCGTAGTCCTCGATGGCCCTAGTTAGCTCTCGAAGGCTAAAAACCTGACGCTAACTGGGGCGTTTCTCTCTCATTAGCGCTCCAGTTAGCCAATCTGTGTGTTTCCCTTTTTGTCCAAATATATTTTTTACGACAACAACTGTCCTGTCTACGGCGTCTTTTATTCGTTCCACTGGGTTTTAGCAAGTGTGTTTATAAAGAGACGAAAATCTCTTTACTTTTCCTCGTATTAGTGCCTCAACAAAGCAAAACAACGTTGTTGTCAACTAATATCCAGATTAATTTTAGGCGATTTTTCCTCAATTCTCCAGAGAAATTTTCGTGATAATTTGAAAATCCGTAATTCCGGGAAAATCCGGAGGACTTTCATCACTGGAGAAACACTCAATATTTTGAAGCAGTTGTGGTGCCTCTTCTACGCTATGACACCTTTTATAGAATATGGTGACCAGCAGCGTTTCTCAATGCGCCGCTGGTTGATATGGAAAGCCAATGTGCGTAAGAAAAATTCAGTCGTTCATTCATCCATTTTCCGATCCGCGTATCCTCGCAAGGGTCGCGGGGGGTGCTGGAGCCTATCCCAGCTGTCTCCGGGCAGTAGGCGGGGGGACACCCTGAACCGGTTGCCAGCCAATCACAGGGCACACAGAAACGAACAACCATCTGCGCTCACACTCACACCTAGGGACAATTTGGAGTATTCAATCAGCCTGCCATGAATGTTTTTGGAATGTGGGAGGAAACCGGAGTACCCGGAGAATACCCACGCAAGCCCGGGGAGAACAGGCAAACTCCACACATGGAGGCCGGAGCTGGAATCGAACCTTTTACCTTTGCACTGTGAAGTCGACGTGCTAACCACTCGACTACCGGGCCGCCCCGTAAGATAAATTGAGACGTCAAATTGACGGACGGGTGCGCCATAGTTTAAAGGAGTCATTTTTATATTGTTTGATACCATGAACCTGCTCCATGCGAATTAAATTTAGAAAGACTCAGGAAAAGTCAAGAGGCTGAGAGCATCATCAATCGATATAGGCAGAGTAATAAGAGTTTGAAAACTGTCAAAATGACAGCTATGGGAGACGGAAAGGGGTCAAAAAATATAAACCCGAGTGAGGATAAGCGGCTCAGACAATATACGTACAATATAAATATATATTTTAGGTCATCTTTTTGAGAAACAATGTAAGGACGGATCGATGGAGTGAATGATGGATGGTTTCATCGATAGCTTCAGACAACTAATGATGCATAGCTCCACGAAGAAATGTCTGTTGTTGTTTTTTTGTTTTGTTTTGGTTTTCGTGTGCGCGTGTTAATATTCCATTGACAATCAACAATTTACCTGCCATTAAATTAAATTAGCAATCGGTTCAGGGTGCAGCCCAAAGACAGCTATATGTTCCAGAACACCCGCGACCATCCTGACGATAAACTCATTATACTCCGTCATTGAAGCGGTGTTAATGGGGCACATATGTATGTGAAAGCAATTAACGTGCATCATGTAAACGTAGCTACACTATCGGCTCTATAATACGTGTCCCTCATCCTGTCATTTCGAACCCGCTTGAAAGGTCCTCGGGCACCCTAACACCTTGTTCCGTTGCATATTGAAGCAGAGTTTTTTTGTCCCGTATATTAGAATAGCGGAAGATAAAAATCACAAGATGAGGGGCACCAAAACGGGATTCACGTCCCATTGTTGGAAGAGGAGTGATCCCTTCCAGATGGAAAAGGAATTTACGCCATCTTGCAAATATGAACTTGACTGGGGCTTTGCACGTGAGTGCGGTGGCATTCTTTCTTTGACCGAGGTAAACACATAACAGCAGATGACATCGTCGAATATCCCAGATTCTTTAAAAGAGCTCGGTGGATAAAAGTTATGAAAACAAACCATTTTTCTATATTTTGATTGACGAATCGCATGGGCCCAAAAAAGTACACTTCCTCTGCATTTAACTTGGTAGTATTCATCATCATCATCATCATCATCACCTTTTAGAGGGAGTCAGATTGTAAAACATGCAGTCCTTTAGTAGATTAGCAGCAAAGTAGTTTCCAGTATGCACTACTTTAGTTCACTGAATTTACTGAGAGCATCATCAATCGATATAGGCAGAGTAATAAGAGTTTAAAAACTGTCAAAATGACAGCTATGGGAGACGGAAAGGGGTCAAAAAATATAAACCCGAGTGAGGATAAGCGGCTCAGACAATATACGTACAATATAAATCTATATTTGTTCATCTCTGTGTGCCCTGTGATTGGCTGGCAACCGGTTCAGGGTGTCCCCCCGCCTACTGCCCGGAGACAGCTGGGATAGGCTCCAGCACCCCCCGCGACCCTTGCGAGGATACGCGGATCGGAAAATGGATGAATGAACGACTGAATTTTTCTTACGCACATTGGCTTTCCATATCAACCAGCGGCGCATTGAGAAACGCTGCTGGTCACCATATTCTATAAAAGGTGTCATAGCGTAGAAGAGGCACCACAACTGCTTCAAAATATTGAGTGTTTCTCCAGTGATGAAAGTCCTCCGGATTTTCCCGGAATTACGGATTTTCAAATTATCACGAAAATTTCTCTGGAGAATTGAGGAAAAATCGCCTAAAATTAATCTGGATATTAGTTGACAACAACGTTGTTTTGCTTTGTTGAGGCACTAATACATAAAAAGCATAGAAACCGCATGTAAAAAGAAAAACAATTTATATAAACTGTTTTTAAAATTGAGAACTGAAGAAGCAGAAAAGAAATATAAGACCTATAAAAATAAACTAGTAAATATAATAAGAACCAGTAAAAGAGATCATTATCATGCACTATTAGAGCAGAATAAAAGTAATACACAAGAAATATGGAAAATACTTAATCAAGTAATCAGAAATAGTCCTAAAAGTGGATTATCCAGAGTATTTTATCAAAGGCAAAAACACAATTCTGGAAAAAACTGCAGAAATAGCAACTGAATTTAATGAGTACTTTGTCAACATCGGCAGTAACCTAGCAAAACAAATTCCTGACCCAACAAACTTGTTTGAAATAGATAGATACGTAGAAAAGAACTCCTCCACGATGTTCCTTACTGCTGTAAAACAAGAAGAAGTATTAAATATTGTAAAAACCTTTAAAAATAAAAAGTCAACTGATTGCTTTAATATTGATATGACAATAATAAAACAGATTATAGAATATGTAGTGCGACCTTTCACGCACATATGCAACCTGTCATTCAAAGCTGGTATCTTTCCATCAAAAATGAAAATTGCTAAAGTTATTCCAATTTATAAAAGTGGAGAAAGACATCTGTTTACAAACTATAGACCAATATCACTACTACCACAATTTTCAAAAATATTAGAAAAACTATTTTCTCAGACTTGATAGCTTTATACAAAAACATGCGCTGTTAAGTGAGAATCAATATGGCTTCAGGGAAAACCGTACCACCTCAATGGCAGTTATGGAGTTGGTGGAAGCAATAGCCACTAATATAGACAACAAAGAATTTACTGTTGGGGTTTTCCTAGACCTAAAAAAAGCTTTCGACACAATAGATCACAGTATATTATTGAAAAAACTAGAAAGATATGGCATTAGAGGTATAGCGTATAAATGGATAAAAAGTTATTTAGAAAACAGAAATCAGTATGTGCAGCTCAATAATAAAAACGAATCAACTGAAAATCACTCATGGAGTTCCTCAAGGGTCAGTGCTTGGTCCAAAACTATTCATCCTATATATAAATGATATCTGCAAGGTCACAAAACAATTTAAATGTGTCCTATTTGCTGATGATACAACTTTCTACTGCTCTGGAATAAATCTGAAACAGCTCCTGACAACCGTAGAAAGCGAATTAAACAAATTAAAAACTGGTTTGACAGAAATAAATTGTCACTTAACCTGAAAAAATCGAAGCTAATTGTTTTTGGCACAAGACCAATCAAACACCAAGCTAAAATTATGGTAAACTCAATTGAGATAGAAATAGCGAATGAAACCAAGTTTCTCGGATTAATAATAGACTCAAAACTATGTTGGAAGCCGCATATCGATAACGTAAAAGAAAAATAGCCAAAACTATAGGATCCTCTACAAAACCAAGGAAGTGCTAAATAAGAGATCCTTGTACACATTATACTCTTCATTATTATTACCATATATGAACTACTGTGTGGAAATATGGGGAAATGCTTGCAAAACAAACACACTCCCGATTCTAAAACTACAAAAAAGCAATATATTTTAGGTCATCTTTTTTGAGAAACAATGTAAGGACGGATCGATGGAGTGAATGATGGATGGTTTCATCGATAGCTTCAGACAACTAATGATGCATAGCTCCACGAAGAAATGTCTGTTGTTGTTTTTTGTTTTGTTTTGGTTTTATGGTAATGCGGCGTGTTAATATTCCATTGACAATCAACAATTTACCTGCCATTAAATTAAATTAGCAATCGGTTCAGGGTGCAGCCCAAAGACAGCTATATGTTCCAGAACACCCGCGACCATCCTGACGATAAACTCATTATACTCCGTCATTGAAGCGGTGTTAATGGGGCACATATGTATGTGAAAGCAATTAGCGTGCATCATGTAAACGTAGCTACACTATCGGCTCTATAATACGTGTCCCTCATCCTGTCATTTCGAACCCGCTTGAAAGGTCCTCGGGCACCCTAACACCTTGTTCCGTTGCATATTGAAGCAGAGTTTTTTTGTCCCGTATATTAGAATAGCGGAAGATAAAAATCACAAGATGAGGGGCACCAAAACGGGATTCACGTCCCATTGTTGGAAGAGGAGTGATCCCTTCCAGATGGAAAAGGAATTTACGCCATCTTGCAAATATGAACTTGACTGGGGCTTTGCACGTGAGTGCGGTGGCATTCTTTCTTTGACCGAGGTAAACACATAACAGCAGATGACATCGTCGAATATCCCAGATTCTTTAAAAGAGCTCGGTGGATAAAAGTTATGAAAACAAACCATTTTTCTATATTTTGATTGACGGAATCGCATGGGCCCAAAAAAGTACACTTCCTCTGCATTTAACTTGGTAGTATTCATCATCATCATCATCATCATCACCTTTTAGAGGGAGTCAGATTGTAAAAACATGCAGTCCTTTAGTAGATTAGCAGCAAAGTAGTTTCCAGTATGCACTACTTTAGTTCACTGAATTTACTGAGAGCAGTGTCGGGACTTCAAAGGCTATGTATGAGCTTGTGTGTACATATATATATATATATATATATATATATATGGGCAATATGGGCACCGTGTTGTGTGTGTACATTATCTGTTCCAGCTCTCCACGGCCATTATTGCGTCATGTGGATTAGATGCCTGCTGGGTATTCCGTTTGCAGTCAGATCAACAGACTGACAGACACGAATACAAATTGAGATGCTGTGAAGCCCCCCCAGAGAAGGCGTTATGTTATCGCTTTCCTACAGAAGGAAAAATATAACAGTGTCGCCCTCTAGTGAGCACATGGGGCTTGATATTTTCAGTATCCCTCTCGAGCCTCAGTTTACACAATATGTCACAACAAGCAGCACATGTACTGGCATGTGAAATACATTTATAGCATTAGTGCTTGAGCTTAATTTTTTTTAGATTATTAAAGAGGAAAATTAATGAAGCTTGTATGTTATGTCAAGACAGTGCCTTACATCTGGTCAAATGTGTTGCAATCGTTTTTTGTTTTTTATAAGGGGTGTTCACACGGCACACATTTGCATCGGTGCCGCACCGACGTATTTTGTTGCGATACATCTTACACCGGTGTAAATTTTGTGGAGCGTTCACACGTATAAAGCTGATTACTAAAGAGAAGAACCCCGGTGAAGCCCCACTTGCGTTCACACGGCAGTTTCTGCGGCCGTGCAATACGATCGTAATAATACGGAAATAAAACATGCGCATGCGTGAAGTGTACTTCCTTTTCCCCGCCTTGTTTGTGACATATTCGAAAAACCATGGTTTATACTTCTCCAGACAAATCAACGCTGTGGTCACCGGAGTAAAAGTTGCTTGAGTCATAGTAATACCGTAATTTCCGCACTATAGAGCGCACCTGATTATAAGCCGCACCCACTACATTTTTAAAGGGAAAAACATTTTGTACAAGGTATAAGCCGCACCTGTCTATAAGCCGCAGGTGCCCATATTGTGTAACGCATTTACATAGAAATACGATACACAGGCGGCCGTGAGAAAAATCTTGATATCGCCTGTGAGAAAAATCTTGATATAAGCCGCTTCATTAAATAAGCCGCAGAGTTGAAAGTGTGAGACAAAAGCCGCGGCTTATAGTCCGGAAATGACGGTAGTTCACTGCTTAAAGCTTATATGTACTGTAGTGCCTTCCTATTAAAAGCTCTAGCATGATAACACCAACTGACGACAGAAACAAACAAATGCAAGAAATAGGAGAGCAGCACTTCATCTACCTGTCATGGAGTTTTCCGAGGTACTGAGCTGTTCCCTCAACTTGTCAACGTCATCCGGGTGGACCTGTTCGTAAAGAGTGCTGCCAAACCACTCAGACTGCGGGTGGTTCAAGACGGGTGTCACGGAATCAGAGACGTAGATCACGCGTCCCGTCTCCGCCGCCACCACAAATAGAAAGCCATCCGCCGCCTCCAAGATCAGATGCTTCAGTTCCTATAGTTCAAAACAGAATTTACAAATATAAATGGAACAAATAAAATCCAACACGGTGACAAACAATAATAATTTCATAACAACTCTAATTTGTAATCATTTCAAATGGAGGATGTAATCAAGTACCGTAATTTCCGCACTATAGAGCGCACCTGATTATAAGCCGCACCCGTATATAAGCCGCATGTGCCCACGTTAAAACATGTAAACATATTTACAAAGAAAGACGGTACACAGAGAGAGTTTTCAACGTTTGAATCATATAACTTAACAATAATAATAATACAACTTTTTTCCCCAAACGGTGCCTGTGACGCTAGCAACAGAATAGCAATGCGTCATATGCTTTTCTTTTTGCATTTTCCACGATGAGGGTATGTTCACGCTAATTTAATTGATGCACAAGACAAGAAGTTGCAGTCTTCCTCCACGCATATATTCCACCGGTCTTAATCTTACCTTTTCTACTCGAGCGCCCCCTGGCGGCCGTTAGAAAAATTACATAAATCGGCCGCATCACTGAATAAGCCGCAGGGTTGAAAGTTTGGGAAAAAAGTAGCGGCTTATAGTCCGGAATTGACGGTAATGAATCATAAAACACAAAACAAAGGTTTCAGATACAGTATTGGAGTGAGGATTGTAACCTCATGTACACATTTTTAAGTTTTAGCGAGAGATCAGGAAAATTCATGCAGATATCATTTGTTTTGTCGGTCAATGTGTTAGAAATGGATGACATGTTTCAAAAGTCACTCCCGGAAATACCTGTTCAGTCAGGAAGGAGGGCTTATAAGCGCCGTCAGTGGATGTGTTCCCAGTGCCCCGCATTGATTTCATATGAGAGACCGCCATGCGCAGAATGGTCAATTTGTCAGGTTTACGGGCCAAAGCGCTGCAGGTAGGCACCATGTCTGACAGCTCGGTGATGTACTGCGTCATTTTATTGCGTCTGCGTCGCTCGATTTCACTGTGGTTCTCTCTAAAATACAGAAAAGACAGTTAGGTCTCAACTCAAATACAATTTGTCATGAGTAGAAAGACAGCACACGATGGATGAAACGTTCTCTCTGTTGAACATGTCTTAAACGCATGTTCCATGATGAATAATGACAGCGAAACCAATTTTGAGTATTTTTATAGAACAAGACGACGGAGCATGTACAGTATACGGATTTTCCTTTGACGGGGTAACAATCGTACATTCTTACACCAGAAAAAGTCCTCCGTCAGAAGGCAGCAGTTGTTTTCAAAGGATGTCCAAGAAATTGTGAGGAATTACAAAACGCCGCTTCACGCCACTAGAAATTAAAAACTGTTAAAATCCCAGAGGGAAAATGTGTATCCATAAATCCGGCCATCTATTTTCTGTACCGCTTACGCTCACCAAGGTTCCAGGTGAACTGGAGCCCAGCCAGGTCTGAACTTGGGTGAGAGGCGGAGCCGAAACTAGTCTCCAGCCAATAACGTAGCAATCCATAAATCATTTTTCCCCTCAAATGTGACACAGGGTCGAAAAATGTAATGTCTAGAGCAGGGGTGTCCAAACTCGGTCCTCAAGGGCCGCTGTCCTTAGGATCAAGGACTGATCCCAAGTGCGTCGCTTGCCTCAGCGTCAGGCTATTTGCTCATCATGGCATGCGTGTGTATGTACGTGCGTGCGTGCGTGCGTGCACGGTAACGGGTCGATCCCGGGAGGTTGGTTGATCAAAAAGTAGATCTTGGATCCAAAAAGTTTGGGCACCCCTGCTTTAAGAGCACCCAATCTCTGCAGCATGATTCAGCATGGAAATTTAACACAGACATCACACAACAGTGTGGTGGATGCAGTGAAGCCCAAAGCACAGGTCTAATGCGCCCTCTAGTGGCCGCTTGTTTTCGGTGCGTGACAGATGACAGCGTCTTGCAAATCTCCCCCCCCCATGGTCTGTCAAAGTCTGACAAACTGGACAATTTTCCAACATGTGATGCAATTGCAAAAACTAAGAGTGCAGTTCATCTTGTGATCAGCAGAGAGCAGCTTGTCCGCTACACTGCCATCATTCACCTGACAAGAAACCACTGTGGAGATTTCTGCCGATGAAATAATACACTTACAACCTATGGACTTCAGAAGCGAGAACAAAAAGGGGGGGGGAGGAAGAAAACAGGTTGAGACAATTGAAACTCACGAGGACAGCTGAGTTGCATCCCAAAAATGAAAAGATGACCACTGTGCTCTTAATGAATGAAAACAAAATGATTTATGAAGCGATCAGACAAACCATTTATAAGCATCGCGTATCAGTAAGTCTTCTCGGATAAATCTTCGCTTATTAATGATTTTATTTATCCACTTCAGGACAAGATTAGTCGATAAAACTGAGAAGAAAAGAGCTACACATACTGTATGATGTTAAGATATACAGTCCTGAACACTTTGAATTGTAGCCAATTTTCTAACCGTGTCTTACCGGGTTGCAACGAGACGTACAGAATGACAGAGAAGACCGCTGTATTCATTTTCCTCACCTTGAAAATTTGCTAGGTCCTTCTCCATCCTCGTCCTCGAAGTCCATTCTGAGAAAGAACCACAGGAAAGACGCATTAGCAATTTTAAGACCCAGAGAGCACAACACTCAGCGGACTGATGTTTGCTGTTTACTGGTAGAGATCAGTTTGAAGAAGAGTATAACTCATTTGTTTTGGTTGATGCAAAAGGAAAAAAATGTGCGTATCGTGTAAAACTACAGTAGCCAAACCTTTTTAACGGAACATCTCACCTCGTCCACAACAAAAATGGGCTTATCTTAAAATCATGCTGATACCAGGGTTGTTTTCAGGTTTATTCGGCTGTCCCAAGTCATCAAGAAAAGAAAACATTCAACACATGGCCTGTGAGTATCATGTAGAGAGATACCAAATATTTTTTTTTAATGACATTCCATAGCTAGTTCTTTTTATGACATACCGTAATTTCCGGACTATAAACTGTGACTTTTGTCACACGCTTTCAACTCTTAAAAAATATAAAAGGAAATTCAGAAACGATAAAAAGTGCGCGAGTAATCACGATTAATTTGTAGTTAATTTGAGTTAATTATGACAGTTGAGTTTTTAATTAGATTAAATATTTTAAACGTTTGACAGCTCTAATATATATATATATTTGTATACAGAGTGTGTATATATATATATATATATATATATATATATACACGCTTTTCAACTTATTTAATGAAGCGGCCTATATAACGACTTTTCTAATGGCCGCCAGGGGGCGCTCAAGCATAAAACATAAGAGTGAGACAAGTTGACACACACACACACACACACACACACACACACACACACACACACACAAACGCTTGGAGGAAGACGCTGTCATCTGTCATGCACTGAACACAAGCGGCCACGAGAGGGCGCATTCGACCTGTGCTTTGGGCTTCACTGCATCCACCAAGGATTACCAAACAGCCAAACAGCCCCAAAAAAAGAAAAAGAAAAACACCTCCTGAAAGACATTGTCGTGAAACTTGACCCGAAAGCATAAATGGTAGAAAGCCTAATGAAGGAGTGGTTGACCGAGTGTTAGGGCAAGCGAGGATTTTTTTCATTGAAATAAAAACAAAAGCATTACTCGAAGGCGAACAGTGACTTTTATGTTTTTTTTAACCAGCTGTGTTAGTGCTATTTTACTGCCGCGTTACAGACACTATTTGGAAAGAAAAGTTCATGTCTGTTATTCAAACTTTGAAAACGTTTTCTGTGTACCGTCTTTCTTTGCAAAAAAACTCACGTTACAAAGTGGGCGCCTGCGGCTTAAAGACAGGTGCGGCTTGTGTGTGTGTACAAAATCGTTTTTCCTTTAAAAAATGTATGGTTGTCGGACTTTTTACCAGTCAAAACGAAAAACTACATGAAGGCGATTACTTTGTGATTGGATGGTCGAGGGCAGAACTTGTGCCTCACAGCGCAAAGGCTTTCAAGCCCCACGACACGAGATATGGCTAAAAACAGATAAAGCTTTCGGGCTCACAAAAAGCACAAACAGCACAAAATCCCCCCAGAATGAACAAGGTTGTGGTTGCTGTAATGTCTTATTGATCCAATCAATGAAGTCATTGATAAATAATTTTTAAAAAGGACATAACAGTTGATCATTGATTTTGCCTAAAATGCATTTCAACACAATCAATCCGATTGGTGTAAAGCAGGGGTTGCCCAACCAGTCGATTGCGGTAGACCTTTCGGAAGTTATTTGCGGGCAGCAGTCTGCAATTGCAGCTTACAATGCAGCTGTTGAGATGGAATGCATTGAATGTGTGCTCCTACATATAGAAATGATCATTCACCAGCAATGCTCAATGCATTGCAGATTGAATCGAGGAATTGGCCCGAATGTCCCTACTTTACACATAACCTAAAATTAAGGTTTGTTTAAAAGAAGAAAAAAAGTTAGACCCCAGATTTTCAGCAGTGGTCAGAGGATAAGATACTCACCCGCCTGATCTTCTCTTGCCGCCACGGCCTGGCACAGATCCTCCCATCCTTACCGGGCCGGACCCAACTGCCCCCGGCATCACGACCGTACCTGGCAACTCACTGCCCATCTCTGGAGAACAAAACACCAGAATGAACAAAAGAATGAATGGTAATAATCTCCTTTCATCATGAAGCCTACGGGTACGTTCTGTCTTAAAATGTCTTTCATCAACACTAAGTTACAGCCGGCTAACATGGGGTCGTTTCAAGGGAGCCTCGGTTGCATTCACCGACATATTGATGATTTACAGAATGGAATGAAGATGAATTCGAAAGCCCATAGATATGAATTTACCGCTCAAATGAAAAGTGAGTGGTAGGACTTCCAGGAAGATATTCCAGGATCGGATATTTGCAAAAATAACTACGGAGAGCAGAGAAAACAATGATAAAATAAATTCCACTCTCGAGCGCACTGAGGAAATTGACTTGAGAGAGAGAGAGAGAGAGAGAGAGAGAGAGAATAAATATATATATATACAGTATATATATATCAGAGATGAATGTGAAAATTCGGGAAAAATTATATATATTATATAAATTATATACGGTATATTATATATTTTATATTATATATATATATATATATATATATATATATATATATATATATATATATATATATATATATATCAGAGATGAATGTGAAAATTCGGGAAAATTATATATATTATATACGGTATATTATATATTTTATTTATATATATATATATATATATATATATATATATATATATATATATATATATATATATATCAGAGATGAATGTGAAAATTCGGGAAAATTATATATATTATATAAATTATATACCAGTATATTATATATTTTATTTATTTTATATATATATATATATATATATATATATATATATGTGTGTGTGTATATATATATTATATAAATTGTATATATATTATATAAATTATATATATATATATATGTGTGTGTGTATTTATATTATATAAATATATATATATATATATATATATATATATATATATATATATATATGTTTTTATATCTACAAAAATTCATACTGTATTATACTGTACATCGTAGTTGGCGGCCATTTTATCAGAAATGGTTACAACGAACTACCGTTATGACGTACAGATTCGTTAGGTCCCTCAGTTTGACACATGTACAGATGCGCAGGCGAATACACCTGATTTTCCAAATGAAACTCCAGCCCGGTGGCTGGGGACCACCGCTTGACAGCAGTGTCAAATCATCTTTGTTCCAGAATAGCATGCAACCCTCATTAGATGATTTCGCACGTCACGTCTCACATGCTCTTACAGCAATTGGATCTGGGTAACCTCCAGTTGGAGCTAATCCTCCAGTGACAATGCATTCCCGGTCTGAGATCACTGCACCGCGGTGTCGTTCGTGCAATGCAAGGGGGGGGAAAAGCCCATCTGATCTTGGATCAGCAGCTTTGCCCTTCTCTGACTACAGCAGCAACAGCGGCACCATTTTCGAACAAAAAGTCATCACTTGACAGAGAAGCTCCACGTCGGTTTCACTTGCATCTGCATTGGAAATTCTATTACAATACAACACAAAAAGCACATGTCGATGTATAAATTGAATCTGGAATGAGCAGCCTGCCCGTTTCTCAATCGAGGAGGCGGTCGGTCCCTTTTACTTTACTCTTTTACCATGTGACAGTGGTCTTCTTATCTGTTCATTGTTCACTCCAACTAACACTTTCGATTGTTAGTACTATGCAGCTTGTGTGCAAATAAGCACTCTTGTTCATTTTAGACACCCTTTCCATTTATCGACAGTACAGTTGAAGTGGCAAAGAATGTGAGAGAATATGGTTGACCTGTTTTCATGTGGGGGTCCAGCAGCTCAGGGTGACAGTGTGACTGGAGAATAGAATTCCTATCAAATGCAACTTCAAGCAGCCAATCCCAGGATATCCCGATTGACCCAAGCAAAAAATATTTGAAAGGCCATTATGAGGCATTTGAAGCTAAATCAATTCCTCTGCTCAAACTGTTACACTTGATGCAACTTTCAATTATATACCGTAAATTCCGGACTATAAGCCGCTACTTTTTCCCCCCAAACTTTCAACCCTGCGGCTTATACAGTGATGCGGCCAATTGGTGTAATTATTCTAACGGCCGCTAGGGGGCGCTCGAGTAGAAAAGGAAAGATTAAGACTGCCGCGTCACAGGCAACGTTTGGGAAGAAAGTTATATTATTATTATTGTTAAGTTATATTATTAAAACTTGGAAAACTCTCTCTGTGTACCGTCTTTCTTTGTAAATATGTTGACATGTTTTAATGTGGGCACATGCGGCTTATATACGGGTGCAGCTTGTGTATGTACAAAATTGGTTTTCCTCTAAAAATGTAGTGGGTGCGGCTTATAATCAGGTGCGCTCTTATAGTGCGGAAATTACGGTATGTACCAAATTGGTTTTCCTCTAAAAATGTCGTGGGTGCAGCTTATAATCAGGTGCGCTCTGTAGTGCGGAAATTGCGGTATGTCCAAATTTGGTTTTCCTCTAAAAATATCGTGGGTGCGGCTTATAATCAGGTGCGCTCTATAGTGCGGAAATTACGGTATGTTATACATTTGTAATACAATGGTTTACAGTTTACCCGTTTAAGTTTTCACCCCTATATCGTTCACTTTTCAAAGTCGTGATTTCACGTGATTCATTTTTCATTTGCCAATTTTGCTTACACCATTATAACGTTAAAATCACGCCAGAGTTCGAGGACAGCGGATTAAAAGATGATCGTAAACGGCTTCGGGAGGCGACACATCCTGAACTGGAGATGGCACTTTTCATTTGCGGACTGAATGTTTTCAGAGATGAAGTCGGAACGCTGCAGTTGTTTTTTTCTTCCTACTGTATAAACCTATTTGTAAGTGACGTGTTTATACAATATTACATGTTTTTGTTTTTATATCTGCAAAAATTCATACTGTATTATACTGTACATCGTAGTTGGCGGCCATTTTATCGGAAATGGTTACGACGAACTACCGTTATGACGTACAGATTCGTTAGGTCCCTCGAGGGACTTTGTAATTTATTGCTGTGGCGTTTCAGAAAAAAAAATTCCAACTGTTGCTGAACCTTACTCTTAAATAATAACTCCTAAACGTATGACGATACTTTTTGTTGTACCGTATTGTCGGTTTTGTGACTTGTAACCACGGCAACAGGTCATCGTGAAAACGTTTACATATTATTATTATTATTCATATGAATACCTGATACGCAAGAGGAAAAAATGAGGACAGATTTGGAATTTGCGCCAAACAAAATTGTTGACCAGTGTTATAGTTTGTGGTACGTAAAAAAAAACACATTGGCTCGAGCGGAATGACTAAACGAATCCCCCCCTGTGTCATCTTAATTCAAGAGAATTCCAAATTGAGATGATGATAATAATAACTATGTAATCTTTGTTCGGTTGGTGGATAAATGGAATGGAACTCGTGTTCGCTGCAGTGTTTTATAATAATAGCCGTTGTAACACCTGAACATCGCCTGTGATTTCAACAAATTAAATTGACTAATTATTATGACAAGTTAACTGTGACACGGTGACTCTTCGCCCATTTGAAAATATGATGCAGTGTGAATCGTGCTACCGTGCGCGTCTTTAGTTTAAACGAAGCCAACATAATACTGTAATTCAGGGGTGTCAAACCCATTTTCGTCGCGGGCCACATTTTAGTGAGCATTTCCATTGGAGGGCCGTTACGAATGAAATCAGATAAAGAAGTGAAAAATAACGGTTTATTGAACTACAGACGCTCCCCGGCTTACGAACATCCGGGTTACGAACAACAGTACATACGAACATTTTCACGGGTATGTCGAAAAAAAAAAGCAAAAGTTAGATTTTGTATTGCGCGCCTTTTTCCGGGTGCCGAACGGGGCGGAGGAGGACGGCGGAGGCGACGGCGGCCGCGACGTTCGAAGGCGGCCGCGGGGAGAGGCGTGGGGCGGGCGTGTGACGGTCGACGACCGGTCGTCTACTCTCCCCCGCTGAAGCCGCTGCTAGTTTAGCGGGCAGCTAACCCTCGAGCCCTGAAGAACGTGACGAAAAGCTCTCTCCCCGTTATATGGATGTCAAACATATAAGCCTTAAACATACATTCCAGACAAAATAGAGCACTGAAGCAACTTACGAACAAATTCACCTTACGAACAATCGTCCGGAACGTAACTCGTTCGAACCTGGGGAGCGTCTGTATTGTTTAAGTTACTGTCATGGGGTGTTTAGCAAAAAGAACACGTTTACAATGTCTCTCTTCTTTATTACACATGAGAATTTGAAATTTGGGTACACATTTTAGCAAGCCTCGTGGAAGTTGCCATGTTTTGATTTGCTTTCGCGGGCCGCATGAAATGATGTGGCGGGCCAGATCTGGCCCCAGGGCCTTGACTTTGACACCTGTGCTGTAATTCACTTTAAAAAAAAAACGGTTTTATACACCTATTGCTGTGTGGGCATTAAGAGCTATTGAATCATTCTCTCTCACGACGTATTTTGGAATCAACAGGCGCGATGCTAGAAAGACGTCCGTAGCGGTAGGCTACTAGTTGACATCTTCTGTATGTTGCTAGACGATACGCTAACAAGTGCAGTGCAGTCGGACAATAAATATGCCAAATAATCTTCGAAAATAATGAGCGACAGAAAGGAGAGCATACTCGAATATGGAAGCATTGCGTGTACCTCGGCTAACTCATTCTGACAAAAGGCGTCCAAGTTAGCAAAGCTGTACCACAATATGGGGGAAGGGGATGGATGCTCTAAGCTAGGCTGTGGCGGCCTGGTGGCGGCTTTTAGCCCTCTTCTTTCTTTCTTCCTAGCAAAACGTAATATCCTCTGAACCCTCGTCTCGAAAACTACAAAGCGAACACGTTCGGTTTTCCCGCAGATGGTGAAAAGCGGGCGCTGACTTACCGGACGGATTGACCGCGGCGGGAGTTGCCATGTTTCCTCAACGGAGAAAAATAACAAAACGGCAGCGCTGGAGATGACGCACAATACGTCAAGAGAAGAGAAGAGAACCCAAAGGGGGGGCTTGCACTGCACTGGGGGGGGGAAGAGAGAGAAAGTCGACACACCGCAGGCTTGGCACGCGAGGCTCCCTCCAGCCGCCGCCTCTCGTCGACAATCTGCAACTATATCGTCGAGAGTCAAACACAAAATTCTGTGGAAGCGGACCAAATAGGATGCAAGATGTCTGGAGGGTAACACCGCGAGATTTTCAGGCTCCCTGAATAAATTATTGTTACACACACACACAGCAAAAGGCGATCTATCTTTTATCTATCTTATTTTATCTATCGATCTATTTTATGTATCTATCTATTTGATCTATTTTATGTATCTATCTATATCTATATTGCAAACACTTTGTTTTTCTTCTTTCTACCTACAATCTTGCTGCTGTAGACTGTAAATGTCCCCAGCGTGGGACAAAATAAAGGAGATCTTATCTTATTTTGGAGGGGTGCATCTTTGAAGGAAATGCCGCCATATTGAACTCAATAATAATAATAATAATAATACATTTTATTTATAAGCGCCTTTCAAGACACCCAAGGACACTTTACAATAACAAAAAACACAAAACAATACAAAACAATACGGGTTGAGCAGCGGCAGCCAAACGCGCCAGCGTTCACTCAACCCGGAAGTCAGAAAGAAACCACGAGGGAGGGAGAGGGGGAGAAAAAAAACCACGCTCGAACTATCCTCATTTTGAGGATAATTTGAGTTAGGCAAAAAAAACAAAACAAAACTCCTGCACAAGCATATGACAGTTACAACAGGTCACAAGACATAAACAATGAATTTCACTTCGAAATCGAACCATCCTGACACATATGTATCATCTTTTATGATTCATATAAGAGATGCACACGTCTAACATATTGATTTCATTGACATTGAACAGAGGAGCAGGGTACGGTTTTTTTCAAGGCATTCAGTGGCCACGATCACATCATTCGAAAACAGAGACGAGAGCACCATTTTTTCATCATTTTGACGCCTCCTTTTATATACTGCACTTGCCGATTTTTTTTGGTTTGTTTGTTGAAATCATTCCGATTTGGCAAGGTAGTTGATCTTTCTGGTCTGTCAAATGTACTCATTTAGATTTGCTTTCCAGGGGTACAAGAACTTTCCCAAAACACCTTTTTCAATAGAACGGGAAAAATACGTTGGCATCAGTCAAGACTGAATCTCCAGACCCTCGAGGGCCTCGATCATTCATGTTTGAGATGTTTCCCTCCTCCAACACACCTACCGTAAATTCCGGACTATAAGCCGCTACTTTTTTCCCCAAACTTTCAACCCTGCGGCTTATACAGTGATGCGGCCAATTTGTGTAATTCTTCTAACGGCCGCCAGGGGCGCTCGAGTAGAAAAGGTAAGATTAAGAGCGGTCTTTATGACACTGTTTAATTCCGACACTGAGGATGGTGACTTCGATGGCTTCGGTTCACAGGAGGAAGATGAAGACGGCTCACCGTGATTTTTACAAGTAGCGGTATGTTCTTTTAGCAGACCTGTTATACTGTGTTGCTATTCTGTTGCTAGCGTGTTGTTAGCATGTTGCTAGCGTTTTACTGGCGCGTCACAGGCACCGTTTGGAAAGAAAGTTAGATTATTATTATTATTGTTAAGTTATATGATTGAAACTTTGAAAACTCTCTCTTTCTTTGTAAATATGTTAACATGTTTTAACGTGGGCACCTGCGGCTTATATACGGGTGCGGCTTGTGTATGTACAAAATTGGTTTTCCTCTAAAAATGTCGTGGGTGCGGCTTATAATCGGGTGTGGCTTATAATCAGGCGCAACTTATAGTCAGGTGCGGCTTGTGTATGTACAAAATTGGTTTTCCTCTAAAAATGTTGTGGGTGCGGCTTATAATTGGGTGCGCTCTATAGTGCAAAAATGACGGTACATTGTTGTCTCCCTACACAACATTGTTGACGGTGTAATAAGCACAGTTCAAACATTTTATTCAACCTTGAGAACTAATTTGGCAGGACCGTGTAAAAGCAAACTACTTCTTGATTTCATAATACTTCAGGGTTAATGTTTAAGTACAAACACACACATTCCTAGATACAAAATGTAACCCCCCACACACACACAGTTTGCATACACAAATCATGCAATCTCATTGTGTGTTACTTGTAGGCATTGAATTTGGAGCAGGAGCAGCAAAGAGTACACGGCAGTCCACAGAGAGGAAATGCAGTATCTCACAGTGATACTTTCCCATTGCTCTTCAAGCCATCGTCCCCTTTGCTCCTGTACTTCCCATTTACAGCCTCTCGACGTTAACTCGCTCCCGTCCCTCAATTTTCCCCTCCTTCCTATCCCACATAAAGGACCAGACCAGAGTTCCTAACTTCAGAAGCGCGTGCAAGATGAGAAGGCAACAGGTACGAAGTTTGTGTCACTTTCTCTTCCACTGCAGCAGCGAATATTGATGTTATTGTTAGTTTATGATAATGTGTCAAAGGTTAAGCAGTACTTTTGTGGAAGACCCATGACCAAAACATGACCGAAACAAAGCTGACAGCAGCAGACAAACGGCAACAAACAAACAAACATGACAGTAGCCAAGAGCAAACAATGAGCCGACAACGGGCGCTCGGGCTGGGAGTCCTTTTAAAGCCACCAATTACACAACGACCAACAGGTGCGCAGCTGCAGGGAGAGCCCTACAGTGCCACCTGGTGGTCCCAAACCGAAACATGACAAGTTGAGACCCAAATCAACCCATTTTTTACAACGCCAGTCTCATAGTTGACTTCTATCTCCGACAGTGATGTTATTGGCTATCAGCTAGTGAGAGTGATCAGGTGTCACTGACGGTCCAACGCCACGAATGACTCATTCATTCAAAACATATCTAAGAAGCACAATGACACGCCAATCTATGATTTTTTTTACAATTGTCAATATTGCCTTTTTTTTTTTTAACTTAGATTGGTTCCTGCGTGTATTACGAGTGTGTTGGGCAAGGTGTGAGCATGCGACGTGTCGCCCACACCGTCGGGGGAAGTTGTGTCAGCATACGGGGTAAGATATCGCACAGGGTTTTGCAACAAACAAAGCAATGGCACGGTTTTCATTCTGAGGAATGACAAAATGCCTTAATCTCTCCTTGAACACGTATGTATCACTGCTAGGACTTTTTATCCGGAAAGAGCTTGTTTTAAAATGAATAGTCAACATTTTCTTTTTTACTATGGACTATACAACACGGTTAATTCGCAGTCATTTGAGATCATTCATTCATTCATTCATCTTCCGAAGCGCTTGATCCTCAATAGGGTCGCGGGGGGTGCTGGAGCCTATCCCAGCTGTCTCCGGGCAGTAGGCGGGGGACACCCTGAACCGGTTGCCAGCCAATCGCAGGGCACACAGAGACCAACAACCATCCACGCTCACACTCATACCAAGGGACAATGTAGGGTGCTCAATCAGCCTGCCATGCATGTCTTTGGAATGTGGGAGGAAACCGGAGCACCCGGAGAAAACCCACGCAGGCCCGGGGAGAACATGCAAACTCCACACAGGGAGGCCGGAGCCGGAATCGAACCCGGTACCTCTGCACTGCGAAGCCAACTTGCTAACCACTGGACTACCGGGCCACCCACATAAAAACATGTTTAAAAATAAAATAATAACTAATAACAACATTAGCTTACACAGGTAAACTCGTCTTCTACTTTTTAGTGGCGCCCTCTGGTGGAGAAGATCATTGCAACGTGACAACAAACCCTGCTTCACGTCTTTTCTTGGCAAAAAAGTTCATTTTTTGTCTGGCCTACGGGTCTGTTGTTGGGACTCCAGATAGACTACATGGGGGGGGTCATCTGTGAGGCGACCCCTCTGTGACGTTTTGTTCGCCTTCATCACAGAGAACAACCAGCGTTTGAGCTGCGTTGCATTGCTTCAGGACTGAATCCAGTCAAGTGTGCGGTCTTCACAGTGTTGTATTTTGCCTTTCGTGTCCTATTACGCTGCAGTTCTATCAGCTCTTCAAATGTAATGGTCATATGATACACTCTAGAACAAAAAAAAGCAAAAAAACAATCAATAAAAATGTATTTAGCCTTTTATTATTCATCCAGAAATACCAGGCAGCAAATATCAATAATACTGATTCTGGTACAGCAGTAACATGATGCCAAACAAGCCCTCTGACGGATATTGCAGAGGATTCCAGTAACAAGGTCACTCACTATCTGTCTTTGGCGCTCTTGAGAAATGCATGACTAATTAATTAAGGCGCATATCACTTCAATTGAGCAGCATGTGAAACAGAGTGTGTCATATTGCGTATGTATGCACGCGTGCATGTGCGTGCTGAATATGAATTTTCCACAAAGGAGCGCGTTCCCGCTCGCACAAAACATTCTGCTGGTTTCAGTGCTGCAAGGCAGAGAGGACGACCCCAGCGCAGGAGCCAAAGCCCACCCGGTAACCATCTCTTTCGCAGTGACCTGGACAGAAAAAAATCCATGTACCGTCAATTCCGGACTATAAGCCGCTACTTTTTCCCCAAACTTTCAACCCTGCGGCTTATACAGTGATGCGGCCAATTTGTGTCATTTTTTTAACGGCCGCCAGGGGGCGCTCCAGTAGAAAAGGTCAGATTAAGAGCGGTGGAATATATGCGTGGAGGAAGACTGCAACTTCTTGTCTTGTGCATCAATTCAATTAGCGTCAACATCCCCTCGTCATGGAAAATGCCAAAAGAAAGGCATATGACGCAATATGTTTACATATTTTAATGTGGGCACATGCGGCTTATATACAGGTGCGGCTTGTGTACGTACAAAATTGGTTTTCCTCTAAAAATGTAGTGGGTGCGGTTTATAATCCGGTGCGGCTTATAATCAGGCGCGGCTTATAATCAGGCACGCTTATAATCAGGCGCGGCTTATATACAGGTGCGGCTCGTGTGTGTACAAAATTGGTATTCCTCTAAAAATGTAGTGGGCGCGGCTTATAATCAGGTGCAGCTTATAATCAGGCGTGGCTTATATACAGGTGCGGCTAGTGTGCGTACAAAATTGGTTTTCCTCTAAAATGTAGTGGGTGCGGCTTATAATCAGGTGCAGCTTATAATCGGGCGCGGCTTATAATCAGGCGCGACTTATAATCAGGCGCGGCTTATATACAGGTGCGGCTAGTGTGTGTACAAAATTGGTTTTCCTCTAAAATGTAGTGGGTGCGGCTTATAATCAGGTGCAGCTTATAATCAGGCGCGGCTTATAATCAGGCACGGCTTATATACAGGTGCGGCTCGTGTGTGTACAAAATTGGTTTTCCTCTAAAAATGTAGTGGGCGCGGCTTATAATCAGGCGCGACTTATAATCAGGCACGGCTTATATACAGGTGCGGCTAGTGTGTGTACAAAATTGGTTTTCCTCTAAAATGTAGTGGGTGCGGCTTATAATCAGGTGCAGCTTATAATCAGGCGCGGCTTATAATCATGTGCGGCTTGTGTGTGTACAAAATTGGTTTTCCTCTAAAAATGGAGTGGGTGCGGCTTATAATCAGGTGCGCTCTATAGTGCGGAAATGACGGTAGTTGTTGTTTCTTAAAGCAGTAGTCTGATTTTCACTTCTAACCTGTAATGGTGACTTCATCTCCATCCTGGAGGAAGGTTCTGGTTTCTCCACCGCCGAGATCAATGCTCTTGGATCCCCTCCACGATAGTTCCAGCATGGAGCCGAAACTCTTTGGATCCTTTTGGGGAGACATATTGTGCACACGTGCTGTATATGAATGAAATGGATGCCAGAAATGTGCTTCAAAAGCAAAGCTGATCTACGATTGGACAGTGCCGATAGGACACTATCCATTCTATCCCACGTGTTCTCTTTCAACCCCACCGAGCGGTGAAGGTTTGAGAGTGTTTGCAAACATAGTGAATGTTGATGTCTTGGTGTGAGGGTTCGTTTTTGGTCGCAATCACTCGCAAAGACATTCGTCGACACTTTTAACTCATTCACTCCCAAAGACGTTTTTATACGTCTTTTCAGACTTGGTTTAGAATTGGCTGCTACTGAATGAGTTTTAATGATCGCAATGTTTTTCTTGCCGCCAGGCAATTTTGAACCTGAACATGTTTCAACGCTTAGTGAGATAGCAGCTGCAGGATCATGGCTGACTTATTTCAGATTCCGATTTGATTGATGAAAGAATAAGCTCTTCAAAAGGTACCTGGTCCATTCGAGAAAACAAAAACAAAAAAATCTTAAACACAATTATTTCCGTTTGAATGATACCAGTTGTCAATAATGCAATTGATCAAATTATATGAAAAGGACCCATATTTGTGTGTGTGTGTGTGTTCCAAACAGATTTTTAAGCTGCCGATCCGGATCATCCATAGGTGTGATCAGCGGATAACGTTACGAATACCGATCACGTGGATTCGGTGTAAAAGCTCCAATTTTAGAGCTACAACTACCAATTAATCGGTTATTTTTTTTTCAATTAATTGATTAATAAGATTATGTAAAAACATTTGTTGTTGTGTATCCTTTCTTATTCAAAAACTGGACATTGTAGAAAAAGCACACAAAAAAACCTGAATTGTAGAAGTTAAGACAGAAAAGGTTTAACCTCACAGGGCGACTAATATTCCATATACTCTGTCACGAAATGCAAGGGTATATTTAGGAAATGTACAGTTTACAGCGTCCTGACAGACACTCACAGGTCCACTAATGGTACCAGAAGCCAGCAGGTCTCCTGGTCTGATGTTGCAGCCGTTGACTGTGTGATGAGCGAGCTGCTGCTTCATTGTCCAGTACATGTACTGAAGACACGGAAGAAAGATAAGCAGTCAAGTCAAAGCACAAGTAGCAAACCAGACGCTCTCGACTGCCTTCAGTTCACGGCACTGAAATCATCGCGATCGTGACGTATGTGTGTGCAGTGTAGCATCTGACACAACTGTAATGGAATGTGAGAGACAGATTTTTTTTTTGAATTATTACACACTGCTATTACTGTACTCATTTAAATTTGGACAAAAAATGTGGAGGAAGGGTTTGTCATGCGCCACTTGTAATTACCGTAAATTCCGGACTATAAGCCGCTACTTTTTCCCAAACTTTCAATTATTATTATTATTATTGTTAAGTTATATTATTAAAACTTTGGAAACTCTCTTTGTGTACCGTCTTTCTTTGTAAATATGTTGACATGTTTTAATGTGGGCACATGCGGCTTATATGCAGGTGCGGCTTGTGTATGTACAAAATTGGTTTTCCTCTAAAAATGTAGTGGGTGCGGCTTATAATCAGGCGCGGCTTATAATCAGGTGCGGCTTATAATCAGGTGCGGCTTATAATCAGGTGCGCTCTATAGTGCGGAAATTACGGTAATTATCTAATATTTAAAGTTCGTTTGGGATACAGATTATTACCTTGAAGTTTGAACTGCAGATGTTCGACGGTTCTTTCATGAGCTGCCCTGAAGGAGAATAAAATCATGACAAATCTTTTGACAAACATAACACAATATAAAGCTACCAGTCACAACATGCATAATTCAATGACATACAATATATTTTCGACATCATAAATTGTCATTTGAATAATGCTCAATTTTGATCGAGACAATTAGAAAAGTGTTAAATTGAAATTTGCAGTGGGGTAGCTTTACACTCCATCACATTGCTAATAATTTGCTTCCCTCATTGAGCTACATGACTGATAGCTCTGCACTACTGTACTCTAGGATGCACCGCCAAATGATTTGCACCACCCTCTGCATTCTCGAAGACGTGTACACCGCAAGAACCAAGACAAAGGCATGGAAAATCCTACTGGACCCTCCCCAATCCTGCCCACCACCTCTTCCAGTTACTCCCCTCAGGTAAACGCTATCGAATCATGCGCACCAAAACCAGCAGACATTTAACCAGCTTCTTCATTCTGGCCATTAACTGGAAAAAATCACACGTGAAAACCAAATTTTGTTTCTTGCATACCTTTTAGTGATACGAATAGATTGATGTTGAATGTGTATGCGTCTTCATGTTGGAGGTAGGGGAGTGGCTGGGGATCCTGTAAAAAAGGATTTGGGGTGGGGGGGAGGGCAGAGAAACTTAATTACATGTCATGCATAAATATCGTCATTCTATTAAATAATTCAACAAACACCGCAATGAAAACATCCAAACTGCACCCAAGTGTCACGTCGCCCGTCCATTCATTCATGTTCAACAGCGCATATTCTGAAGAGGGTCGCGGAGGTCGCCGGAGCCTGCCCCAGCTGACTTTTGGGCAAAAGGCGCTCTGAACTGGCCCCGCAGCCAGTCACGGGGCATATAAAGAGACGGACCATGAGGTCAAGCACCCCTGCTGCAGGTTGACCTATGAAATCAAATCAAATCAAAGGAGAAATGACCGAGTTTTCCATTCTTGAGGCCGGATGTACAGGTAGAAGAATGCAGGCCCAATTTGGAACCAAAGCCTCTATCAGGCACGTTTCCATTTTCCCCCACTGATATTGTTTCATTAATAATATTTCACGAGGTAGTTGTATGTTTTTTTCCCTGTTAACTTTTATCAACAGCCGTTAGTTGTCAGAAACCGCGTGAGTGACCCTTTGCAAGTTCTGAATCCCCGCGCTTGTTTCCAATGTCTTGTGAAGTTCCGCAGGGTTCCGTTTTAGAACCACTGCTCTTCTCTTTGGACTCGACATTCATAGACAGATGCAGATGCGCTCAAGCGTAAAAAGTGGAATGTCCTGACACTGGCTATGAATATTGAGCCTGTGGTGTTTGCATCTATGGTCATGACCTGAATGGGGTTGGGCTCCGCAAAGGGTAACAAGGCCTCCATGGGGACCACCCAAGGTGAGATGCTTGTTCCGAAGTTCTTCCCCAGGAATGGACCCAAAGGAACATACTCCCAAGCTTGGATGTCCCGAGCTGAAAGAGATGAAACATGAGCGTTGATAGTCTTTTGTCCCTACACCCAGAAATGTTGTGTTCTTCCGACTGCTGTTGTATGTAAATCGCTACTTTTCCCCAAACTTTCAACCCTGCGACTTATACGGTGATGCGGCCAATTGGTGTAATTCTTCTAACGGCCGCCAGGGGGCGCTGGAGTATATGGATAAATGAAGGTCAATGATAAAGCTTAGTTGCAATTTCATGCCCCCCCCCCCTGTAACCCGATCACATTGATAAGCTGTCCACTGCGGTAACCGCCGTCCCCGAAAGGGTTCATGTTGGACAAGTGATGATTGAACAGATGTTCTTACCACTCCAGTCGTTCATGAGTACCATGCCAAAGATGTGTTCATGGGCTTTCTCGATGGGGATTGGCTCCCCAAGCAAATTGCCCCCTCCAACAAAGAAAGCCTACACGCAGCATAAAACACATACGTTAATAGAAATGTCCATTTCAATGAACCGAGTGTTAACACATTTTCTTGGACGATAGATTGACAAGCGTGCACGTGATAAGATGAGAGAGAGAGAGAGCGGTAATCACCATCTCCAACTCGATGTCCAATTGCTTTGATGGGCCAAAGACGGGAGGTTTTGCTGAAACAAAGGAAGGAAACATTGAGGGTGATGTCACTCATTTATGATGACTTTGGTTTTCATAAATGACCTTTGGACAAATGTACTGCAATGAGTACCGATTCCAATGAAGTGGGGACATTGTGTAAAACATACCGTAAATTCCGGACTATAAGCCGCTACTCTTTTCCCCAAACTTTCAACCCCGCGGCTTATTCAGTGATGCGGCCAATTTGTGTCATTTTTCTAACAGCCGCCAGGGGGCGCTCGAGTAGAAAAGGTAAGATTAAGACCGGTGGAATCTATGCGTCGAGGAAGACGTGCATAAATTAAATGAGCGTGAACATACCCTCATCATGGAAAATGCAAAAAGAAAGGCAGATGACGCATTGCTATTCTGTTGCTAGCGTGTTGTTACCATGTTGCTAGCGTTTTACTGCCGCGTCACAGGCACCGTTTGGGAAGAAAGTTATCTAATTATTATTGTTAAGTTATATGATTCAAACTTTGAAAACTCTCTCTTTCTTTGTAAATATGTTGACATGTTTTCATGTGGGCACATGCGGCTTATATGCGGGTGCGGCTTGTGTATGTACAAAATTGCTTTTCCTCTCAAAATGTCGTGGGTGCGGCTTATAATCAGGTGCGCCCTATAGTGCGGAAATTACGGTAAATAGAAAACAAAACAAAACAGAATATTCTGTTTGGATTTCTATTTAACTTGACGTCGTCACTTCATTGGATTTGGAATCTGTCTAATTTTCTCACGCTAATAACGTAATTGCCCAATTCATTTTTTTTTGCCCAAGTCAGATTTTTGCAGGAAATCTAAATCTGTTTTTTGGGAGATTTTTTGCAACATCGGCATCAGACTATGGAGAGTCATTTCCAGCAAAAATCTGACTGGCAAAAAATGAATGCATGTCTTTGTGGGAGGAAACCGGAGCACCCGGAGAAAAGCCACGCAGGCCTGGGGAGAACATGCAAACTCCACACAGGAAGGCCGGAGCCGGATCGAACCCATGACCTCTGCACTGTGAGGTGGATGTGCTAACCAGTCCACCACCGTGCTGCCCATTTATGTTATTAATGTGATAATTGAATCCTATAATACCACTTGAAGGCTTTTTTTTTTTTTTTTTTCAAAATAAATGCAAACAATTCAAATATGTGACTACTGTGAACTCACTCTGATCGGGTCTCATCTGGCCCATGGGCCGACGAATAGGGGTGCCAGAAACGACCACTGATGACGCTCTGCCATGATATCCCACCGGAAGCCTCAACCTGCACAAAATAATAGCTTTTGCTTCTAAAATACGAAAAGGAATGGTTTACACAGCACACTACTGTGCATCATCTTCATCAATACAATAATGTTCAACTGTGCCTCTACAGTGCTTATCAGTGATGCAAAGAGAGCTTCACACACTCTTCCTCTTTTTCCACCAGCAGTTGCCTGCAGACGTCGTGTTGATGTTAGTTTACCAGTTTGGCATGAGAGCATTTTCTTTTCCCCGAAACATGGTGCCAACGTTAGTCGCATGATCCCGGGATGAATAGAAGTCGGTGTAATCGCCTGCATTGAAAGACACACACATAAAAATAGTTCAGATATGTACTTATCAACAGGCTATAAAATGTAACGTTTAAAGCCAGAATTGTCTTTATTATTTCTACTCGTATAATGCCGCACCCACGACATTTTTTAGAGGAAAACCAATTTTTGTACATACACAAGCCGCACCCGCATATAAGCCACATGTGCCCACATTCAAACATGTCAACATATTGCGTCATATGCCTTTCTTTTTGCATTTTTTTTAAGTTGACGCTAATTTAATTGATGCACAAGACAAGAAGTTGCAGTCTTCCTCCACGCATATATTCCACCGCTCTTAATCTGACCTTTTCTACTCGAGCGCCCCCTGGCGGCCGTTAGAAGAATTACACAAATTGGCCGCATCACTGAATAAGCCGCAGGGTTGAAAGTTTGGGGAAAAAAGTAGCGGCTTATAGTCGGGAATTTACGGTATCATCATAATCATCATGTTTGAACCAAAGTCTGATCCTTCGGCTCATGCCATGTTAGATTTACACACTTTTTGCCATCTGGTTACTAAAATTCTCCTTCAATCTCATCAAACATCTCTTTGGATGATACATTTCCATAGAAAGAATGACTGTGATTGGACACATTTTTATCAGGACACCTGGGAACTGCCGTAAATGATGAGAATCAATAATTCACAAAGACAATTTCTCATTTCTCCAAATCGAACATTTTTTTTGTGTGTGTGTGTCAGTGTTAATTTTGTGCATTGGAGTGTGGACCGACCGATATCTGCGGGAAGATGCATTTTGGCTGCGCTCTGTGGGACAAAAGCTCTGCAGACACAAAAAGGAAACAAAAGTGAGAGGAAAACCGGAATGGAATCAAACGAGCAACAACAAAGTAATTATTTGTGTATTTGTGTACAAGTGTCACCTCCTGCGGAGAGTGCGGTCATCTCTTAGAGTGCTCTCATCGGCTGAGAGCAAAAACTGCAACGTTCTTCTGGTCTCCTTCCACGCTTCATATCCCAGACCCATAAAAGCATTTAGTGTAGGCTGACGTATGGAAACACAACGTTATATATTAAAAAAAAAAAAAAAAAAAAAAAAAAGCATGTATGACTACATAAAAGTAAGAGTACGGGTAATACTGATTCAACTTGACACTGGTAATCCTTTGGCAAATCCAAGAGCCTTAATATTGAGGAAAAATCCGATCTCTCGCAATGCAAAATAACTACCTGTTGAAAGACATCCTGATGTTTGGCCATCACGGGTCCTTGAAACAGTGAGAGTATCGCACCCAGGTCAAGAATCTGGTCTCCAATGGCGACCCCGATGCGACGCTTGGGCTGAGGACATCAGAATTCTCCAATTATTTATGTGATGCCTTGACATTTTAGCATGCTTCTCCAACTAAAAGTAATCAGGCAAGAAATAAAATACTGTACTGTGATGAAAAACCCATACATGGTCCTTTCTTGTTCAATATAAGTTCAAAGAGCAAAAACCAAAATGCACTTACATTGTCCAATGTGGAGAATACGCCATATGGTAGGTTGTGGAAAGAGAAATCAGATGCTGGATCTACTTTTACAAAAGACATTTTTCTTACTCCAGAGGCCGTGTTCCAAAGTTAAACCGAGGTGAGTTACTGAGTGGGCAACATCTGTGAGAGTTTGCAGATGTTGCGGCCTTTGGACAGAGGCGCCTGCGACGGCGCATCCAATCACAGGCAGGCAATAGGATCCACCCTAACTTTGGGCACTCCGAAGTTAATTTAAAACAGTTTTGGGGGGATGACTAAGCACTTCCTCCGTTTTAACATTAAAGTCATATATGTCAAGATAAATATATAATGTAAAGGTTGTGGATGAATACTTTTCCACGATGTTTAAGCGTACATTAAAATATACGTCCATGTGTTTAAAGCATTCATTATTTCGGTTGAAAGACAAAGAAGCTATTTTATGTTGACTTGTTTGTTTTCAAAGGCGTTTGATTGTATAAATAACTTGTCTTGGTCCTGAATTGCAACGTTCACTTAAAAAAAAACATTTCGAATTTAACTTCCTGGTTGCTGCTGACATAGGTCATGCGTCATTGTAGTACACAGATTACGCAGAGTTGCTTCGAGCACAATATCGTACGTCAACGTCGACGCCATATTTGATGTGGCAAAGCGAAGCAACCGGTGAGGATGGCTCATTAATTTGCTTCTTGGAGATGTGTATTTATTTTCATACTGACAAAGCCATTAAGTTGAACAATTACTTTTGATTGTACTTTGTCCATGATAATATCACGTTAAGATCAGTGATCATTATTCTTATTAATTAAATTATTGATGTAAATCACTGAATAGTAAACAGATTAATAAACATTACAATAGTACAATAGTTATTCACAAAACCCACATGCAGGGGTGCAAACATTTCAGAAGCAAAGTAGTTCGATAATGAATTGATCAATGGCGAAACTGAGCATAAAAGTTATCAATAGCGGTAAGAGAACTAAATAACCAAACTGTAAAACTCTGGTGTAGTTAAAATACAATGGCAACAAAGTAGCAACGTTTTTTTAATTTTAAAGTCCAAATCTTATTATTTTAGACTGTCAAATGTGAAGAGTTTGAATGGAGAAAAAGGCTGCCATGGTGGTTTACTGGCGAGCTGTTGGCTGCTCTAAAGCCCCCTTTTGCAGCATGTTAATAGACATTTTACATGACAAATGGACACCATTTTTTTCAATTTAATTTCTTAATTTATATTTATAGTGTTGAGATCCAAATCATTAGACACAAGCTGTTTGCACTCTATACTGTATATGGTATATTACTAATCACCCCATTTCTAAGTAATTATGTTGTGATATGAAACAATATTGGCAGTGCATGTTTGCTTGCTTATATTCAAATTAAATATTGCATATGAATCATAAACGCACTGACCCATTTTGGATGAATTGTTTTGTGTGTGTGTGTGTGTGTGTGTGGCCAGTTCTTAAAAACATTACTTATGACGTTTAGTCAATTTTGGTCAATTTACTGGTTTAATAGGGAATTTAATCCAATAATACCACGTGACGGGTTTTTTATTTTCCAAAATAAATTCACACGATCCAAATATGTGCCTACACTAACTCACAATGTTGGACATCAGTGTGGAAGTGCTTCATTCACCAGAACATTTAGTCAACAACCCTCAGGGTCGTCAGCGTAATGAATCTCAAGTTGTGCCACTCTGAACTGACTCTGATCGGGTTCAACGCCACACCATTCGCACTTGGTCACATTCAACATGGCCGAAGCCATGACGTACGGTGGCAACGGGCTCACCACTTCAATTAGAGATCTATGTATTTTATGTCTGTGGCCACAAGCCGGAAGTTGCGTATTTGCAGAGCGCCTCGGACAGTAAAGTTTTTGCTCCCCTGTCACATGAATGGCAGTTAATATTTAATAAGGCAATGGCGCTACTGATGTGGAAATCAGTTCTGATTCAGACAACCGAAGCATAGATAAAGTCGACTTTGCACCTCAATCTCGAGAGGCAGAAAATGGCCGCTACGCGGGCAGCTAAACAAGCGCTTCGGAAAGAAATAAAGCGTCGCGTCGCCCTCTTAAGTCAAGAGGAGAAACAGCGACAGTCTTTAATTGTTTGCCAAAAGGTAAGCAAATGGGACCCTGACGCTAATGTAAAGACGTTATTTTTCAATTGTGCCGACCACTGCCGTAAGTAAAGTACATATTCGGTGAAAACGGGACATATGTTCATAATTGTAATGCAGTGGCGTGGCGTTGCTCAAACAAAACTCCGACTTTCGCTGCAATGGTTTTAGCAAAGTTCATCCACATACAATTGTCTCGGATCACTGATGTGTCGAGTTGCATCGATTGATTAAGTTTTAATGTAACTTTAGCAACTTGCTTTGCCCACTTTTAGACAGTTTCAAAATATACATCTTGAATGTTATTGGCTCAGGAATTTATACTACCCGCATCAACACGACCCTTTGAAGTACAGTCAATATAAAATGAGGAGCTGGGATTAAACGTGATGGCGTCTGAAAAGACATCTAAATACAGTGAAACTCCTCTACAACGAAATCATGTTTGCAGCAAGACATTTTTCACAACAGGGGGTTTTTCACTGTAGCAAATTTGATCTCAGATGTAAGCACGCCCACACACACAAACGTATGTGTACACACGCACACACAAACGTATGTGGACTCTATTTTTATATGAGTTAAGGCGCTCAAACCCAGGACATTGTGACTGGAAGAGCAACACTCTATTCATGGCGCCAGCTGAAAACAAGCTCCGACATCTCGACACATCTCATTACATCACTAATGAAAACCCCATGCAGAAACACCAGAGCGGACACCAATATGAACTGATAAACGTCTAATTTTCATCACGATATGGTGATCTTTCATCAGACTCTGCCGTTGAATGGAATTGTCTTGCCCCTGTTTATTTCTTTCAGCTCATCAGACACCCAAAATATGCGGCCTGCAAACGTATTGCCGTATTTCTCAGCATGGACGATGAAGTGCACACAGAGGAAATCATCAAAAATGTGTTTAAAGTGGGCAAAAGCTGCTTCGTCCCCAGATATGACCATAGCGGCAACCACATGGACATGCTGAAGCTTAACAGTATGCAGGACATGGCCTCATTACCCAAGACGGCGTGGAATATCCTGCAGCCCGCCGAGGATGACGAGAGCAGAGAAGATGCATTTTCTGCAGGTAGGGACTGAAAATGTTTTTTTTTTTGTTTTTGTTGGGGTTTTTACCCCAGAGTCTGAAAATGGCAGAAATAATTCACAAATGAGTCTGGCCAGCGCTCTCATTTGTCGTTTAGCCCTATAATAACTTAACCATAAGTGCATGTTTTGAACCTGTATGACTTCATTTGCAACAAATGCTAACACTCGTTTTTTTACCAATATTTTCTAGGGGGTCTGGATCTCATTTTGATGCCCGGTCTTGGCTTTGACCTGTCTGGAAAGCGTCTGGGCAGGGGCAAGGGTTTCTATGACACTTATCTGGAGCGCTGCCTCCGTAACCCCACAGGGAAGCCCTACACCATCGCTTTGGCCTATAAAGAGCAACTGTGTCAGGATATCCCAGTTGACGGCAATGACGTGCTCATCGATGAAGTCCTTTATGAAGATCAAAATTAAGCGTTTTGGTTACCGTCAATTCCGGACTATAAGCCGCTACTTTTTTTCCCCAAACGTTCAACCCTGCGGCTTATACAGTGATGTGTCCAATGTGTGTAATTTTTCTAATAACCGCCAGGGGGCGCTCGAGTAGAAAACACACTAGCAACAGGCTATTCTGTTGCTAGCGTGTTGTTAGCATGTTGCTAGCGTTTTACTGCCGCGTCGCAGGCACCGTTTGGGAAGAAAGTTATATTTTTATTATTATTGTTACGTTACATTATTAAAACTTTGAAAACTCTCTCTGTGTACCGTCTTTCTTTGTAAATATGTTGACATGTTTGAATGTGGGCACATGCGGCTTATATACGGGTGCGGCTTGTGTATGTACAAAATTGGTTTTCCTCTAAAAATGTAGTGGGTGCGGCTTATAATCCGGTGCGGCTTATAATCAGGCGCGGCTTATAGTCAGGTGCGGCTTGTGTATGTACAAA
This sequence comes from Hippocampus mohnikei, assembly GCA_026261675.1. Classification (NCBI taxonomy): domain Eukaryota; kingdom Metazoa; phylum Chordata; class Actinopteri; order Syngnathiformes; family Syngnathidae; genus Hippocampus; species Hippocampus mohnikei. The sequence goes on from JAKGUB010000340.1 coordinate 792,508, forward strand.
ATTGGTTTTCCTCTCAAAATGTCGTGGGTGCGGCTTATAATCCGGTGCGCTCTAGAGTGCGGAAATGACGGTATTTATGCTGCTCAGCGTAAATAAACAAAAGGTTTTAATTTGCACTGTTTCGTGCAGTTGCGTGGATCTTTGCATTAAAACAGCAGGATGACAGAAGTGGGTGTGGCTGTGACTCAGCAGGTCATGTGTACGGACGATTCAATCTGCAGTGTCCTTGGGATGATGCTTACCCAGAAGTCATCCGCTCGTTGAAACGCTAACTGGTACAACAGAAGTGCCGGCATGCGCAGGCCGGTGAGGAAGAGTCAAAAGTCAACAATAATTCAATACAATTATTTTCGATCACGTTCTCTGCTCTGATTTGGTTTTGTTTTTGAAGTCATTGTGAAAATGTCCTGTTCAAAGTACATAAATTACTGAGACTTTGCAGCCTGTTTCATTTGAGATTGCGCAATCCCCCCCGACTGGAATCAAGAGCTGGCACGGAGCAACGGCGCCATCTATTGCTAGAAATCTGCTACTTTATGTTCTTGCCTCATTTCAAAATCAAATAAATCACAATTTCCCGCAGCCATGCACAGAGACATCCCGGATGAAAACCTTTTTCCAGAGTGCTCAGGGCCCCTCAGACTGGGGCGAAGGTTTACCTTCCAAAAGGACGACGACCAGGCTTCTAAGTGTCCCTTTATGGGCTCTGTACCGTTTAAGGCAAAAGGATGATAAAACATTCTGGCTTCCGCACGCTGCAATTCAACCCGTGTTCAAAGTTAGGGGATGGTTCGAAAAGCAGATTGTCAGTGTTGCAATTAACGGAACTTTGTAAGAAAAAGCCTGTGTAGTCTTAAGATTGTTCTAATGGGGGCGTCACCTGGGTTTGACCCTGATTGGCGTCGATTTGAAATTCGGTACGGATTGGAGTTGACTGGTTCTCCTTCCTCGGCATCATTTTCCTCCTCGTTTCCGAAGAGAATAAGATAAGAAAACCTTTGTGTGTCTCACAATGGAGACATTCCCAATTTTACAGCAGCAAAATGACGAAAGGCGGAAAAAGTAGAAGACAATCAATCAAACTTGCCAAAGGTAGGCAAAACTCTCACACGGTGGTATTTGATAAAAACGCGTTTTTCTTCATAACTGGAGTTTTATGGTTCGTATGATTTAAAACGGATCACATGAATTCAGATTCCACATCATGTGACATCTTTACAGTACTGAAACGTGTGCCGGTCGCGTGGGCCACTTGGCTAATCATAAATATGTGATGACACGTGCTCACATGGGCCACACGGGTTCGTTTAACATTCAAGTTCATTTCACATGTTTTGGTGCAAGCTGCCAGAGAGACGAGCTGCACATTTTTCCCCCCGACAAAAGTTTTTATTTCACTCTGTTTGAATTAAATCTTGTGTGTGTGTGTGTGTGTGTGTGTGTGTGTGTGTGTGTGTGTGTGTTCTTGTAAGCAGAAAGGGTGGTCCTCGCTTTGTAGGCCTTTTTTACTTGGTCCTCACTGTACCACAAGTACAGGAACATGTGTGTGCGTGTGTGTGTTCTTGTACTTCTACATTGTGAGGACCGGCATGAGTTTTTGTGTGTGTGTGTGTGTGAACGTATAGTCCATTCAGTCTATCGAGCGTAATTTGTCAGCTGCTTGACAAAAAAATATGGCTAATCCCCAAAATGTAACATATGCAGATGAGATGAGACGAAAAGCCAAGTGTCCTTCCTCCAATCTGGAAGACAAATCCTCGCCAACTAGTCATGTGCGAATTGAGTTGCACAAATTCTCTCGGGTTTTCTCATTTCTGTGCGGTGAAGGGAAACAGTGCAGAGAGGCATATGACGCATTGCTATTCTGTTGCTAGCGTGTTGTTAGCATGTTGCTAGCGTTTGACCGTCGCGTCACAGGCACCGCTTGGGAAGAAAGTTATATTATTATTATTGTTAAGTTATATGATTAAAACTTTGAAAACTCTCTCTTTCTTTGTAAATATGTTGACATGTTTTAATGTGGGCACTTGCGGCTTATATACGGGTGCGGCTTATACTCAGGTGCGCTCTATAGTGCGGAAATTACGGTAATTTAAAAAAACTCGGCATAGGGTATGAAAGGGTGGCATCCATGTGAAAACGGTGGGAAAAAACAAATATTAAAATTTCCCCCTTGGTATGTGGGTGGTCAGGGGGATGGCCCAAGAATGCTAAGTGTACTGTCTCCCCTGAATTCCAAGTAAAATGCTTTGGATAAACCCAAGTTGAACGTGTGGTTCTTTGTCAGACTGTAGTCCATGACCTGTTTTCTGGTTATTCGTGCCAGTTCAGTTGGGCAACAAAGGCCAAGTCAGGGTGGCATTACATCAGGTCGCCATGTGTCACACGTGCGTCTAGCTAAATCGAGGGGGGTGGGCGCACCAAAGAAGGTGGAAAAGCTGTTTATTGGTCTCCATTTCTTTCCTGTCTGACGTGGCTCAAAAGCATACGCCCATAAAGAAACGTAGAAGCCTGGTGACAATCTGCAGGTTATTACCATGGTAACAATAAAACGAGAGAACTACCCTGAGTCTTTTTTTTTAGGCGGGGTGGGGGTGGGGGGGAGAAACCACTGCACTACCGTTGCAGGTCAACGTTTGACCTGATTCAATCTTTTTTGTCGTGCTATTTGCGCAACTTGAACTGACCCACAGAATGTTTATATCCGAGAGTCGCCCCTCCCACGGTGACACGGGTAAATATTCAATCGTAATCCGAACTGAGCTGGAGGAGGCGGAAACATCTGGAAAAGCTTCATCAACCAGCAGCGGCCAACTCAATGAGCTCAGCTGGTTCAGTAGTTAAAAAAAAAAAAAAAAAGCTTCTGGTTCCGTCTATGGCAGGGGTGTAGAAACATTTCAAAGAATCTGGAGGGTTAAAGAATTGCCACAAAAAGCTTTGTAGTTGACGGACACCGTCAATTGATTCAAGCCTATCACCTGCCATGGGAATGATGGGAAATCATCTGGTGTTAATGAACCCCCCCTTTTTGATTATTTCAGTACAGTATAAAAAAAAAAATCATAAATGTCTCCCATGAGTTATTTTGCAGTTTCTGAGTGAAACGTGACACTTCCTACTGCCCACCTATGAGAGAAAACTGGAACAAAATCATTAACAATACGACACAGGTTTTTAGTATACTTTATCCATCCATCCATTTTCCAATCCGCTTTACCCTCACAAGAGTCGCTGGGCTATCCCAAGCCGTCTTCAGGCAGTAGGTGGGGGACACCCGGTTGCCAGCCAATCGCAGAGCAGAGCACACAGAGACGAACAACCATCTGCGTGAGTGTGAATGGTTGGTTGGTGTATGGTCTTTGCACATGCCATGACCAGGATTCGAACCAGGATTGCTGCGACCGCAACGCAAGGTCCTAACCACTACACGATCACAGTCTCAATTAAAATCCAATTCATTGATATATATATATTCATATATATATATATAGAGGAAATTCATATATATATATATATATATATATTAGAGCTGTCAGTTTAGCGCGTTTTTATTGGCATTAATTTAAATGAATTTTATCGGGATCAAAAATTTTCGCGAGATTAACGCGGCAGACGTCACAGCGGATGTTACGTTGCTCTATAAATAAACCAGAAACAAAACATCAATCGCTCTGCACAGGTCCACGCACGTTTGTTTTGCCAGCCACGGCAGCGCGAGACACCGAAAACGGAGACTTAAATAGTTTATGAATGGAAAGTTTACTTTTAAAAAGTTGCCAGATTGTTCCAATGACAAGACCAAAGTTAGCTGTATGTTTTGCAGTCGTAAACTGAGCTATCATCATAGCACGTCGAGTCTGAAATACCACTTAATGGCCAAGCACACAGCTGACGTGCTTAACTCCGCCCCCTCGTCTCAGACCGACAGCTATGGATCATTTCAAAGCAAACAGCGTGGGCTAAAATGTTGCTAGAACAGGGGTGTCTTTATTTAGCTCATTTTTGCATAGTTGTCATGTTTGTCCGTCTGCAATCTGACGTTCAAACGAAGTAAATTGCGTTTCAGCTTGGCTTAATCATGCCGGCGCTCCACTTCCGGGATTGAGTATTGGGACTTGTAGTTCTTTTGTTCGATTCGACTTTGTTTGTGTTGTATGGTTTCTTACGTTTAAAACAATGAATAATGTATTGTTTCAACCCGTATTGTTTTGTATTGTTTTGTGTTTTTTGTTATTGTAAAGTGTCCTTGGGTGTCTTGAAAGGCGCTTATAAATAAAATGTATTATAATTATTATTATTAACCCTTGTGCAGTATCTGTCCCAAATTTGGACATTTTTGGACAGTCAGACAGTTGTACACACAGCCAGAGTGTGAAAAATAACCCTACGAAGCTGAAATTTCCATAGGATGTCAAAAGGGGTCAAAGTTCAAAATGACAGCAAGCTGGACATTTTTGAACATTGCAGTTGGTATATATGACATTGTAACAAATTTGGAATACCTTGATAGTAGAAATCCCAAATTTGGCATATTGACGCCCATTATAAATTCAAATTTCCAATAGACTGTAAAACTGGTGTTTTATCGCGCATTTTTCTCAATTTCTGCACAAATCATATCACCGGCGGCTCACCAATACTATCAAAGCTTGAGAATTGTGGTAGTGAGTTTTACCTCACTCTCCACGAGATGGCGCTTTAGCCTAAGATATCATCTTCGTGCCGACTCTTACGTCATTGAGAGTACTTCCAGTTCGTCATTTTCATTCGAATAAACGGTGTAGTTTGTTGCGAGAGGTCTATTTGCATCTATGTGTGGATATGATCGTTTGTGCACGTCACATAGAACAGTACTGAGCAAAGACATCGAAGCAGTATTTTTCCGCCATTTTGTGCACATTTGAATGTGAGGTCGTGCGCGTCTCTTGCAGAGACGTCACCCAGACAGACTCAACTTCCTGGTGTCACCTCTTAAGATGTCCCACCGCGTATGTTGCACATAAATTACATTGGTTTGCACGTGCACGCTCGCGCACGCGCAAAACAATGTAATGCAGTTTGTAGAGCATTGCTAGCTGGGTGTTTTTGGAAAATCAGGTGTTATTTTTGAAAATCGACTTTTGAATTGGTCAAACTGTTATGCAATGCACGTCCGGCCGTGTGGGCTCGTAATGAACGTGACGCGGCCACGCGCGCTCACGTGAACGCGCTCAGCACAGGCGAAACAGCCACGTTTTAGGAGTGTACTTACGGCCATTTGAAATGATGGGCTCATCAGTCTTTTTCTCGTCTTCACGCCAGTAGATCGCGCACTCACAATGTGCATTTGTGCACGGGCATGCCCAGTGCCCTGATTGATTGGCATTATTGGCTTGTTTGAGGGTGCAGCACGCCAGAAACTCAATGCGTAACGATAGTTACTGGCTGGACGTTGTTTTGAAAATCAAGTGTTATTTTTGAGAATCGACTTTTACATTTATCGAGCGGTTCAGAAGATGAATGAATGAATGAGTTTTACATTTGTTTATGCACGTAAACACACCAACACTGCAACTGCAGCTGCACAGCAGCCGGTGCAGCAGCTGCAGGAAGAGGACATGCGAGAAAAAGAAAGCAATACGTATAGCTTTTTGAAAAACCGCTTCATGCTTGAATTATTGTGGCAGATGTGGAAAGGCCAATCCGCCACAAACACACTACAACCATTTGTTCTGATTGTAAAAAAAAAAAAAAAAAAAAGTTTTGTGTTTGTTTTTCGTTTTTGTTATCAAGTTTGCATATTAGTTGCTGGTTGTTTTGTTTGTTTGTTATAAAGTATGTTACTTCAACATTTTTCATAGTTTTTGTGACTTTTATACTTTTTCAAGGTTCTAATTACCATGTACAACATTTTTTCACTCTGATATCTATATAAACGCTATACACAATATTGGACACATAGAGTTAGAGTTACTTATATAGAGTCATAACCCAATACTCATTTTGTTATTCAAGAAAAAAAGTAATGCAAACTATATATGTATGGCTAGATCTAATGCCACTGAACATTTTGAAAGTGAAAAAAATTCAAAAGTGAAAAAGTTGTCACACCTCAAAGCACAACCCAATTTGGGACAAATATGTTTGATGTCACATTTTTTTTAAATGGCCATTACAGAAAAAAACAGGCATGAAATACAATTCTGTTCCTGCGGTTTGGTGACATATTCAAGGCTCTATTTATGTCATATGCAAGATTTGGACTGGGTGGGTTTTTTATTTACATATGCAGCATAGTGACTATGTGATTGACACACTCCTGCTGCTGCGGCTCATAGAGGGCGCCAAATATAAATAAATAAATAAATAATGATATGTATGTCTTGGCCTGATGCCACTGAACATTTTGAAAGTTGAAAGTGAAAAAAATTCAAAAGTGAAAAAGTTGTCACACCTCAAAGCGCAACCCAATTTGGGACAAATATGTTTGATGTCACATTTTTTAAAAATGGCCATTACAGAAAAAACAGGCATGAAATACAATTCTGTTCCTGCGGTTTGGTGACATATTCAAGGCTCTATTTATGTCATATGCAAGATTTGGACTGGGTGGGTTTTTATTTACATATGCAGCATAGTGACTGTGTGATTGACACACTCCTGCTGCTGCGGCTCATAGAGGCGCCAAATATAAATAAAGAAATAAATAATGATATGTATGTCTTGGCCTGATGCCACTGAACATTTTGAAAGTTGAAAGTGAAAAAAAATTCAAAAGTGAAAAAAGTTGTCACACCTCAAAGCGCAACCCAATTTGGGACAAATACTGAGAACGTGACAAACTGTATTACTGCACAAGGGTTAATGATGACGATAATGATACATAGTGAAATCAGGGTTGATTACATTATTTATTAAACGTATTGTTAAATAAAGGTATTAATTAATGTCAATTATATACATATTTACATTGTGATGCAGATAGATAGATATATTAATTTTTTACTGCATTTATGTGTAGTTTAGGTTATTACCTGCTTCTGATACTTCTGTTACAACTACTACTACTACTTCTGCTGCAAAGTGCTCCAATAAATGATCCAAAAAGTACAGAACGAGAGATCCTTCCATGCTGACCGACAATCCCTATTCAGGGGGCCGTGAAAAATTATAGGCTGAGTACTAGTTTACCTTAGATGTGCACTTTATATTGCGCTGTTTTGATTCCATAAAAACAGCTGTTCAAGCAGCTGTTGTGTGACAAAATATTTTTTTCACTGTTGTTGATGGACAGTAATATTGTGTGAGAGATAATGTGTGAATAACTGCTCCAAGTGAAAAATGTTCATGTCAAATTGAAAATCGAAATTATTTCAGTAAATGTTTGCATTTTGCACATAGAAAACTGATTCATGATTCCATGTTGATGAGAGCATTAAAATGGGGGAAAATAGGACAAAAAATATAAAAGGAAATTCAGAAACGATAAAAAATGCGTGAGTAATCATGATTAATTTTTAGTTAATTTGAGTTAATTATGACAGTTGAGTTTTTAATTAGATTAAAAATTTTAATCGTTTGACAGCTCTAATATATATATATATATATATATATATATATAAAGTTCATTCCGCTGAAAGAAGTTTGTAGCATCTGGCTAACAGCAGCAAGCTCACGGCATAGCAGCAGCAGCAGCTAACCGGGGCTGAAAAAAAGCAGCGTGCAGGTAATTGCAAATGAATTACACCCCCAAAATGCGACATCTAGTCCAAATTATATTATATGAAGCAAAATATTTTGAGTGGTTCCCCTTGCATGCACACACTCACACACACACTATAATTTAGCTGTTCAAAAATCTCAAAGCAATGCCGTACGTCATAATGAACATGACCAAAATGTCTGCATTAAATAAAACATTTAATACCTTACATACTCTTTAAAACAACACATTAAAAAAAACAAGGACATTTGACCTTTTTGGAAGACAGTCATTCTAATGTGCACTTTTTACATGAAAATTCTGTTAGCCAACTGCAGACACTAACCAAATAGAGAATACTGGCTAGAGTCTACCGTATTTTCACGACCATAAGGTGCCATTAAAAGTCTGAAATTTTCTCCCAAATGGACAGGACGCCTTATAATGCGGAGCATCTAGTGTATGAGCCGAGTTCCAAATCCTGACTGAGAGCCGACACGCTGTTTATATAGAGAAAAGGCGGAAGTGAGTGAGAACAGGCATGTGGGAAAGCAGCTGGCCAATCAGTGAAGGGTGGGCGTGTAAGTGGCCGTGAGTGAGGATGTGAGTGAGGACAGGCATGCTGGAAAGAAGTCCGCCAATCAGTGAAGGGTGGGCGTGTAAGTGGCCGCGAGTGAGGCCAGTCATGCGGGAAAGCAGCCCGCCAATCAGTGAAGGGTGGGCGTGTAAGTGGCCGTGAGTGAGGACAGGCATGTTGGAAAGAAGTCCGCCAATCAGTGAAGGGTGGGCGTGTAAGTGGCCGTGAGTGAGGCCAGTCATGCGGGAAAGCAGCCCGCCAATCCGTGTAAGTCGTGAGTGAGGACAGGCATGTTGGAAAGAAGTCCGCCAATCAGTGAAGGGTGGGCGTGTAAGTGGCCGCGCATCATTTCTGTGGAGCCACATGGCAATGAGAGTGACTCTGACAACGAGAGGGAACCCGGCGTCTTTTATGGACTACCGGTACTTGCGTAATCGTTCAATTCGGAAATAGCAGCCGTTACTGAGACTGCGCCCTACAACACGGTGCGCCGAACGGTCGTGAAAATACGGTACTTTCCTTGTCGATCAAAATAGTCTTGTGAGTGACATAAAGACATTTGGCAACACAAACAACAAGAAAATGTGCAATTTATGATAAAACATTCAATGCAAAACTCAGACCAGTCAACTGAATACCGTAGTATAATTACTATCAGACAAAACAAACATGTCAGAGTTCTCACAAAGACAACGAGATTCAATGAAAACCTTTGAGAAGGGTGATACGCCCACAAACATGCGCTTGTTTACCACGGGATATAGCATGTCCTTGACATAAAGTTGCCCACTAAATAGGTTAGCTTTTCCACACCTGAATTGGAATTAACGCTAACCTCTAGGGATAACACAGCTGTGGAGTATAGTCCTACTGCTTTTATCTACCTCGGAAGAAAAGAAAGCTCAGAGGACAAATCACATAAAACCGGTCAAACAAGTTTCTGGTCACACGATCAGATACACGATAGAGAATCGAATCTTCTCAATACTTGCGGTCTTTGTCAAGAAAAGTTCTCTGTCACTTCTGAATACAAAAATGAGATCGTTGTTTTTGGTGCTGCCTCCGGTGGGATTGTCTTGACTCATCTGGAAATTCCGTTACTCGGGGTCCTCCGTCCTTGTCATTTCATGTCTTCAACGTTTCAGACATCGGCGGGAAGCCATCACATGTCTTCGTAGAGGAGCATCCCATTAAAGATGGTAAGCGGTTCCACAGAGTGGGCCAGTTTTCCCATCACCAAGTCGATGCAGACCGTGTCCTGGGCCTGCAGGGGCAAGATGATATTGAAAACGGCAAGCGAGCCTGGAGAGGTTTTAACTTCCGCCACAGGGTTGTTTTCCAGCCCCTCCGGCTGGTAGCCGCCAGAATCCACGCGGGCCATGCCGTAGTTGGATTTGGAAAGAACCGCCTCTATCTTCTCATTCCTGTGGCCTGTTAGGATGGCGCTGAAAAAGTAGTGTCCGTCAACCGGGGCAGTAAAAATTCCTGAGACGAAGAGATTAGCAATTAGTTACTGCACGTATATGCATCCGTATTCTCCAATGAAAGTGACATTGGAAGATTGATTTAACACGAGCAGTACCAGAGTTTTTGGTGCTCCCGATTGTGACCAAGGGCGTCTGCGGACCAGACATTATTAGAAGTACCAAGAACTAGGCTGAGGCTCAGAGGGGATCGAGCCTTTTCTGTTGCTGGTCCCTCTCTCTGGAATGACCTCCCACCGAACATTCGTCAAGCCTCCTCACTGCCCATCTTCAAAACCCGCCTCAAAACTCACTTGTATTCTTTGGCATTTGACTCAGCATGAGTTAGATTTGTTCTTGGTTTTGCTGTTCGGTGCTTTCTACCGTCTTTATTGCCGATTTGTTTTACTGTTTATTGTATATGTTAAATTGCTCCATGTACAGCACTTTGTATGCGGCGATGGCTGTTTGAAAGTGCTCGAGAAATACACTTGACTTGACTTGACTTTTTGGGACGTTATTCCAAACTGACGACATTAACATCTCTATACTTGCAAATGACAAAAACTCTTGCACCAAACCTCTGGTACTGCTAGTGTTAACTCATCATGGACCGGGTCCAAATGTTGCCTTGTGACGAGAGTCAACGAATCTCGAAGGACAATGAAACGCTCACAGTAAGTTCTGTTTACCTGTTCCGGGGTCATAGAAGTCACCTTCATTAACAAAGATCTTGTCAAAGATAATGGTCCCTGGGATCTCCATGGGAACAGTGAGGGCAGCGGAGAAGGACAGTTTTGGTAAAAGAGCGTCAATACCGGGTAGTCCTGAAAAAAAGCACATTTGACAAATTAGAGAATGAACGGATGGATGGTAGCAGTGTGCGATGTTTGGCTGTAATGATCATGATCATAATCACTCTCATCTTGTCATCATCACAGTGATTTCTGTTGCAGAATAAAATGAAATAATGGATTATGAGATCATTTCATCTTTCACATTTATAAGATATACATACCTGATTCTCCTTTGGGACCTATAAAAAAAAGCATATCAGTAATTAGTTAAAAAAAACATTCAATAGGTCATAAACACTTTACGACAATATAAATTTGATACTAGGAACCATCATTCATTTTCAAATAAACTAAAAAGAGACATCTTGTTCAATAAATCTGGCAAATAGTACGTGTACATTCAAACCTCGTTTTTTTTAGATGGATCTAGGACTTTCCTCAAGGTTGAGTTAGTTACCGTAAATTCCGGACTATAAGCCGCTACTTTTTTCCCAAATTTTCAACCCTGTGGCTTATTCGGTGATGCGGCCAATATGTGTAATTTTTCTAACGGCCACCAGGGGCGCTCGAGTAGAAAAGGTCAGATTAAGACCGGTGGAATATATGCGTCGAGGAAGACTGCAACTTCTTGTCTTGTGCATCAATTAAATTAGCGTGAGCATACCCTCATCATGGAAAATGCACAAAGAAAGTCACATGACGCATTGCTATTCTGTTGCTAGCGTGTTGTTACCATGTTGCTAGCGTTTTACTGCCGCGTCACAGGCACCGTTTGGGAAGAAAGTTATATTATTATTATTGTTAAGTTATATTATTGAAACTTTGAAAACTCTCTCTTTCTTTGTAAATACGTTGACATGTTTTAATGTGGGCACGTGCGGCTTATATACGGGTGCGGCTTGTGTATGTACAAAATTGGTTTTCCTCTAAAAATGACGTAGGTGCGACTTATAATCAGGTGCGCTCTACAGTGCAGAAATTACGGTAAATGTTCAAAATTGCAGGCAATTTTGTCAGGAGAATGTCATGGGTCTCCTAAAAGGGTCAAAGATGAATAAATTTCATCTTTCGAGACAACCAACCGCATCACAAAGAGTTATCATATATATCCAACGCAATAAAACATTGGCTTTACCAGAGGAAAATAAAGGGTTTTATTGGACAGAGCCCAGACCTAAATCCAAATGAAAATCTTTTGGGTGACATCAAGTGGGCTGTGCACAGGGGATACCCGTATTTTGAAAATATGTTCATGCAATGATGATCCACCTGTACCCCCCCGGAAAAAAGATTCCAAATCACAAGACACTGCAACAAATTTGCTTCAGAGTCGAAATGAATCCGATTTCTCAGGCTTCGCATTGGAGAATAAAGATTGGAGTGTTATACCTGGGAGGCCATGTGTTCCACTTTCTCCAGGTCTTCCGGTCGGTCCAGGTGGCCCTTGGGGACCTGGCAGCCCATCAAAGCCTCTCTCTCCCGGAGGTCCAGCTGGGCCTGTAATATTATGACACACCTTGTTAGGAGGTCAAATAAGTTGAGAAAGTATATCATACCACATCAACAGGATCTCAGGAGCAAGTTGAAGTACCTGAGGGACCCATTCCACCATTTTTTTTCATGGCAAAGTCACCTTGGCAGCATGTTCATTTTAAGCATTTCGATTCTGGACCTGTGTTGACCCCCCTTCCCAGAGCTCCGTGACTGACGGTTTGATTAATCCGGCGTGTAGTTTTTGTTGAATAATTCATCCACACTTTTTGTGATTGTAAAATCACATGTTTTCAAGCAATTTGACTGCAGTGAGGTTCAAAGTGAAAGAACGATCACAGGAAGTGTGTTCATATCACTATCATCATCATCATCATCATCATCACCATCATTACTGTTGACTATGTCTTTTTATTTTGGTCTGAATACATTTTGGAGCATCAGAAATTCTTTGGACCGTAATTTCCGCACTACAGAGCGCACCTGTATATAAGCCGCACCCACGACATTTTGAGAGGAAAACCAATTTTGTACATACACAAGCCGCACCCGTATATAAGCCGCATGCGCCCACATTAAAACATGTCAACATATTGCATCCTATGCCTTTCTTTTTGCATTTTCCATGACGAGGGTATGTTCACGCTAATTTAATTGATGCACAAGACAAGAAGATGCAGTCTTCCTCGACGCATATTCCACCGCTCTTAACTCGAGCGCCCCCTGGCGGCCGTTAGAAAAATTACACATCTTGGCCGCACCACTGTATAAGCCGCAGGGTTGAAAGTTTGGGAAAAAAGTAGCGGCTTATAGTCCGGAATTGACGGTACATCTGTTCCTAGTGGTATATACCTGTACTGACAGGCGGTAAAATGAAACGTTTGGCCATTAGAAGGCGAAAGATCCCATCAGCCTGTGTAAACAACTCCAACACAATAAGTCATGTCGTATATCAATCAGCCTTGCGCTCAATTGAAAAAAAATCCCGGATTTCACAGTCAGCCAGTCCATTTATGATGACACAAGATGGCTGATGCAGACTCGGTATGTTGGTTTCGCTGTCAATCGCGGCACTTGGAACGGGTGTACCTGGTGCCAGTAGCCAATGTTTTCAAGTTCCTGGCAGGCATCGTGCATAAAATGGGCAATAAAAAAAAGAGTCCCGTAAGAAGAGCTTCGTGCGCCGGATAGCTTTAGCGCCAGGTGGGTGTCGTTAGTCATACTGTACACACGGCAAAAAACACGTGCGCCTTCAAAGTGGCGCACACACATCACAGGAGAGGCGGAGTTAAACTTCCACCACGCAAGTTCATTTCACATTTGGAGTGTGACGTATTTTCCAAAAGGGTCTGTGTGAAATTCACGTGTCTCAGGAAAACTCATCAAACTCACTTGACCAAATCACGGCGCTTTGGAGATTGCGTCCAAATTCCCAGGTTGCACATGGTGGATGTGTTAGAAGTGTGGAGAGGGGAATCGCCTTGAAAGTGTGCAAGCCAGGCACAGGAAAAAAAATGACTTAGGGGAGAATATGCCCCCCCTACTTCTGTGAGAGAAAATGGCTTCATGGCCCCAAAGTGGTTTCATTTCAGTGTCAGTGTTTTGCAGTGAGAAGCAAGGAGGAGAGGAGGAAGATATCTTGGAGTGGTTTATACCTGTCATGTTTCGGTTTGTGACCAACAGGTGGCACTGTGGGGCTTTTCCCTGCAGCTGCACACCTGTTGGTCGTTTGGCAATTAGTGGCTTTAAAAGGACTCCCAGCCCGAGCGAGCATTCAGTGTCGGGTCGTTGTTGCTTTTTGCCACTGTCATGCTTGTTTGTTGCCGTTTGTCTGCTGCTGTTAGGTTTGTTTTGGTCATGTTTTGGTCAAGGTTCTGTTTTAGCTTCAGTCATGATTTTTGTTTGCTACTTTGGACTATGTTTGTTTTGGATTTAGTTTTCTGTGTTTCATTAAATACAATTCGTCAAGTCCACCCTGCTCCTGCTTCTTGGGGTCCACCACCACCACCACCACCACGCTACGTGACAATACCAACATGGGCGAGTGTCGTAATTTAACACTCTGTGAGTTCATCGAACACAAGTTGATCAACTCTGTGAAATATCTACTCTGAACACCATTCAAAAGTTAAAATGACACTTTGTGAGCTAAAATGAACTCCCACAAATTTGACTCTGGAATTTTAACAATCCAATTTTTGGTGAATAGCTACCGTAAATTCCGGACTATAAGCCGCTACTTTTTTCCCAAACTTTCAACCCTGCGGCTTAATTCAGTGATGTGGCCAATTTATGTCGTTTTTCTAACGGCCGCCAGGGGGCGCTCAAGTAGAAAAGGTCAGATTAAGAGCGGTGGAATCTATGCGTCGAGGAAGACTGCAACTTCTTGTCTTGTGCATCAATTAAATTAGCGTGCACATACCCTCATCATGGAAGATGCAAAAAGAAAGGCATATGACGCATTGCTATTCCGTTGCTAGCGTGTTGTTACCATGTTGCTAACGTTTTACTGCCGCGTCACAGGCACCGTTTGGGAAGAAAGTTATTATTATTATTATTATTATTAAGTTATATTATCCAAACTTTGAAAACTCTCTCTGTGTACCGTCTTTCTTTGTAAATACGTTGACATGTTTTAATGTGGGCACGTCACGGCTTATATACGGTGCGGCTTGTGTATGAACAAAATTGGTTTTGTGCTGTGCACAGGGGATACCCGTATTTTGAAAATATGTTCATGCAAGTAAAAAAAAAAAAATGCGATGATGATCCACCTGTACCCCCCCCGAAAAAAGATTCCAAATCACAAGACACTGCAACAAATTTGCTTCAGAGTCGAAATGAATCCGATTTCTCAGGCTTCGCATTGGAGAATAAAGATTGGAGTGTTATACCTGGGAGGCCATGTGTTCCACTTTCTCCTGGTCTTCCGGTCGGTCCAGGTGGCCCTTGGGGACCTGGCAGCCCATCAAAGCCTCTCTCTCCCGGAGGTCCAGCTGGGCCTGTAATATTATGACAGACCTTGTTAGGAGGTCAAATAAGTTGAGAAAGTATATCATACCACATCAACGGGATCTCAAGAGCAAGTTGAAGTACCCGAGGGACCCATTCCGCCATTTTTTTTCATGGCAAAGTCACCTTGGCAGCATGTTCATTTTAAGCATTTCGATTCTGGACCTGTGTTGACCCCCCTTCCCAGAGCTCCGTGACTGACGGTTTGATTAATCCGGCGTGTAGTTTTTGTTGAATAATTCATCCACACTTTTTGTGATTGTAAAATCACATGTTTTCAAGCAATTTGACTGCAGTGAGGTTCAAAGTGAAAGAACGATCACAGGAAGTGTGTTCATATCACTATCATCATCATCATCATCATCATCATCATCACCATCATTACTGTTGACTATGTCTTTTTATTTTGGTCTGAATACATTTTGGAGCATCAGAAATTCGTTGGACCGTAACTTCCGCACTATAGAGCGCACCTGATTATAAGCCGCACCCACGACATTTTTAGAGGAAAGCCAATTTTGTACATACACAAGCCGCACCCGTATATAAGCCGCATGTGCCCACATTAAAACATGTAAAACATGGTAACAACACGCTAGCAACAGAATAGCAACACAGTATAACAGGTCTGGTAAATGCCTTTCTTTTTGCATTTTCCACGACGAGGGTATGTTCACGCTAATTTAATTGATGCACAAGACAAGAAGATGCAGTCTTCCTCGACGCATATATTCCACCGCTCTTAACTCGAGCGCCCCCTGGCGGCCGTTAGAAAAATGACACCAATTGGCCGCACCACTGTATAAGCCGCAGGGTTGAAAGTTTGGGAAAAAAGTAGCGGCTTATAGTCCGGAATTGACGGTACATCTGTTCCTAGTGGTATATACCTGTACTGACAGGCGGTAAAATGAAACGTTTGGCCATTAGAAGGCGAAAGATCCCTTCAGCCTGTGTAAACAACTCCAACACATTAAGTCATGTCGTATACCAATCAGCCTTGCGCTCAATTGAAAAAAATCCGGGATTTCACAGTAAGCCAGTCCATTTATGATGACACAAGATGGCTGATGCAGACTCGGTATGTCGGTCTCGCTGTCAATTGTGGCACTTGGAAGGGGTGTACCTGGTGCCAGTAGCCAATGTTTTCAAGTTCCTGGCAGGCATCGTGCATAAAATGGGCAATAAAAAGAGTCCCGTAAGAAGAGCTTCGTGCGCCGGATAGCTTTAGCGCCAGGTGGGTGTCGTTAGTCATACCGTACACACGGCAAAAAACACGTGCGCCTTCAAAGTGGCGCACACACATCACAGGAGAGGAGGAGTTAAACTTCCACCACAGCAAGTTCATTTCACATTTGGAGTGTGACGTATTTTCCAAAAGGGTCTGTGTGAAATTCACATGTCTCAGGAAAACTCATCAAACTCACTTGACCAAATCACGGCGCTTTGGAGATTGCGTCCAAATTCCCAGGTTACACATGGTGGATGTGTTAGAAGTGTGGAGAGGGGAATCGCCTTGAAAGTGTGCAAGCCAGGCAAAGGAAAAAAAATGACTTAGGGGAGAATATGCCCCCCCCCCCCCTACTTCTGTGAGAGAAAATGGCTTCATGGCCCCAAAGTGGTTTCATTTCAGTGTCAGTGTTTTGCAGTGAGAAGCAAGGAGGAGAGGAGGAAGATATCTTGGAGTGGTTTATACCTGTCATGTTTGGGTTTGTGACCAACAGGTGGCACTGTGGGGCTTTTCCCTGCAGCTGCACACCTGTTGGTCGTTTGGCAATTAGTGGCTTTAAAAGGACTCCCTCCCCGAGCGAGCATTCAGTGTCGGGTCGTTGTTGCTTTTTGCCACTGTCATGCTTGTTTCTGTTCTGTTCTGTTCCTGTAGCTTTTTTGCCACTGTCATGTTTGTTTGTTGCCGTTTGTCTGCTGCTGTTAGGTTTGTTTCGCTCATGTTTTGGTCATGTTTCTGTTTTAGCTTCAGTTGTGATTTTTGTTTGCTACTTTGGACTATGTTTGTTTTGGATTGAGTTTTCTGTGTTTCATTAAATACAATTGGTCAAGTACACCCTGCTCCTCCCTCGTGCCTGCTTCTTGGGCTCCACCACCACCACCACCACGCTACGTGACAATACCAACATGGGCGAGTGTCGTAATTTAACACTCTGTGAGTTCATCGAACACAAGTTGATCAACTCTGTGAAATATCTACTCTGAACACCATTCAAAAGTTAAAATGACACTTTGTGAGTTAAAATGAACTCCCACAAAATTGACTCTGGAATTTTAACAATCCAATTTTTGGTGAATAGCTACCGTAAATTCTGGACTATAAACCGCTACTTTTTTCCCAAACTTTCAACCCTGCGGCTTAATTCAGTGATGTGGCCAATTTATGTTGTTTTTCTAACGGCCGCCAGGGGGCGCTCGAGTAGAAAAGGTAAGATTAAGAGCGGTGGAATATATGCGTGGAGGAAGACTGCAACTTCTTGTCTTGTGCATAAATGAAATTAGCGTGAACATACCCTCATCATGGAAAATACAAAAAGAAAGGCATATGACGCATTGCTATTCTGTCGCTAGCGTGTTGTTAGCATGTTGCTACCGTTTTACTGCCGCGTCACAGGCACCGTTTGGGAAGAAAGTTTTATTATTATTATTATTATTAAGTTATATTATTCAAACGTTGAAAACTCTCTCTGTGTACCGTCTTTCTTTGTAAATATGTTGACATGTTTTAATGTGGGCACGTGCGGCTTATATACGGGTGCGGCTTGTCTATGAACAAAATTGTTTTTTACACCTTAATAATTTTCAGTTTTTAATTTACTGTGGGAAGGTTGAATATCATTTTCAAAAATGTTATATTATTATTATTGTTAAGTTATATTATTAAAACTTTATAAAAATTGGTTTTCCTCTCAAAATGTCGTGGGTGCGGCTTATAATCAGGTGTGCTCTATAGTGCGGAAATTACGGTACATTTACTTGCCATGTTTCATTCTCAAAGGTTTTCAACAGACTGTCCTGGAAAAATAAGAGAAAATACACCTTATAATTTTCCGTTTTTAATTTACCGTGGGAAGGTTGAATATAATTTTCCAAAATGTCTTTCTAGTCTAATTTCATTGCATCCTGTACGTTTGGCTGAAGCTGAAGGATCGCCACTGGTGCAACGCAACTCCCTTCCAAGTGGATCCTGCAAGACCCGGCCTAACTCTGGTTGGAATTGCACACCCGCAGATAATAACACGGTGTGGCGAAATGGGATGACAAACTATTCCCCTTTTTAAGCGTGTCATAAATTTGGAATGAGCTGAAGTCAACAGTGAAAGCCCTGTAAACACCCTTGGACTTAATTGAGAACAGACCATGTTTAAAGTGAATCCGACGTTTATAGCCAAACAGGCAGTTGAGACCGAACGCGTTGTCGGACAGCGAAGCCAGAACGGGAGGCGAACAGCAGAAAGTGACAGTTTGCGAACATTCTCTGAGCTTTGACCGTGTGATTTATGTGCTCTTTTTTTAGGTGTGCAGACAAATTGTCTGGGTATTGTATTTGATATACCGTACAAACAGCAATACGGTATAGAAAGCTCTCTGGCTGCAGGACAAATATGGACACCATGAGAGTTCTTTAAAACCAAAAGACCACACACACACACACACACACACACACACACACACACACATCGCTTACCTTGACAAATGTGAGACAATATTGCGATGGTCACATGCTGCCTGCACTTTCCCGCAGAGGAATGTGGTGAATAACCACATTCCTGAATACTTCCAGAAAGAGGATACAAATCGTGTACAGACGCTCCCCAGGTTACGAACGAGTTACGTTCCGGACGATTGTTCATAAGGTGAATTCGTTCGTAAGTTGCTTCCGTGCTCTATTTTGTCTGGAACGTATGTTTAAGGCTTATATTGACATCCATATAAGGCTTATATTGACACCGTCACACGCCCGCCCCCCCACGCCTCTTCCCCGCGGCCGCCTTCGAACGTCGCCTCCGCCGTCCTCCTCCGCCCCGTTCGGCACTCGGAAAAAGGCGCGCAATACAAAAATCTAACTTTTTTTTTAATTTTTCGACAGACCCGTGAAAATGTTCGTATGTACCGTTTGTTCGTAACTCGGATGTTTGTAACTCGGGGAGTGTCTGTATTTGCAAAGTGGATGACCAGTTTCTTTTTTATTTCTGACTGTTGGTCTATAGGTACTGCCGGTAAGTATTTCTTCGGGCTGCACGCAAATTTTGTAGTGACTCGAACTGAGCAACAAACGGGCGGCGAGAAATCCGAATTTGCGGATTTGAGTGGGTCAAAGCACATTGTCGCGTTTTTCCGGGCGGCAACAGTCCGCCTGACGTATGACGGCATCGCCGAATGAATCAGGCAAAGTATTTCTTTTGAACGCAGTCCCAAAAAAATGATGGCTTGCTCCGTTTGCTTTTACACGAAGAGTCATCGGAGCGCTGAATGGATGTCGTTACAACAGAGCAGCTTGAAGGAGTGTTGCGTTGAGTGGCTTTGTTGTCAAGCAGTGGAGTGATTCACGATGGTGGCAGCCAATCGGAGCGGCCGACCCTTGGGGTTCCCCGTGTATTTACAACACTAAATTCTGACCACGGGTTAACCGACGGGCCGGCCCATCGCGGTTAAGTGAGTTGCACTGTTGCTTCAAGCGAGATGTTCTCACAGGCTTTCTGTGTGAGTTTCGCATGTTCTCTGGGTTGTTAGAACTCACAGTAAAAAACAACTAAGTATATGTTAGGCAACTGAGCACCCAGCCTCTCACCCTTTGTGACCGGCAGTGGCTTAGATCATGGCAGAATAAGAAATCCGAGCAATTTATGACGAGAGAAATTTTGGTGAAGAAACCAGTTCAAAAACATATTTGAAGTTTTTGACGGAACTTTTTTCATGTACAGTGGTACCTCGGCTCACGAACGCTTTAGCTCACAAACTTTTCGCCTCACGAACATTAATTTCGCGAGCATTTAGTCTCCGCTGACGAACTAGTTTTCGACTTTATTATACAGTACAGTTTATTTCTTTAATTTCAATACAATAGCACATTTATCATACATAAAATAAGGTCTATTTTTGTGTAGTTTGAAGGCTTATTTAGTCAAAAATCATGTTTTATGGGGACCTGGGAACGGATTATTCTCATTTGAATGGTTTCCTATGGGAAATAAATGTTCGGAAGACGAACTTTTCGGCTCACAAACCTTTTCTGGGAACCAATTAAGTTCGTGAGCCGAGGTATCACTGTAATAAGATATAGCTGAATTCGACAAGACACCAGTCAACAGCGAGTTCAGTTACTTCGTGAATATCACTGGGCTTTTGCCGATTCAAATGTGAATCTTTCGAGGCGAATCGTACGGCCAATGAAAAACTGCTGAAACAATTAAGAAAAACAAAAAAAACTACAGTTGGTGATGATTGCTTTGAATGGTAATGCGTGCAGAGGGAAGTGGAAAAAACTGTGTGGAACAATGAACTAAGAAATAAAAAAAAGGAACGAGGAAAACAAGCGTGCAAATTCGAATTTCAAAGCAAGAAAGAAGAATCAGAATTAGAGGCTTGGCTAAATGAGAAAAGAAGAAACAAAATAATGGGAAAAACAAAAACAAAATATAGACCACAATAAAGACACTGGATAAAAGAGTGATCATAGAGGAGCACATCATTAATTCTGGGACATATTCTCCCATGGACATAAATCAGAGAAGGCACGCAGCTGTCTCTTCGAATCTGTCATTTATGTACCCAGGTATGCACTCTGGATGGAGTAACCCAAAGATGTGGCCGTTCCCTGGAGGGGCTTTTGTATTCTGTACGAAATAAATCCAATCATAGTACCGTAAATTCCGGACTATAAGCCGCTACCTTTTTCCCAAACTTTCAACCATGCGGCTTATACAATGATGCAGCCAATTTATGTAATTTTTCTAACGGCCGCCAGAGTAGAAAAGGTCAGATTAAGACCGGTCTTTATGACACTGTTTAATTCCGACACTGAGGACGGTGACTTCGATGGCTTCAGTTCACAGGAGGAAGATGAAGACGGCTCACCGTGATTTTTACAAGTACCGCTATGTTCTTTTAGCAGACCTGTTATACTGTGTTGCTATTCTGTTGCTAGCGTGTTGTTAGCATGTTGCTACCGTTTTACTGCCGCGTCACAGGCACCGTTTGGGAAGAAAGTTAGATTATTATTATTGTTATTATTAAGTTATATTATCCAAACTTTGAAAACTCTCTCTGTGTACCGTCTTTCTTTGTAAATACGTTGACATGTTTTAATGTGGGCACATGCGGCTTATATACGGGTGCGGCTTGTGTATGTACAAAATTGGTTTTCCTCTAAAAATGTAGTGGGTGCGGCTTATAATCAGGTGCGCTCTGTAGTGCGGAAATGACGGTAACTTTATCGGAATACCGTGCTTATGACCGAACGCATGTATGAAGATCCATTCATAAAAAAAGGCATAGCTCACCTGTGCCCAAGCTTCCTTGCGACACGGACCGTTAAAGTACAAAGTATTTGACAACTGACATGGAAGCAAATAAGAACAAATGAGTCAATACCTCAGTCACCATTGTGCCACTGCAAATGTAAGATGCGACTGCGATTGCTGTAATAGTGGGCGCTCTCCACATTAAAAAAAACAAAACAAAGCGGTCTGCTAGCACCATATTTGAAGCAGAGGCCGCCACCCCCTTCCCAAAAGTTATATTTTGTCAATTGATATGATATAATGCCGACGAATTTGAATTGCCGTGGGCGTAATGTAGTGGGGACGCATTACAGCCGTTGAGTAGTCAGTGAGCATTTGGGGCCAGGCGTGTGCCGCAACGTCAGCATGAGTCAGACAGGCGGTTAACCAAATTGAAAATGTTTCACCTTCAAAAATGTTTCACAAGAAGAAAGGCTCTTAAATCTTTGGGAGAATGCGGTTTAGGCAGGATTTGACAGGGTACCTCTGCACCGTGAAGCTGACGTGCTAACCACTGGGCTACCGGGCCGCTGTTGCCAAATATTTCTGCCAATTTTGAGTAAACATCAATTTGTGAGCAACTGAGGTTCCGTTGATTTTCTAGATCTGTTCCTTATACTGTATTCAGTACCCTGAGGTAAGATCGGTTGAGAATTGATGCTGTTTATTCCTTTGGAATAGAAACGATTCAATGAGGATATTTTATGATTTTGTCTTCCAGAAACTAGTCAGCAAGACTGATCGTGTTTGTATTTGAAAAAAAAAAAAAAGAACGTTTGTTATAAATATGCAAATATAGAATAGAATAGAAAAGAATCCTACCAGTCAGGGTGAGCTCTGAGAAGCTCTTCATTTCTTTCAAGACATGGTTCAGGCTGGAGTTGAGGCTCTTTATCCGGCCCTGAGCATCATCCTGGTTCTTCTGAACAAAGTCGAGGATCCCTCCGTGATCAATGACTGTGTTGTTTAGACCCGAAAAACACGTCCACAAGCTCGATACATGTTGGTTAAGTCCTGAAAGTGGTGGACAACAGCGGAAAGAGAATCACAAAACAATCGTTACAAATAATACTTTGAAGAGAATGTCTCAGTTTTATTGAAACTTCCATCGGCAAGTGTCGCCAATCTGACTACTCCAGCAATTGCAGAAGAAGAGAAAGAAACGATGACGCAATTACCTTCCTTGATCTTGTGGATGGAGTCATAGACTCCGTCCAACCTTCCACAGACTCCTTCAAGTTTGGATAGCCTCTTCTCTAGCCCATCGCCGGATCTCTTACAGTCTCCAATTTCAACCAGCATCGTGCTCTCGTAGCGTCTGAAATCTCGGTCCATCCCATCCAACCGGTCCCGACTTTCCTCAATGTGTTCGGTCACCTCCTGTTGTATCTTATCCAGTTCTGAGATAATCTTATCCTTTGTGTTTCCTGTCAATTGTTAGCGAATTTAGAGGGTCACGGCATGTTTTCATAAAGAATGTGTGCTGAGTCAGTTTGATGAAGCTGAGCTCACCCAGGTCAGTGATGACACTGCCATGTTTCTGTACAGTGTGTTCAAGACCCTTGAGGGTGTCGTTTATAGAGCTGAAGGTCAGGATGACTTCAGACAATTCACCCTGCAGCGTCTTCATCTGGTTGTTGTTAAGGGCCCCGCCGATCACGCTGTGACCATCTAAAGGTCGCTCGGCGTCCAAACCTGGTCCATCCCCCCTGGTACCTCCATTTGTACCGGTTGAACCCGTGCTACCAGAACCATCGCCTAAACAGTAAAGAAAGTGAATATTCTTATTCCTGTTGTTTCAAAACATCTGGTGCTAAAGTTTCCATCAAATAGAAAGTTAAAAATAACACAGCCAGGCACCCCGTCAGTACTGACGGAAGGTCCATCAGTTCGTCACTGATGGACGTCCATTTTACTGGTGAATGATGAAAACTTCCAAAAAACTGACGATATAGTTATTAAAAGTTGTGAAATGTCATGTAAATGTCATCTCAATGGCTTGTGATGATAGCTTGCTGCAAATCTGTGGATCAAATGTGAGACTGAAAAGCTATTTTGAGGAGTGATGTCTCGGCACATGGTGGCCTACTGGTAAGCGTGGATTTTCTCCGGGTACTCCGGTGACCTCCCACATTCCAAAACCATTCATGGTAGGTCAACAAATCTCTCTAAATGGTTCCTCAGTGTGATTGTGAGTGTGAATGGTTGTTTGTCTATGTGTGCGCCATGTGATTGGCAACCAGTTCAGGGTGTACCCTGCCTACTGCCCAAGGTCAGCTGGTGAGGCTCGTGTCAATAAGCGGTTCGAATCATGGATGGATGGA
The DNA here is from genome assembly GCA_026261675.1 of Hippocampus mohnikei. Taxonomy (NCBI): domain Eukaryota; kingdom Metazoa; phylum Chordata; class Actinopteri; order Syngnathiformes; family Syngnathidae; genus Hippocampus; species Hippocampus mohnikei. The sequence goes on from JAKGUB010000340.1 coordinate 816,359, forward strand.
TGGACGCTTGGGCATTGCCAGACAAGTACCGCATGGCCAGTCAGAGTGTTCTGCTTATTCTCTTCTAACATCTCAGCATTTGCACATTTTACAGTGTATAGTCAACCCTCCTCCATTGCGGGGGTCATGTTCCAAATCACCCCCACAATAAGTGAAATCCATGATATACACCATAGAAATACTTGCAAGGCATTTGTCAACGCAATTCGACATTACATGACACCTTACATTTATTGGTGCAACGCGTGACGTCCTCTCGCAGAAGACGAACTTCATCTTGCAGGCGAGAGCACATCTGCTTGCAAGCACCTCCAGAGTCCACACTCAACTGAAGTCGGTTGATGTGGTTCTGCAGGCGGCCCAGAGCATCCCTGGAATGATTCCGCAGCTTCCGCAACTCATCCTCGACTGTCCCACAGATTTCGCAGTCCTGCCCGAGTAACTCCACCTCTGTCACAATGCGGTTAAAGTGTTCACCGTGGTCCCCAGTCAAAGCCTTGATCTTGCGAATGTCATGACTCAGGTCCACAACCTAAGATAAGAACATTTACATGTTAGGTGTAAGGTGAGATAGAAGCAGAACCCAGGGCTATGAATAGAACACTGGCAACTATTGAGAGATTTTGAGAGCTGTTTTTTTTTTGGGCTAATGTTAAATTGTTTGTGGACTTGGAATTACCTTATCATTAAGAGAGTCTCCAGACACGGACAGGTCTTTGAGTTTTGTGTTAAAATGTCTTATTTGATCCTCATTGGCAACCACTCTCCATTCCAGTGATTTCCTTGTGGAATTATCTTTTCCTCCTCCTATTCCCGGTAATCTTCCTCCTCCCACAGTCCCACTAATTCCTTCATCTTCACCAGTGCCACCACTGCTTCCACCAATGCTACCTTGACTTCCACCAGTGCCGCCTCTGCCACCACTTGCTCCACCTCTGGTCCCACCGGTGTCCCTGCCACCACCAGCAGTGTCGCCGCGGCCTCCGCCATTGATAGTAGTCCCCCCTCCTCTTCCGACCTCCCCTCCTGCTATCATGCCTCTACAGCCGCACTCCTCCAGTTTCATGTTCAAGAGGGAGGTTCTGTTTTCTAGCTTTGATAGTGTCTTGTCATGTTCATTCACCCTTTGCTTCACAAGCCCTACATCCAGCTCCACATCTGTAATCCTGAAGGCCTGATCATCAAAGCGGTCCAGGAACACAGTCCGAAGGTCACCAAGTTCTCCGTGGAAGTAGTCCTTCAAATCATTTTCCAAATATGCACAGCTTTGTTCCGTTTGCTCCATAGTCCCATTGACCCGTCGTTCCAAATCCTTCAGTCTATGATTTAATTTATCCTCAGTCACCACTCCATCCCCACTACTACCCCTTCTTCCACCTTCAGCACCAATCTCCCCTCCTCTGAAGCCACCGTCCTTGTTACGGTTGTCACTTTCTCCCTTAAGCTCTTTGTTCAGGCGGTTGTGCAGGACATCAAAGCTTTCGGCCGCTGAGCTAATCTTGCGCTCAGCATCTGTGACGCGGCTTCGGAGGTCATTGACGGTGTCACAGCATCTCTTTGAGCTTGCTAGTTCCCTCCGCAATCCATCAATTTCCTGTCGATAACGAACATCCATGACATTAAGCTGCTTCTCCAGGGCCCGGATTCTTTCCTGGTCTTCCTGCTGTTGCCTGTGCAGGTCCTTCACACCAGCCTAAAAGAACACACAAAAGTGAATGCATATTTCTTTGACAATATGTGTGACGATGAAAATAGAACATAAATACCTGACAGGAGGAACATGATAGTGAAACCCTTCTCTCAAGCTCTTCAAGGATCTCCTCCTTCAGTGAGTTCAGACTTTTTCCATTCGTCGTTCCTCCCGGAAGACCTCCTTCCAGATCGTTTCCTTTTCCATTGACCAGATGATTGTTGATACTTACAAGGGTTTTATCGTGAGCCTAATACAAAATAAAACAATCTGAGTTATTTTTTTTTTTTTTGACAGAAAAATAAGCAAAGCAAAGACTAATACAGTGCGGGTATGAAAGCTGATGTCACCTGTGTGCGATTGTCAAGTTGATCCAGTTTGGTCTGAATGCTGTGGATTGTCTCTTTAATCTCTGGTTGAGCTGCATCCGCGGGGTTTCTTGCTCCGGAGGATATACCAGCATTGATACCAGATTTGTCAGTGATGGTAGATTGCAAGTCCTCAATAGTCTTAGTCAGGGTGTGGATCTTTTCCTCCAGCTGTCTCATCTTTTCATTATCGACCCTTCCTGGAGAAGAACCGAACGGCAACTTCATTGTTTGTCTTCACATGGGCACGAGAGGAAAGCCAAGAAAAGATCATTCAACAAGACACTAAAGAAAACTAACGTTTACATTTGCTTTGACTTTTGGTATATGATTCAATTGACCCGGTTTCCTCGTGTGTCCTATCAAACCTGGTTCCTGTCAAGTGGTTGCACCCTTGTGGGCAAAAACATAAGAATAGACTGACCACTGTGTCCTCCATTCTGCCCAACGCCAGTGTTGATGCCTCCTTGTCCGGTGCTCATCCCACTTCCTCCATGTCCTGGTTGGAGCTGAAGCCTGTTGGTGCTTCCTGTCCCACCACCAACTGGACCGTCGCTACAGTTGTCACCACTGTAACCCTGGCAACACTTCCACTCCATCTGCGTCACCATTTTATAAGCTATTTTGTACCTGGGCCTCATGTAGGTACGATAGCTGTAAAGACAGATATCAGAAAAATGACAAAAGGATATTACCATTCAAACTAATCAAACAGTGTTTTAACAATTTCAATGCATTGGTATAAAACATGACTACCGTAAATTCCGGACTATAAGCCGCTACTTTTTTCCCAAACTTTCAACCCTGCGGCTTATTCAGTGATGCGGCCAATTTGTGTAATTTTTCTAACGGCCACCAGGGGCGCTCGAGTAGAAAAGGTAAGATCACGACCGGTGTAATATATGCGTGGAGGAAGACTGCAACTTCTTGTCTTGTGCATCAATGAAATTAGCGTGAACATACCCTCATCATGGAAAATGCAAAAAGAAAGGCCTGTTATCCTGTGTTGCTAGCGTGTTGTTAACATGTTGCTATCGTTTTACTGCCCGCGTCACAGGCACCGTTTGGGAAGAAAGTTATATTATTATTATTGTTAAGTTATATGATTAAAACTTTGAAAAACTCTCTCTGTGTACCGTCTTTCTTTGAAAATATGTTTACATGTTTTAATGTGGGCACGTGCGGCTTATAATCAGGTGCGCTCTATAGTGCGGAAATTACGGTAGTTTTGTTATGTTTTACTTGGGAGTGGAATGGTAGAAACAGAACAGAACAGTCATTAGCACAGACATCCGAGGTTCGAAACTGGGCTCCGGCCTTCCTGTGTGGAGTTTACATGCTCTCCCCGTGCCCACGTGGGTTTTCTCCGGGTATACCGGTTTCCTTCCACATTCCAAAACATGCAAGGTAGGTGAATGTAACACTCTAAAATTTTCCGAGGTGTGATTGTGAGCAAGAAACTTTTTCCTATCTGCAAATAACTGGTCAGCATTCAATTGTACAAACAGTTAGATACATTTTAGCACTGTTAGATGTCAAATTCCCATTACATACACTGTTTTTTTTTTTTCCTTCAGGAATTTCTTCCTTCAGTGACAGACATGACTATGACTATGACTCAACAAGTGGCACTCTGGCTTCTAATTTAATCCTGTTTTGAAAGGAAAAAAAATGCTGTAAATATCTTTGAAATGAGCTCTCCGCCAACCAGGTCATTTTAAACAGAGAGTGACCCTTGATTGCGTCAGATTGTGAAGCTGAAGACACAACTCGCAAATGCCAGAGAATTCAAATGGAAAGCAGGCATTCGAGAACAGCAGATGTTAAAGTAATTGAGCAGTTTGCCTCGGATTTTCACCAAGGTCATCCGGACAGTGACGCGATGCAATATTCACACCCAATGTGAGTCCAAAAATGTTTGGATTTGGAGAGTGTTTTACTCACACAACCAGACGGCTGCACTGACCGCTGCCCCAAGCGCAAGGATGGTAGTCTGGTTTCACGTACGTCTCCACTCCATCTTCAACGACACAACTTACCGTCTTTGTTGCCACATACGCGCACCAATTCCTGGGGAACACACACATTTTAAGGTCTCAAGTGGAGCTGTCCATTGTCAATGTAACTGTTTCACAGCAAATCAATGTTCCCAAGAAATGTTTCAAACACAACTTAATTGTCATGACAAAGTACGATTGTGAGTTGATTCCCAAGAAATGCTTAGCACATGGTAGGACTACAATCTGATGATGTCATCATTGTTGACTGATGGATATGTTGACCGCATTTGTTCTGAGCAGACAAAGCATGACATTGTGGGCTCGATCCCAAACAGGGGACACGAAATTGCGTGTTCACTCGAACAGTGATGGCTTGTTGAAGGGATGTGTTGCGTATGATCTGAGTTTCTACTGCTATTGCTAAGATACCAAACAGCAGATACGACACGCGCATCCACTTACTCCAACAGATTGCATACTGTTGGCAAAAGGTGTGAAAATGATGGAGACCGTCATATTTTAACAAATGTTTAAAAGTAGCTCTGAAGGGTTTTTGTGCTTTAAGTCGCCGCAAAACCTTCATGTTTTAAGTGATGGAATTGGATTCTGATCCTCACTAGGGTCGCGGGGGGTGCTGGAGCCTATCCCAGCCGTCTTTGGGCAGGTTGGCGGCGGACACCCTGAACCAGTGGCCGGCCAATCGCAGGGCACAAATAGACGAACAACCATCCACGCCCGCACTCATACCTAGGGACAATTTAGAGTGCCCAGGGAGGCCGGAGCTGGAATTGAACCCGGTACCTCAGCACTGTGAAGTCGACGTGCTAACCACTGGACTACCGGGCCGCCCGGTTGAGAATTGATGCTATTTACGCCTAGGGACAATGTAGAGAGTGTTCAATCAGCCTACCATGCATGTCTTTGGAACGTGGGAGGAAACCGGAGTACCCGGAGAAAACCCACGCAGGCCCGGGGAGAACATGCAAACTCCACACAGGGAGGCTGGCGCTGGAATTGAACCCGCACTGTGAAGTCAACGCGCTAACCACTGGACCACCGGGCCGCCATGCCTATTTCAACCTCTGAAAATATCAAAGCAATCACCACAGTATTTTTCATTTTATGTGCATCAAGCTTTTTCTTCACCGTAAACATTCACTCCAGAGAAAAGGCTTAACATAGAACATGTCATGATTGGGTTTGGAACCAACAGGTGTGCAGCTGCCGGGCTCCCCCTGCAGCTGCACACCTGTTGGTCATTTAGCAATTAGGAGCACTACTGTCATGTTTCCGTTTGGGGCCACCAGGTGGCACTGCAGGGCTCTCCCTGAGCTGCACACCTGTTGGTCGTTTGGCAATTAGTGCTATAAAAGGACTCCCTCCCTCCCGACCACTCGGGGCCGGGTCATTGTTTGCTACTGTCATGTTTGTTTGTTACTGTTTCTTAGCTGCTGTCAGTGTCAGCTTTGTTTTGCTCATGTTTTGGTCAAGGTTCTGTTTTATCTTCAGTTGTGATTTTCGTTTGCTACTTTGGACTATGTTTGTTTTGGACTTAGTTTTCTGTGTTTTATTAAATACAATTCGTCAAGTACACTCTGCTCCTCCCTCGTGCCTGCTTTCTTGGGGTCCACCACCACCACGCTACGTGACAGAACACACAGAAAACTAGGACCAATCACCACCCAAATACTTGTGCACATCTCTACCTATGCCGATGCTTGGTCATAGTTTTCGGACTTTAAGCCACGTTAAGCTCTTTTGCATTACCGTTTGCATTATTTTTTGCATTTACCGTGTGCTGGCGGAGGATTCAGCGCCAGCACACGAAATGTTGCATGTTTACTTGCCAAAGTCATGCAGGGACCCCAGAGAGTCTAATTTCTGTTTGCGCAATTTCAAGCACAGCATACTTGTGCGAACCGGAGAAAACCCACGCAGACACGGGGAGGACATGTAAACACCACAAAGGAAGGCCGGAGAGCTCCTTTGTGGATCTCCTGCAGCGGAACGTGCTAACCAGACATCTGGTGGGCCATCCGCAGCAACAATTCTCAAAACGTCTATCTTATTTGATTAGTTCTGCCCATGTGCACAATCCTCCAGTAGCAGTGATTTTGTTTTGCAAGGCCCCATGGAGGAAATTCCAGCAGGGTATTTTCCTCCGATATGATACGCCAAACACATAAAACAAGTATGGTATTTAAATTGGGCTTTGCTGCACATTACTTTTATCCGTAATTTCCGCACTATAGAGCGCACCTGATTATAAGCCGCACCCACTACATTTTTAGAGGAAAACCAATTTTGGACATAGACAAGCCGCACCCGTATATAAGCCGCATGTGCCCACATTAAAACATGTCAACATATTTACAAAGAAAGACGGTACACAGAGAGAGTTTTCAAAGTTTTAATAGTATAACTTAACAATAATAATAATATAACTTTCTTCCCAAACGGTGCCTGTGACGTGGCAGTAAAACGGTAGCAACATGCTAACAACACGCTAGCAACAGAATAGCAATGCGTCATATGCCTTTCTTTTTGCATCTTCCATGATGAGGGTCTGTTCACGCTAATTTAATGTATTCACAAGACAAGAAGTTGCAGTCTTCCTCGACGCATATATTCCACCGGTCTTAATCGGACCTTTTCTACTTGAGCGCCCCTGGTGGCCGTTAGAAAAATGACACATATTAGCCGCATCACTGAATAAGCCGCAGGGTTGAAAGTTTGGGAAAAAAGTAGCGGTTTATAGTCCGGAATTTACGGTAACTGTTATTTTGAAAGAATCTCACCACTTGAAATTTTCGATACTCGATCAAAATGTCTTTATTGACGGGGTATGAAATATAGCCAATGCGGCTTGAGTAAAGTGACATCTTTAAAATGTACTCCAGGTTTACCTTAATACTGTCATGATTGGGTTTGGGACCAACAGGTGGCACTTCAGGGCTCTCTCTGAGCTGCACACCTGTTGGTCGTTTAGCAAGTAGTAGCATAAAAGGACGACCGACCGACCGACCGACCACTCGGGGTCGGGTCATTGTTTGCTACTGTCATGTTTGTTTGTTTGTTTGCTGCCATCAGTTTTGCTCATGTTTTGGTCAAGGTTCTGTTTTATCTTCAGTCATGATTTTTGTTTGCTACTTTGGACTTTGTTTGTTTTGGATTTAGTTTTCACTATGTTTGAATACAATTGGTCAAGTCCACCCTGCTCCTCTCTCCTGCCTGCTCTTTGGGGTCCACCACCACCACCACCACCACGCTACGTGACAAATTTGATGTTAAAGACTTTGGAGACAGCAATGAAGGCTTTCAAATGAGATTTGCCTGTAGCACTGAAAAAGAAGTACGATTGTATTCATCACTAACCATGTCTATTCGTATACGCTAACATTGAAGGCTTGGTATTTGCGGCATTATTGAACTCGTGGGGCCAAGTCCCACAGCTGAAGCAGTCATTATTCAACTTTGCCGGAAGCTAAAGTCTCAAGTTAGTCTTGTGATATGTTGACAATATCACCCCCACTCTACGTCCGCCCTAATCCTCCTGACTTCTGTGGCAGCTGAACAGAAAAGAGTAGTAAGATCATAAGGCCGTGTCAGAAAACACTTTTCCGATGATGTTAAGGGGGGGGGGTGTGGGTGGGGTGGTCTAAAAATCTCAAAGCATTAATCACACGTTTGCTGCGCTAATAGATTACTCGCTTATTGTGTGGAATCACAATCCTCCTTTTTGGCACGGTGAGGACGAGGATGTCATTAGAAGCACATTGAACTGGTATGGGGCCAATGACATATTTCCTGCTCATGGTCTGACATCATTTTAGTGTGTGTGTGGAATAGAAAATACTGTGGAACATCCATCCATCCATCCAACTTCTACCGCTTATCCAGGGTCGGGTCGCGGGGGCAGCAGCTTTAGGAGGGAAACCCAGACTTCCCTCTCCCTAGCTACTTCTTCTAGCTCTCCCCGGGGGATCCCGAGGCGTTCCCAGGCCAGCTGGGTGACATAGTCTCTCCAGCGTGTCCTGGGTCGTCCTCGGGGTCTCCTCCCGGTGGGACATGCCCGGAACACCTCACTAGGGAGGCGCTTAGGAGGCATCCGAATCAGATGCCCCAGCCACCTCATCTGGCTCCTCTCGATGTGGAGGAGAAAGAAAACATAAATATTCAACAGGAACAAAGTAAGCTTGAGTTGGTGAAAGACTGTGTCCGCCTTCTACCTACGACCCATGAGCCTTTGCGTGTAGTTTGTCTGAGACTTCTGATAGAGCAAAACTTGGATTTTGTTGACATGGAAAACTGTGCGAGTCCTCTTTCTATGACAGTTCAAGACTTCAACAATGTGGGAACGCCGGTTGCTAAATGCTTATAAGAGAAAACATTTCAATCCCACTTCCTGCTAATGCAACGGGGTAGGAGGATGACTTCAAGAAGTGGTACGGGCAAGGTACAGTCACGTTTAACTATTTTCCGAATGCTTCAGACGTAGGGCAAAGAGCAATCTAAAGAGCTGTGAGGCGTATCAGTACGGACGCAATCATAAAGTTGGTCGCGGTTTGTTAAAAGAGGTTGCACGCAGTCTTCTTTAGCTTAAAGCAGATGGAGGACCCAGCCAATCCTCTCACTTCCACACTGTATGGGAACCACATGTCCGGGATGCTGAAAGGGAAACTTGAGTGGGCTGAACATGGGCACTTATATAACAAGTCTGTATGTAAAAATGATGTCAGCACTAAAATTCATCCATTTTCTGCCGCTTATCCGGGGTCGGGTCACAGGGGCAGCAGCTTTAGGAGGGAAGCCCAGACTTCCCTCTCCCCAGCCACTTCTTCGAGCTCTTCCTGGGGGATCCCGAGGCGTTCCCAGGCCAGCTGGGTGACATTGTCTCTCCAGCGTGTCCTGGGTCGTCCTCGGGGTCTCCTCCCGGTGGGACATGCCCGGTACACCTCAGGAGGCATCCTAATTAGATGCCCGAGCCACCTCATCTGGCTCTACTCTGAGCCCCTCCCGTAAAATTCACCTCTCGAAAATAATCGATTGTGATTTTTAAGGGCTTTTTTTGTTTTGTTTTTTTAGGTGATGACAAAAGCCACAGATTGGCCCGCCCCCTTTTGGTGCTTGGCTTGTCCCCTCCCACAAAACGTTGTGCCAATTAACTCCCAATGGCGGAAGCGGGCGTATTCAAGGGCACAGCGCCATCGAAACATGTTAACTTATTGACCAAGCTTCCTTTGTTTGAATGATCTGATTACAAAACTGAAAAAGACAGAAGGAGCTCAGGTTTAGCTGATCTGCTCATGTCGTTGTGGGAACCCCTAAAATGTAAATTGGCTCCCTGTGAGTGTGGAGGTGGATCACCTTCAAGTTGTTGTTTGGCAGAGCTGCAGAAAATGCGCAGTCCGGAAGTTAGCCAAATCGTTAAGACGCCAGTCAGGTTGGATTCACCGCCATGTAGCAAACGGTTCCATTGATCAGATGATGTCGAGAGGTTGCGCCCCATTATACTCGGTACACTGCGTCTGACGCAGGTTGGTTGGTTTTGTTATTTATTCCATTTGTGAGTGGAAATCTGGATTGCAGCAGTGTCTGCTGAGTTTCTGTTATTGATGTCATACGTGGTTTTATCATTTATCCATCTGCTCAAGTCCTCAGGGATCGCCGTCTTGCACGCTTTGGAATGGCGACAGCAGCCTGATGATTTGACTTTTCTTTTCTTTTGTTATGTTAGTGATTCCGACCTAAGAAACGTAGAGTCCCTAAATGTCACAAAATATGAAGATATTTTGCAATCGCTTCAAGCCAGCTCTTCTGCGGTAATCATTGCAGGCATCAAATCTCATATGATTGAAAAGATTTGTCTTTTTTTTTTTTACTTCAGCCAGTTCACTCTTCCAACAAGGTATTCAATCACTAAGACGTATCACAACCATCAGCCATGCATACTAAATTCTGCTTTTAAATTTTCATTCGCAGCTCCAATTTTATAGACAGCACCTGGAATTGTCCTACGGTAATACCATTTCCCATTAAATAGAGGCTACCGTAAATTCCGGACTATAAGCCGCTACTTTTTCCCCAAACTTTCAACCCTGCGGCTTAATCAGTGATGCGGCCAATTTGTGTCATTTTTCTAACGGCCGCCAGGGGGCGCTCGAGTAGAAAAGGTAAGATTAAGACCGGTGGAATATATGCGTAGAGGAAGACTGCAACTTCTTGTCTTGTGCATTAATTAAATGAGCGTCAACATACCCTCATCATGGAAAATGCAAAAAGAAAGGCATATGACGCAGCTTTCAAACTAAAAGCAACCGAGCTGTCCGATTAAGAAGGAAACAGAGCTGCTGCACGTAAACTTGACATAAACGACGGCTCACCGTGATTTTTACAAGTATCTGTATGTTCTTTTAGCAGACCTGTTATACTGTGTTGCTATTCTGTTGCTAGCTTGTTGTGACCATGTTGCTAGCGTTTTACTGCCGCGTCACAGGCACCGTTTGGGAAGAAAGTTATATTATTATTATTATTATTATTGTTAAGTTATATGATTAAAACTTTGAAAACTCTATGTACCGTCTTTCTTTGTAAATATGTTGACATGTTTTCATGTGGGCACATGCGGCTTATATACGGGTGCGGCTTGTGTACGTACAAAATGGGTTTTCCTCTAAAAATGTAGTGGGTGCGGCTTATAATCAGGTGCGCTCTATAGTGCGGAAATTACGGTATTTGGATTTATGAAATTCTGAAATTTGGAGTAAAAAAAAAAGAAAAGAATGACGTTTCATTTATTGAAAATAGCTCTTTCCAAATGAATTCCCGAAACTAATACATGGGATCACCACTCCAAACCTTCCCTAATTGAATGATGTTTTTCCGGATCAAACTGATCCAGATATCCCATTGATGTTTTGAAAGGCCCAACAAAGGCTTCAATCTGGATTAAAGGCAGGACTGTATTTCCAAATCTGAATTTTCAAAATTCGGGATTAAATATGGTTTGAGGTGCCCAGTTTTGGATCTAATTTGAGTTTAATCAAATCCCCCCCCCAGGACTCATTCTGGTGGATTATGTTTGACGTGATGGTGCCTGAAAATGTGAGTTGAAAGGATTTCACATTTGTGATGCAGAAAGCTTAGGAATCATGTCAAATTTAATATGGATACAAAATACGACAAAAATGATTCAAGTTGCATCATCTCGGATTTGGACGATCTCAGAAAGTAATGATTGAAAAGTGGAGCAAAGCAAGGGATAAACACAAACCGAATGATTCTGTTTTCTAGACCGCTACTTTAATACGAATGTTATTAGCCCATTGAAAAATCATTCGCTAATATTTTGTCTTCAACCGTCTAGACATATATGCGCCAGAATCTCTGCGACCTCCAAAGTATTTCAGTGCAAAGAGCGTCTTGTGATCCAAAGTCACGTCAGCACCAGTACCCTCCCAAAAACCGACGCCATTCTTTGATGCTTCCACACAACAAGCAGCTGGCAATTGCAGCTGTTCAATCCCGTTTTCATGACCATTCTAACTGCTCAAAGGGAAACTTTTCTCTCTAATGTTTCTGTTTTGTTTTGTTTTTAATTGACGGGCTTGGCTTACTTTCTGACAACACAGTGACATGTTTTGCATCCACTGTAACAATGCGTACTTGGTTTTTTTTCTCTTTTTTGTGGTTAACGCTGTACACATATTCCCTGTGTTTGATACTGTTAGCAGGCTGAAGAAACATGACATCTCATATTGACTTTCAAGTTTTTACACAGTATTGCCAATCTTTGCTAGCTTTGCTAGCTCACATTCTGCGCATCCCCTTGGGCCTAAAATCCCCCTGTCCGTAAAAAGCTAGCGATTCTCCTGTGTATAACACAACTACAGTGGTACCTCGGCTCACGAACTTAATTGGTTCCCAGTAAAGGTTTGTGAGCCGAAAAGTTCGTCTTCCGAACATTTATTTCCCATAAGAAACCATTCAAATGAGAATAATCCGTTCCCAGGTCCCCACAAACATAATTTTTGACGAAATAAGCCTTAAAACTACACAAAAATAGACCTTATTTTATGTATGATAAATGTGCTATTGTATTGAAATTAAAGAAATAAACTGTACTGTATAATCAAGTCGTTTTATTGACCTTTGTGATCGTAGTTGATGGCTTGATGGAACGGAGAGGGGGAGGGGGGGAGGGAGGGAGTTCTGGTTTGGAAGGAGAGTCACCTTCCATAAGGACTGTCGCTAACTCAACCTCCGGTGTGGCTTCTCTTCTTTGCTTCTTCGAAGGAGACTCTTTCTCCTTTTTGCTGACTAAAAACCTCTTCATTGACACCTGTTGCGTGTTAGCGTACTGCTACTGGGACGCTAAGTCACACAAACGCACACCTTGTTGGTGTTTTTCAATGATCTCCTTCTTCTGCTCGATCGTCATTTTCTTTAGTGTTTTCTTCGGCTTAACGCTAGCCTGTGGCGGGGTCTTTTTCGGTCCCGTCATAGCAAAAGTGCCTATAAACTCAAACCACGTCCGCATTCAAAGAAAGGGGGTGACGAAATGAACGCCGAGAGCGTGCGTCAGCTTCTCGCGGCCGCCACAGGGGGCGCTGTTCGACCGCTTGGTTTGGTTCGTCCGCCGAAAACTAGTTCGTCAGCGGAGACTAAATTCTCGCGAAATTCATGTTCGTGAGGCGAAAAGTTCGTGAGCTAAAGCGTTCGTGAGCCGAGGTATCACTGTATTTACAATTTTAAAAAGAATAATAGATTGGTGTGTCATTGTGCTTCTTAGATATGTTTTGAATGAATGAGTCATTTGTGGCGTTGGCCTGTCAGTGACACTTGATCACTCTCACTAGCTGATAGCCAATAAATCACTGTCGGAGATAGAAGTCAACTATGAGACTGGCGTTATAAAAAATGGGTTGATTTGGGTCTCAACTTGTCATGTTTCCGTTTGTGACCAACAGGTGGCACTGTGGGGCTTTTCCCTGCAGCTGCGCACCTGTTGGTCGTTGTGTAATTAGCGCTTTAAAAGGACTCCCAGCCCGAGCGCCCGTTGTCGGCTCATTGTTTGCTCTTGGCTACTGTCATGTTTGTTTGTTGCCGTTTGTTTGCTGCTGTCAGCTTTGTTTCGGTCACGTTTCTGTTTTAGCTTCAGTTGTGATTTTTGTTTGCTACTTTGGACTAGGTTTGTTTTGGATTTAGTTTTCTCTGTTTCAATACACTTCAAGTACAACTTGCTCCTTCCCTCCTGCCTGCTTTTTGGGGTCCACCACGCAACGTGACACAACTAATGTGTCATCTTTTCTACTCCTACGGAACTCCTACCTTCAGAACAGAATGATTATTATGAATTGATTCGGTTATGTCAGCCAGTAGAAAATAGTAGAAAATAGCTTTTCAAAATGTCTTTGAATTTATTTCAGAATTGTATACGGTATATATAACGTGTTCAACATGGAGGGATGAATAGTCGGCTGGGGTCTGATGTCAGTGCTACAGAGCAGTCGTCTTGAGTTTAACAGTGTAACAATTTGCAGGAAGAAAAGCTGTTCGTCAGGCCTGGTGGTATTGCTATGGAT
>JAKGUB010000340.1:835000-997500 GCA_026261675.1 Hippocampus mohnikei
TAGAATAGGTGGAAACAGAGTCAGAGTAATGCAAAATTACTCCCAAGGTCAAAATTCATAATTTGAAGTTGTCATATCTCTTCACACTTTCTGTCATCACGTTTACAAGTTTTACAACGACAGGAAATGAAGAGAGAAGAAAATACAATCGTCTCCCTTTTGTGAAACATGAATTTAACCCTTTCAGGGACAGCGGTTACGACAGTGGGCAGCTTATCAATGTTACCAGGTGACAGGTTATCATTATTGGTGCATGAAAGGGTTCATGTCTTTTTTTTATATTTATCTAAAGCAGTAAATTGTATCGCCACTTGAGTAGCCCTAATATAGCTTGTTGGAATTAGAAAATTACAATTAAAGACTGGGGCGGCTCGTTGATCCAACGGTTAGCGCGTCGACCTCACGGTGCAGAGGTACCGGGTTCGATTCTGGCTCCGGCCTCCCTGTGTGGAGTTTTCATGTTCTCCCCGGGCCTGCGTGGGTTTTCTCCGGGTGCTCCGGTTTCCTCCCACGTTCCAAAAACATGCATGGCAGGCTGATTAGAGAATTCACTGATTGAGGCACATTTCAAGTTGCCTTCAACTGTTTCGCCCTGTTCTGTTCTCTCCTAACAAACAGAGTGGACGGTTAAAGCTTTGCTTACTTGACTTTAATCGGCAGAACTCTGGAAGCACATGTACGGAACCCGGCCTCGTAACATCGGGGAGAACAGACGTCGCTTCCGGGTCCGTCACCCAAAGCCGTCCCCCTAGCAACAACTCTAACTAACAATACTATTGTTACATCAACTGTGCAAATTCAGATAAAAGCACATCATTCCGTATTAAACTTATTGCACGTCTTGGCGATGTGCACGGGCCATTTTGTTGTAAGAACAATTTTTTTTTCAATACTATACTGCGATGATTAAGGCACAAAGAAATGGTTTTACTTGCTCGGAATAATCTTCAACAGAAATGTTCCCATCATTGTGGAGCATCCCAACGTTATCGGATGTGATTCCTTGAACAGCGAACTTAGTGTTCGCAAATGAATTCAAACAAATTGTATTTACCGTAATTTCCGCACTATAGAGCGCACCTGATTATAAGCCGCACCCACTACATTTTTAGAGGGAAACTAATTTTGTACGCACACAAGCCGCACCTGATTATAAGCCGCACCTGATTACAAGCCGCACCCGATTATAAGCAGCACACACGACATTTTTAGAGGATAACCAATTTTGTACGTACACAAGCCGCACCTGATTATAAACCGCGCCTGATTATAAGCCGCACCTGATTACAAGCCGCACCCGATTATAAGCAGCACACACGACATTTTTAGAGGAAAACCAATTTTGTACGTACACAAGCCGCACCTGATTATAAGCCACACCTGATTATAAGCCGCACCTGATTATGAGTTGCGCCTGATTATAAGCCGCGCCTGATTATAAGCCGCACCCACTACATTTTTAGAGGGAAACTAATTTTGTACGTACACAAGCCGCACCCGTATATAAGCCGCACGTGCCCACATGAAAACATGGAAACATATTGCGTCATATGCCTTTCTTTTTGCATTTTCCACGATGAGGGTATGTTCACGCTAATTTAATTGATGCACAAGACAAGAAGTTGCAGTCTTCCTCCACGCATATATTCCACCGCTCTTAATCTGACCTTTTCTATTTACGGTACGTTTACGGTACGTTTGCACCCATGCGTGCTTGATATGTATGCATATGGACGATATAACTCGCCACACAACAAAGAACAAGACATATTCACTGCTGTCGAGCCAAGGATGGTTTGGTCCTTTTTCCAAATAACTCAGATCATCCGAGTCGGTATTTTGAAGTCCGTTCGGTCCGCTTGAATACCCTTTGCTATTAACAATCGAGTCTGACAACCACCGAGCCGCCCGAAGCCTCATATCCAAACACATTCCCGAGTAGTAGCGTGGCTTAGTTGAAGAGATCAGATAACAGGGGAGCTTTCTGGGCTCGTATGGCTGCACTTACTCCAGTCAGGTTTATTTGTGCAGCCCTTGAAACAAAAGAAGCGCAAAGGGCTTCACAAGCCCCCCATTTGACAAATATTAGCGACAGCGGTAGCCAAGTTTCTAGCGAGTGGTACAAACTGTCATAAGCCCTGACCTGGTTTGAGTTAAATTGTTGGGGTGCATAGTTAGAGTCAGGAGCTGTGTTCATTTACCCGATCATGCCATTTTCTTTGCCGTGGGTTTGCTTTTGTGTGTATTATACTTATCATATCTCATGCAGTGATTCATTAGCTAACAGCCAATCGCAGTGTTCAACTGTCAGAGACGGACGACGCCATTTTACGATCAATGGCTCATTTTTTTGCATGATATCTAAAAAGCACAATGACACAAACATTTCTTGATTCTTACATTTTGTGCCCACTTGTCATATGAAGTGTGTTGAGCAAGATTGGGATTTCATTCAACCCTGACTGTGGATAATATGATAAACAATGACTTCTCAGCCATATTGACGCATGCTATGAAAAGCAATTAGCGTCAATTCCGGACTATAACCCGCTACTTTTCCCCCCCAAACTTTCAACCCTGCGGCTTATACAGTGATGCGACCAAGATGTGTAATTTTTCTAACGGCCGCCAGGGGGCGCTCCAGTAGAAAAGGTAAGATTAAGACCGGTGGAATATATGCATGGAGGAAGACTGCAACTTCTTGTCTTGTGCATCAATTAAATTAGCGTGAACATACCCTCATCATGGAAAATGCAAAAAGAAAAGCATATTACGCAATGCTATTCTGTTGCTAGCGTGTTGTTAGCATGTTGCTACCGTTTTACTGCCACGTTCAAGGCACTGTTTGGGGAGAAAGTTATATTATTATTATTATTATTGTTAAGTTATATTATTAAAACTTTGAAAATTCTCTCTTTCTTTGTAAATATGTTGACATGTTTTAATGTGGGCACGTGCGGCTTATATACGGGTGCGGCTTGTGTATGTACAAAATTGGTTTTCCTCTAAAAATGTCGTGGGTGCGGCTTATAATCAGGTGCGCTCTATAGTGCGGAAATGACGGTATCAAGGCGTTGAAGACTCCTGCATCTATAAGAAAGCGGCAGCAAAATCTCTTGTCAACATTTTCCCGAGGTGTGGAGTGGCCAGAGAGTGACCAGGGGGGTGGCCTGGCAAGAAAGTGGTTGTGGGAAGCCCACACTCCAGCGCAGCTAGGTCGCGCTTCAAAATGAGGCGTCCAATCCAATTAGTTTATTTGCTGGGGCGTCGTTTCCTTCGTGCGCGATGTTACTCTTCGGAAGTCCACCATAGTCAGGAGAGACCATCGTCTGTTTACATCATTCGGCATTAAAGATGGAAATAATGAGAAAGACGGAGAGTCATTTAAATTGACGACACTGGAAGCATTTCTTTCGAAAAGAAGACATTTTTGCAACGCATGCCTGCTCTTTGTTGATTGCTTCATTTCACTGTCTGTCTGCTCAGGTTTGCCTTGCCTCGGAAATGCACTTGATGAGACTTCCATCGCTGGCACAGCAATGAATCTGCATTTCCAGGCTAGTCCCTGGCCAACACACAGCTCCACCCTCATAATATATGACATCATAGTGCCAAGATGCCACACACACATGTGAACGAGAAATACCGCGTTGCAAAATGACATTCCCAAGATGGGAACATAAAAATCCACGTGGTGGTCGGCAGCAACTTTTTGAGAGGGTGACAAATGAGATTTCATGCTCAAAAGTCTGAAATGAACACCTCCCTCCTCGACGCAATTCTTTTGGAACGTGGACAATGACGTCAGTTTACCACCTTTTAGTCATTTGCATGATCAAATGAGGTCAAGTTGTGTGTTTGTGTGTGTCTGTGTGCAGAGAAGTCACAGAAAAAGCAGAGTCGCGTCGTGGTTTCGACAGTACCTGTGTCTGCTGGCGACCCGAGCGCCTTGCGCGTGCGCATTCCCGCCGGTGTATAGGTTGTAGGAGCTCTGGAGCGGGAACGCGCTTTTGGCGTCCGCGCACGTCAAGAGAGCCAGCAGGAGCAAAAGAGGTGCCATCCCCGTTGACCAATACGCGATCGATCAATACAGGGCGTCGTTTTCAATTCAGAGAGGTGAAGGCTGCCTCAGCTGGAGAACAACATCCCGGCTCCAGGCGGTCCAAAAGAAGAGACGCTCATATTTTTTCCCGAGTTAAAAAAAAAAAAAAACTTCGTCCGATCGACTCTGATCAATAATCCCGATTCTGTTCCCAACTTGGCACTGTTTGAATTCATCTGATCCGCCGCTGCGGGTCCCGCCTTTTGTCCACGTTTACTCCGACTGAACCCGGCGGTTTTCCCTCCATCAGAACAATTTGGGTCTCATACGAAACAAAGAAAAGGTTGCGACAGTCCAGGCTGAACCCAGTCCAGCTGCTCCTCCTCTACATCGCCGCCCCCCCCCCCCCTCCAGAACTGCCCCCGCCCCTCCCCCGGAGAAGAAAACCATCCAGCAGCACTCACTGCATAACTATTCTTTCTCCTGTTCGTGTCCTACTGCTTCTCATTTCTTTTTTATAGACGAGACCACTCGCTTTTAAGTAGTAGTAGTAGTAATGGGAGTAAATACTTGTCACTGGACTGAAAAAGTACTCCCACCACTGTCACAGTGCATTTTTCCACGTCAGTCTTCACATTCTGCCGTCTTGAATCTCTTTTGATGTCATTTCAGAGGAGCCGTAAAGCGCTGGTGTTGTGCCAAGCTTGTGAAATGTCAACACCCAAGACTCCATCCGTCCATTTTCGAATCCGTTTAATTATCCTCACACAAGGGTCCCAGCTGTCTTCTGGCAGAAGGTGGGGGACACCCCGAACTGGTTGCCAGCCAATCACCCAACACCCGGACTCACTCCAAGCCATTTTTTTGGCCACGTGTCTGCTGGTTTTACCCTGCAGAGGGAAATGCCCCAATTCTGAATGATTGCCTCTATCTTGGTATGAGTACATATTGATGTATTTTCTTAGGGCGGCATGTTATTGATCAAACTTGCGATATGCAGTGGTGTTGAATAATATTGTGAGTTGGTCATATTTAACAAATGTACCAAAAGAAATGGCATCGTACTCATGAAAAAAGAAAAAAATCCATTCATCCATCCATTGAGGCGTGCTGGAGCCCATCCCAGCTGTATTTGGGCAGTACACCCGGAACGAGTTCCCAGCCAATCACAGAAAAAAAAAAAGATCTTCCGGTAAAATAAGTACCGTCATTTCCGCACTATAGAGCGCACCTGATTATAAGCCGCACCCACGACATTTTTAATGGAAAAGCAATTTTGTACATACACAAGCCGCACCCGCATATAAGCCGCATGTGCCCACATTAAAACATGTCAACATATTTACAAAGAAAGACGCTACACAGAGAGTTTTCAAAGTTTTAATAATATAACTTAACAATAATAATAATAATATAACTTTCTTCCCAAACGGTGCCTGTGACGCGGCAGTAAAACGCTAGCAACATGCTAACAACACTCTAGCAACACAGTATAACAGGTCTGGTAAATGCCTTTCTTTTTGCATTTTCCATGATGAGGGCATGTTCACGCTAATTTAATTGATGCACAAGACGAGAATTTGCAGTCTTCCTCGACGCATAGATTCTACCGGTCTTAATCTTACCTTTTCTATTTCTGGCGCCCCCTGGCGGCCGTTAGAAAAATTACATAAATAGGCCGCATCACTGAATAAGCCGCAGGGTTGAAAGTTTGGGCAAAAAGTAGCGGCTTATAGTGCGGAAATTACGGTAATTCCATTCCACTATATATTTTTCAATATATATTGTGCAGCCATCCTGTAGTATTTATGTATATTCCAAGTGACACATATGTGATGTCACTGTGTGCACATTCACAGAACACATGGGGAAAAAAATCTGCATGCACAGACACCCACATACTGCATTGAAAAAAAAAAATTGCAATGATTAAAAACAACAAATATTAAATGTTACATGCACCCTTACCGTCTGCCCAATTCAATTTTGATTGTGGAAGTGACTTTGGGGCAGTTTTAAAACAAATGAGACTTACATTTTAAATATACGTGTAACAGGCAAAAATGTTGGGATGATGCCCGTCACTGCTTTGTAATTAACCTGAGAAGAGAACAACCTTGTAGATTTCCCGCAGCACAAGGAAATGGCATATCGGTGACTTGCAAAATGTTATCACATTGAAGAGTGACTAGCATGCATGCAAGCGCGCGCGCGCACAGCCGCGCACACACACAATCACACACACACAAACACGCACACAAACACGCACACACACAAACACATGCACACACACAATCACACACACACAAACACGCACACAAACACGCACAAACACATGCACACACACAATCACACACACACAAACACACACACACAAACACACAAACACACACACAATCACACACACACACACACACACACAAAAACACAAACACACACACAAACACACACACACACTCACACAATCACACACACACACACAAAAACACACACAATCACACACACACACACACAAACACACTCACACAATCACACACACACACACACAAACACACACTCACACACACACAAACACACTCACACAATCAAACACACACACAATCACACACACACACAAACACACACTCACACACACACAAACACACTCACACAATCACACACACACACACACACACACACACACACACACACACACTCACACAATCACACACACACCCACACACACACACACACACACACAAACACAAAACACAAAAACACACACAATCACACACACACACACACACACACTCACACAATCACACACACACCACACACACACACACAATACAAACACAAACACACACACACACACACACACACACACAAACATGCACACACACACACAAACACAAACACGCACACACACAATCACACACACACACACACAAACACGCACACACAAACACAAACACGCACACACACACACAATCACACACACACACACACACACACACACACACACAAACACAAAAACACACACACACACACAAACACAAACACAAACACACACAAACACACACACAAAAACACACGCACACACACAAACACACACACACAATCACACATACAAAAACAAACACACACACACACACACACACACACACAAAAACACACGCACACACACAAACACACTCACACAATCACACACACACCCACACACATACAATCACAAACACACACACACACACACACACAGTAGATGAACTGTCAGCTCCCACTGATTGCCGGTTGGGTGTGTGTTGTATTTCGGACACAATGCGTCCCGTCTAAAATGTCCGCCCTCTGCAAATCCGGTGAGATTCATCATGAATGATGGACGAGCGAGGCAAGGCAAAACAACCTGTGAGAAATATTTATCATCCAAAACATGATAAATGTGCTTAAATATCCGCTTCCAATGACTCTTTACACGGTGTTTCCTTCCTGCCCTCTGGAGGTCGTTGCTGATGTCACCAACAGTCCTTTTTTTTTTTTTAATTATCATTATTATTATTTTGACTATTATTTTTGTAAGGCTCACTTTAAACTCTCGGCCTAAATATGGAGCGTCATCAGCAGTCAACACTTGCACTCAAATATCACTCTTCTGTTTGCCTCCCTCCTAACAAGGACAACAGAGACAGCGGCAGAAAAAAACAAATCCCTCTGGAAATTTTCTTTATCTGAACTCGTAAATCGGAGCCGTAAGCCCACCCAGGCAGCATTTTCCCCACCGCCCAGTCGCTTTACTTTCATGTGACTATTTTCCAATCAAGACTTGGCTTGAAACGACTTCCCATGCCAGAGTAAGCATTGTGGTGGTCCCGTCCCGAGCCTCACCAGGACATTTGAAATCACCCATCCATCCATTCATTCATTTTCCCATGCGCTGTATCCTCGCAAGGGTCGCGGGGTGTGCCGGAGCCTATCCCAGCTGTCTGCGGGCAGTCGGCAGGGGGACACCCTGAATCGGTTGCCAGCCAATCGCAGGGCACACAGAGACCAACAACCATCCACGCCCACACCATGTTTTTGGAATGTGGGAGGAAACCGGAGCACCCGGAGAAAACCCACGCAAGCCCGGGGAGAACATGCAAACTCCACACAGGGAGGCCGGAGCTGGAATCGAACCCGGTACCTCTACCCTGCACCTCTGCGCTGTGAGGTCGACGCGCTAACCACTGGACCTCCAGGCTGACCCATTTGGAAATCCGAAATCCATATAATCACACGTCAGGACTGTTGGGGTCAAGGTGGTTGAGTCTACTTTCATTCCGCCCTCCCTTTGTTTAAAAGTGGATCCTGTATACTCTGCGGTCAAGTCCATGTATGGTTTTTTTTTCCTCCTATATAAAGAGCCCATCATAATCCAGTCATGTATCCCCGTGGCACATCCTCGCACACATGCACGTATGCTTTGTCATGCTGTACAAGTCACAGTTTGGATTGAGCGACGGGTTTATTGCTCTACTTCAAGACAAGAACACACTGAAATCAAATATTTGGCACAGTGTGTAATCATCAAGGGCGGCCCGGTAGTCCAGTGGTTAGCACATCCGGCTTCACAGTGCAGAGGTACCGGGTTCGATTCCAGCTCCGGCCTCCCTGTGTGGAGTTTGCATGTTCTCCTGGTGCCTGTGTGGGTTTTCTCCGGGTACTCAGGGGGGGGCGGCCCGGTAGTCCAGTGGTTAGCACGTCCGGCTTCACAGTGCAGAGGTACCGGGTTCGATTCCAGCTCTGGCCTCCCTGTGTGAAGTTTGCGTGTTCTCCTGGTGCCTGTGTGGGTTTTCTCCGGGTACTCAGGGGGCGGTCCGGTAGTCCAGTGGTTAGCACGTCCGGCTTCACAGTGCAGAGGTACGGGTTCGATTCCAGCTCCGGCCTCCTGTGTGGAGTTTGCATGTTCTCCCGGGCTTGCGTGGGTTTTCTCCGGGTGCTCCGGTTTCCTCCCACATTCCAAAAACATGCATGGCAGGCTGATTGAACACCCTAAATTGTCCCTAGGTATGAGTGTGGGCGTGGATGGTTGTTCGTCTCTGTGTGCCCTGCGATTGGCTGGCAACCGGTTCAGGGTGTCCCCCGCCTACTGCCCGGAGACAGCTGGGATGGGCTCCAGCACCCCCCGCGACCCTAGTGAGGATCAAGCGGTTCAGAAGATGAATGAAGGAATGTAATAATCAAATCGGTGCATTTTCTACAGGTTGCAGGTTTGAATGGATCCCTTTTATTGACGATGGAAACTCCCTGCTCTTATTTTCTATCATCTGTATCGATATCCACATTGTTCTACGGTTCTTCTGAACTACATTATAGCCCCGTTCACACGGGGAGATTTGTTCCGGCGCTGCAGCGGAGTATTTTGTTGCGATATAATTTTGCACCGGAACAAATTTTGTGGAGCGTTCACACGTACAAAGCCGCTGAGCGTCACAGCACCAGAGCAGCATCGACGCAGCTCCACTTGCTTTCACACGGGCAGTTCCTGTTGCGGAACAAAAACGACAGGAATGCGGAAGTAAAACATGCGTAAAGAAAGAAGAAGGCGGGGAAAAGGAAGTACCATTTCCCCCTCCTTCTTTGTGACAAAAAAACGATGTGGTCGATAATCAGACGCCAAATACCCAGGATGCATGTTGGCAAGTACCCGGATGGACTCCTCTGACGCGTAGCGAGGCCACTCCCCCGCAAGCGAGCATTTGCTCTGGAGCAAATTTAACCCAGTTGCGTTCATACGCGCACATTTGCATCGGTGCTGCTTCGCAAACGAGCACATTTTGAAACCACCTCCCTGAGGTGGATCGAATTTGATCCGAAACAAGCTGTTTTCGGCTGCTACGCCGGAACAAAGTTACACGTATGAACGCTCGAGGGGAGCAGTTTCGGAGTAGGTCCGAAATAAATCCGCCCGTGTGAACGGCTCTAATTTGTCAGCAGCCTTAAAGGGATTCTCCGGTCTGGATGGATTCGATTCTAGCGTCGAGCCCCGCTTGAACCCTGCACTCCTTGAGGTCGGTCCTACAAAGGATTTTTTTTAGTGAACAGATACTCCAAAAGCAGAATGAGAAGCGACGCATCCGTCTGTCTGGCTCCTCCTCCCACGGGACCATCTTCAAGTTTCGGTCGGGAAGGGTGTATATTTTTAGGAGCAGATTGTAACGTTCTTTTTGATTGAACCTGCAGTTAAGGGCTGGCTCGGGGCTCACCCTGAAGAATCGCTCACTCTTGGATCCAAGTGGGAGAGCGCCCTTCTGTCCGTCTGGCGGACGAATTTATTGATTAGATTCAGACAGGGGGGGCTTTTAGTTTTGTGTTTTGCTTCGCAGTCGATCGGTTGCGAAGTACTTTGCGGCAAGACGCATTTACAGGCTTTGAAAAAAGGGAGGACGACACCAACTGCGCCTCAAGCGTTATAAAGAGGCGTGGTTGTTTTCCGGAAAGAGGGGAGTGTTTGGTGAGCAAATTAATAGCCGGCATCTGAAAGAATGTATCATCGAGATTTCCGCCTGCTATCTACCGGAGGGAAAAACCGGTACAAACTCGTAATTATACGGCTCCATAAGCCGCATATGTCAATCGGTTCCAATGTTCTCTGCATTTGAGGAACAACTTTCACGAAAACGTTCGTGAAATGTCCCCGTATCTCGTTATTTTCGGCAAACGCCTTCATCCCGAGGCTAAAGCCACGCCTTCTTCGCCATCGGCTGTCTGACCCGCAGGCGATCACCTGGCCATCGTATCTCAGGTGCAAATTGTAAAAGAAGGTCATCATCAGTCCACAATTTTCACAGATTGGGGAGGGGGGGGAAGAATCTCAGTATTGCCTCAGTTCAAAAAAAGAAACATATTACTTAGAACTGTGGGTGGGTTGGTTGGGGGTGAGGGGGTACATTTTTGTAGTAAATCATTTTGGATCGGTTTACGACTTCATTGAAGAGTCTTTGTTGATGCGCTGATGTTATCTGCAAAGTAAGCCACAATACCGTCAATAAAGCCGCCTCTAATTTGTTTAAGTAGGATTGTAAAAGCACACAAGTCGCCCAGGGGGGGGTCGTCCTCTTGAATTTTTTTTTTTGCTGTGACCTTCGCCTGGAGGGTGAAAGGCCAACAGGATGAGAGAATAGAAGAAGAATGCAAAAAGCCGTCCTTGGTTTTTTTTTTTAGCGAAATATTTGAACCTCAACCACAATGAAACAGATTTGACAGAACAAACTTAATCCGCCAATTGATAGCCTTCTTTCAAAAAGCTTTGAAAATGTATTCCCTTGCGGTTTATTGACATTTTACGGAGTATTTTTTCATACCGGGTACATGTCAAAGGATACAAAAAGCCAAGAAAGGCAATTGTAGTTCCAGATGAAAAAAGTCTAAACTCTGATTTGAGTTCTTGATTTTAGGGTTCGGATTCTCCCAGAACCCCCCTGTGTTTGAATAATGCTCTGTTTTTGTCTCTCCATCTTTAGTTTCACCTGATTTTCAGCCTGTGTCAAGCCAGTTTGGCTTCTGTCCATATATTTTTGGTCCAGATATTTTCTTGAGGGCGGCCAGTGGGCGGTCCAGTGGTTGGTGCGTCGACCTCACAGTGCAGAGGTACCGGGTTCGATTCCAGCTCCGGCCTCCCTGTGTGGAATTTGCATGTTCTCCCCGGGCTTGCGTGGGTTTTCACCGGGTACTCCGGTTTCCTCCCACATTGCAAAAACATGCATGGCAGGCTGATTGAACGCTCTAAATTGTCCCGAGGAGTGAGTGTGAGCATGGGTGGTTGTTCGTCTGCGATTGGCTGGCAACTGGTTCAGGGTGTCCCCCCGCCTACTGCCCCAAGACAGCTAGGAGAGGCTCCAGCACCCCAGGTGACCCTTGTGAGGATACGCGGATCGGAAAGTGAATGAATGAATGAATGAATGAATATTTTCTTGACTTAAAGTGCATTGTCATGGATTTGAGAAACAGTGTTTAAAAAGTCCATTGACAAAGTCTCGCTTCAAGTTCACATTTTCTGTCCACAAGAGTCAAATCGCACAGGTAGGATCGATCAACATTCAAACATAACGCAGACGACAACCTCCAAAAAAAAGGAAAACGCCTGTTCTTAGGGAACTTCGAAAGAGAAATAGTGATTGGGTATTTTCTGTAAATTGTAACTACCGTAAATTCCGGACTATAAGCCGCTACTTTTTTCCCCAAACTTTCAACCCTGCGGCTTATACAGTGATGCAGCCAATTTGTGTAAATTTTCTAACGGCCGCCAGGGGGCGCTCGAGTAGCAAAGGTAAGATTAAGACCGGTGGAATATATGCGTCGAAGAAGACTGCAACTTCTTGTCTTGTGCATCAATTAAATTAGCGTCAACATACCCTCGTCATGGAAAATGCCAAAAGAAAGGCATATGACGCAATATGTTGACATGTTTTAATGTGGGCACATGCGGCTTATATACGGGTGCGGCTTGTGTATGTACAAAATTGGTTTTCCTCTAAAAATGTAGTGGGGGCGGCTTATGATCAGGTGCAGAAATTACGGTATATTTGATTGAACATTAAATCGTATATGATATTTTAAAAATAAGGTTATGTTAAGAGCTCAGTGTTGGCCCAGTGATTGACAGACGCTCTTGTTAAAAAAACAAAAACAAAAAAAAAACAACCACAACAAAACTTTGTTCTACATATCAACAAAGCAAGGACCCAAAGCAGCTGTGTGTATTCAGTCAAACACCTTCAGTTCATCATAAAACCAACACACACACACACACACACACACACACACACACACACACACACACACACACACACACACACACACACACACACACTTCTCTGGTTCAGATTAAGCTCTCACTGATATCAATCACGCTTTTCAGGAATGTCGGTGAAGTTGCAGCAGTGAAAAGTGGGTCAAAAATTCAAAGGTTTTGCTTGCTTTATTTCCCAAGCAGTCGAGAGGGGGGAAACCCTTCAAACCAGATGATAGGTTGACAATAGTCTTGCTGATGAACGTACCTCTCTTAAAGTATACCGATACTGTATTATCACCAGTTGTCTTATTTAGTAAATGTTCACAATTTAACCGGTTGGCGTCCCGGGATATTTCTATAGACACAGGAGAATCACAGGGTCGAAAGTAACAGAGCTGGACAAAAAACAATACAGTCGGTGAATTTACGTCGCACATTGGGCCATTGGGCCCTTGTGCAGCTCAACCAACTCGCTGTAACTGAAAAACTGCGACCCCCTCACCGGGAAACCAAATGATGAGGCTCCACGTTCGCTGTACTCTCTGATTTTGAACTTCAAACGACACGGCACGATCGTCAGGGGGAAAGAGAAACTTTTGTAACTTTCGAACAATTATCAACAAATGCGTCGCCAATCAATTGTAAGCTTATGTTATATTATGAATGATCATTTTATGTTTTGAGCATCATATTATTTCATGTTAAGCGTACCTAAATTATATTCTGTTGTTCAATAATTGCTTGGATGTGTTTTTATGTTGATAGGTTCTGATTGGCTGTTAAAGTAAGAGAAGCAGGAAGTGATTTTAGTGACGAGAGTTGTGTTCTCGAACGTGCTGCGGTCCCCTTTTAATAAACTGCATTAAAGGATTCCATCTCTCCTTTTGTCATTCGTAAAGAAGGGGTATCCACTAAAAACAACGAACCCCTCAATTTCGCCAATTAATTAAAAGGTCTTTCAACAGTGAGCTATGAATTTCATTTCATTTCGGTTCAGTGTGTCTTGAGAGTTATCATTGTTCATTGTTCAACAGAAACATATTTAGTCTGTGTCTGGTGTTAATCTAAACGGCTTGAACTGTCTTTGGTGGAGGGGGCGGGCATAACCGGGGGGCCCCAAGTTAACCCCAGTAACACCATCTCACACACACACACGGCGTTTATTTGACTCCGTCCAAAAAAGGGAGCCGTTAAGGCTGCTGAGATTAGGGTGTCGAGAAAAGAACAAGCAGGAGAAGCAGTGAAACCGTGCGGCAGTGAAACAGGACACCGCACTTTGCCAGAGGAGATAACATGAGGGGAACATGCGTCTCGACGAAACATGCGTCTGACCAAACATTATACAGTGATACCTCGGCTCACGGACGCTTTAGCTCACGAACTTTTCGCCTCAAGAACATGAATTTCCCGAGCATATAGTCTCCGCTGACGAACTAGTTTTCGGCGGACGAACCAAACCAAGCGGTCGAACAGCGCCCCCTGTGGCGACCGCGAGAAGCTGACGAAGACGAGTCATTGGATAAATGCCGGTTTTGTGTCCCGCCCGTCGGACGCGCAGCTTCTCTGGGAGTCTATGGACAAGTGGGCGTTTATCGGCTGACCCGGACGCTCAGCTTTTCTGCATGATGATCGGATGATCTGTCTGAGGCTGAATCTCCTTTTGATTGACAGCGAAATGAGCCAATCACCGATCTTATGGTGAAGGGCGTCCTTTTCATTGTTTTGTGAAAAGGAACGGAGAGTAGAAGTCACGTATAAATAAACGGACACATTTTATGAGGTAGGCAGAAATTGTGCTTCCCCTCCTTGACAGAGCAGTGCTATGTAACTACAGAATAATTCTGAAAAAATATACACACACATAAGCGTAACTGGTAAATATTTGGAGATGTAATTACATGTGGTGATATCGATGTTTGGTAAGGAACATCTGTTGGCTTTTGTTTTAAACCTGCTTCCAGCCGAGCATGCAGGTCATTCTCTGACCACAGAGCTTCTCTTTCCAGCTAGCTCACTCCACACATATGGCACAATTCGGAATAGCACATGCTGGATGCAAGACCTAGTGTTTAAAAAGATATAAAGACTCACTACCTCAAAACGGCAGGATTTGCAGTCAGAATCAAAACCCATAGTCTTAAAGTATAACTCCATGTCAACCCCAAGAGGAGAATCCAGTTCGGAGGCAGTCGTGATTGTGAATCAACTTTACCTGCTGTTGTTCAAATGGTTCAGGCAACAGTTGGAAAAGAGAGGTCATTACCACGACAACCGCTCTTATGGAATGGTTTAGCAGGTGGTGTGCAGAGACCGTTTACTTCTGCTTATCCCTTCTGGATGTTTCCTGGCTAGTAAAGCATTTTCCAGTGTCCTCGCCGATTGTGGTGCTTGAAGCCAGCATCTACAGAACACAGAAGGTTTGTGATGTGTCCAGACGGGATACGAGGAGACAGGCCATGTCTTTAGGAGAAGTCGTGGTGGGGGCATAGGAGCGCAACAACCTAAATCGCATAACCGCTATTTGCCTCCGCGCAAGAAATAACAGAAAGTGCCGCAAATTGACATCCAGATGGTCATTGCGCTCATGTTTGTGTCGAAACTCTGCCCGCACTCCCCCGCCCTCTGCCTCTGCCCGACCCCTGCCTCCCGTCACAGACTATGACCCTCCCCTCATCATCCGACATCTGCCTATTGCACAATGCACTACCTCACTTTACCCACAATAGCCACACGTGCCATTGTTTATGCTGTTTATACTGTTCAGATTCCGGTACATATTATGTCTTTTTATAACAGTGTATCTGCTATCTTGTCTTAGCTGCGCGTGTTTAATGCACAGCATGTTTGCATGTTTGCACTGAGGATTGAGAGGAAGAAATTTCATCTCTGCTGCATGTCATACATAAAGCACATTCATTCCTTCATTCATCTTCCGAACCGCTTGATCCTCACTAGGGTCGCGGGGGGTGCTGGAGTCCATCCCAGCTGTCTCCGGGCAGTAGGCGGGGGACACCCTGAATCGGTTGCCAGCCAATCGCAGGGCACACAGAGACAAACAACCATCCACGCCCACACTCATACCTAGGGACAATTCAGAGTGCTCAATCAGCCTGCCATGCATGTTTTCGGAATGTGGGAGGAAACCGGAGCACCCGGAGAAAACCCACGCAAGCCCGGGGAGAACATGCAAACTCCACACAGGGAGGCCGGAGCTGGAATCGAACCTGGTACCTCTGCACTGCGAAGCCGACGTGCTAACCACTGGACTACCGGGCCGTCCTACATAAAGCATATTTGACAATAAAGATGACCTTGACCTTGACAAACAGAGTCAATGGCGGTGGTGTGAGATTCTGACAGTACCTTTGTACAGTATCTTCTAGATAACACACAAACTGGCACATGAGAATATGGTTCACTCCGAGCACCAGTGACCGGACAGAGTCTGCACATTTCGTATCTTGAAATTTCTTTCGTAACAATGGGTCAAATTTTCCTGTTGAGGTGTTTCGTAACTTGAAGATTTCATATGAAGAGATGTTCGTAAGGAGAGGTACCACTGTATATCCATTGCTCCTCCAGAGCCAGATGTGTACGTTGCTTAAGTCCATGCCTCCTTCCATTAAATGCCTCAAATTTAC
This sequence comes from Hippocampus mohnikei, assembly GCA_026261675.1. Lineage (NCBI taxonomy): Eukaryota > Metazoa > Chordata > Actinopteri > Syngnathiformes > Syngnathidae > Hippocampus > Hippocampus mohnikei. Next base: position 851,433 of record JAKGUB010000340.1, read on the forward strand.
TTCCCAAGTCTTGTAAATGGTTTTGTCCTCTGCCCAAAGTAGTCGTAGACACCTTCTGATGGTGAGAGACAGTCCTCCACTTTCTGGTCAAATCATCATTTGTATTACCTGCAGGAGATTCCATCTGTTCAGTTGTATGTTTTAGTTTCAGCGCTTTCCTGACACACCCCAGTGTAACTGTTTTAGCGATGGAATCGTAAAATGTGGGTGACATTGATGATATCCTTTTGATGGTGGCATTCCTTCCCTGGGAGCTGGTCTTGGGCGGTTCTGTGGGGGTTGGCCAACAGCCTCGAGTCTCTTACCTTGGGTGGTGTCCTCTGGAATTAGACCAGAGACTCTATCCTCATTGAGTCCACAAGGTAACTCAAGCACTCTTGCCAAAAAAGCCCAATTTTACCGAGAGACTCACATGTTTTCAAAACACTGGGCTCTTAATACATCTGAGTTGTCATTTTATTATTCCCTTAGGGGGGTGGCAATTACTTGTAATTAAGGTGAGTAGTTGCTAGTATTAGTATACTGCTTGTGTGTCACATAATCATAGTTTTGGCCAAGAAGTGTAATCAGGAGACTCCTCAAGCACTTTAGTACATACAGTACTTCACGATTGTGTAGTGGGGACATACCAAGTTTGTATGGGCAAACTGAAGAGCAAGAACAAGCTGTTGACCATGATTTGGGAATGTGTTGAAAAAGAAGATTGGAGGCTGTTTATGTTGGGGGGGGGGATCAGCCTGATGTGAATTTGATCATTTGTGAGTCTCTTTGGCCTACTGAATGAAGACAGCTGGGACTTTCACCTGATTTGGTCACTTAAAAACATTCACGATAGGAACGGAGTTTGAAAGTGACGATGAAGTCAAAAGTATAAGCGACTGGATAAGACATCAGTCCAAAGATTTTTACGATGAGGGAACATGGTAAGCTTGTGCACAGGTCGGAAAAGCGTGGGACAGTGCTTCGAGACGACGTTAAAAAAAAAAAGAAAGTAAGCTTCGATCTGTATTAAAAGTCCTTATACCGAAAAATCCACCTTATTTATTGAATGACCCTCGTACAACCAGTGTGACCAAAGTATGGTTGTCTGCAATTTGTCTTGAGAAACCATATATACTTTCCTTCCGACCACCACGTGTACACTTTAAGAATGATTGAAACGAGGATTTTAAAAATATAATATAACGAAACTTGAGGTGGGAAATGTGTCGAAATCAAACACACAGTGAGCAGCTGGAAATCATTATACCTACCCCCCAAACTGACCACCCCACCCCAACGTTGTAGCTCTTCACTCTCTGACTTTGCTGGTGAAACACTGAGAACATTTGGAGGATCTTGGAAAAGCGCAGTGAAAGCGATGTTGCTCTGAAAAAACAATGTACAGCGAATCTGACCTGATTTGTGCCCAATCAGAGACTATGCTCAGTAGCCCTTTCAAGGACAGTAGTCACCACAGTGGACAACTATTCAAGAGTTGCTCTCTCCTACATGAATAAAATCATATGTGTGTGTGTGTGTGTGTGTGTGTGTGTGTGTGTGTGTGTGTGTGTGTGTGTGTGTGTGTGTGTGTGTGTGTGTGTGTGTGTATGTGTGTAGGTGTGTGTAAGTGTGTGTGTGTGTGTAGGCCTTTTTACTTGGTCCTCACTGTGCCACAAGTACGGGAATGTGTGTGTGTGTGTGTGTGTATACACACATAAAAAAGCGCTAAAAACGGCTTACTATTCTATGTCGTTTTTTTCGGTTTAAAACGCCTCACTATACTATGTCGTTTTTTGGGCTAAAAATGCGCTAAAAACGCCTTACTATACTATGTCGCTTTTTTTCTGCAAAAAATGCCTCACTATACTATGTCGTTTTTTCGTCTAAAAACGCGTTAAAAACGCCTTACTAAACTAGGTCGTTTTTTTTTCGGCTAAAAATGCGCTAAAAATGCGCTAAAAACGCCTTACTATACTATGTCGTTTTTTTCGGCTAAAAATGCGCTAAAAATGCCTTACTATACTATGTCGTTTTTTTCGGCTAAAAACGAGCTAAAAATGCCATACTATACTATGTCGTTTTTTTCAAATAAAAACGCGCTAAAAACGCCTTACTATACTATGTCGTTTTTTTCGGCTTAAAACGCCTTACTATACTATGTCGTTTCTTTCGGCTAAAAACGCGCTAAAAATGCCTTACTATACTATGTCGTTTTTTTCGGCTAAAAATGCCTTACTATACTATGTCGTTTTTTTCGGCTTAAAACGCGCTTAAAACGCCTTACTATACTATGTCGTTTTTTTCAGCTAAAAACGAGCTAAAAACGGCATACTATACTATGTCGTTTTTTTCGGCTAAAAACGCGCTAAAAATGCCTTACTATACTATGTCGTTTTTTTCGGCTTAAAACCCCTTACTATCATGTGTCGTTTTTTTCGGCTAAAAACGAGCTAAAAACGCCTTACTATACTATGTCGTTTTTTTCAGCTAAAAACGCGCTAAAAATGCCTTACTATACTATGTCGTTTTTTTCGGCTTAAAACGCCTTACTATACTATGTCGTTTTTTTCGGCTTAAAACGAGCTAAAAATGCCATACTATACTATGTCGTTTTTTTCAGCTAAAAACGCGCTAAAAACGCCTTACTATACTATGTCGTTTTTTTCGGCTCAAAATGCCTTACTATACTATGTCATTTTTTTCGGCTAAAAACGCGCTAAAAATGCCTTACTATACTATATCGTTTTTTTCGGCTTAAAACGCCTTACTATACTATGTCGTTTTTTCAGCTAAAACGAGCTAAAACGCGGCATACTATACTATGTCGTTTTTTCAGCTAAAACGTGCTAAAAATGCCTTACGATTCTATGTCATTTTTTTCGGCTCAAAACGCCTTACTATACTATGTCGTTTTTTTCGGCTAAAAACACGCTAAAAATGCCTTACTATACTATGTCGTTTTTTTCAGCTTAAAACGCCTTACTATACGATGTCGTTTTTTTTGGCTAAAAACGCCTTACTATACTATGTCGTTTTTTTCAGCTAAAAACGCGCTAAAAATGCCTTACTATACTATGTCGTTTTTAAAACGCGCTTAAAACGCCTTACTATACTATGTCGTTTTTTTCGGCTTAAAACGCCTTACTATACTATGTCGTTTTTTCAGCTAAAAACGCGCTAAAAATGCCTTACTATACTATGTCGTTTTTTTCGGCTAAAAACGAGCTAAAAATGCCTTACTATACTATGTCGTTTTTTTCAGCTAAAAACGCGCTAAAAACGCCTTACTATACTATGTCGTTTTTTTCGGCTTAAAACGCCTTACTATACTATGTCGTTTTTTCGCTAAAAACGCGCTAAAACGCCTTACTATACTATGTCGTTTTTTCGCTAAAACGCGCGCCTTACTATACTATGTCGTTTTTTTCAAAACGCCTTACTAAATGTCGAGCTAAAACGCCTTACTATACTATGTCGTTTTTTTCGGCTAAAAATGCGCTAAAAACGCCTTACTATACTATGTCGTTTTTTTCGGCTAAAAACACGCTAAAAATGCCTTACTATACTATGTCGTTTTTTTCGGCTAAAAACGCCTTACTATACTATGTCGTTTTTTTCAGCTAAAAACGCGCTAAAAATGCCTTACTATACTATGTCGTTTTTTTCGGCTTAAAACGCCTTACTATACTATGTCGTTTTTTTCGGCTTAAAACGCCTTACTATACTATGTCGTTTTTTTCGGCTAAAAATGCGCTAAAAATGCCTTACTATACTATGTCGTTTTTTTCGGCTAAAAACGCCTTACTATACTATGTCGTTTTTTTCGGCTAAAAACACGCTAAAAATGCCTTACTATACTATGTCGTTTTTTTCAGCTTAAAACGCCTTACTATACTATGTCGTTTTTTTCAGGCTAAAAACGCCTTACTATACTATGTCGTTTTTTTCGGCTTAAAACGCCTTACTATACCATGTCGTTTTTTTCGGCTAAAAATGCGCTAAAAACGCCATACTATACTATGTCGTTTTTTTCGGCTAAAAACGCGCTAAAAATGCCTTACTATACTATGTCGTTTTTTTCGGCTAAAAACGCCTTACTATACTATGTCGTTTTTTTCGGCTTAAAACGAGCTAAAAATGCCATACTATACTATGTCGTTTTTTTCGGCTTAAAACGAGCTAAAAATGCCATACTATACTATGTCGTTTTTTTCAGCTAAAAACGCGCTAAAAACGCCTTACTATACTATGTCGTTTTTTTCGGCTTAAAACGCCTTACTATACTATGTCGTTTTTTCGGCTTAAAACGCCTTACTATACTATGTCGTTTTTTCAGCTAAAACGCGCTTAAAACGCCTTACTATACTATGTCGTTTTTTCGCTAAAACGCCTTACTATACTATGTCGTTTTTTTCAGCTAAAAACGCGCTAAAAACGCCTTACTATACTATGTCGTTTTTTTCGGCTAAAAACGAGCTAAAAACGCCTTACTATACTATGTCGTTTTTTTCAGCTAAAAACGCGCTAAAAATGCCTTACTATACTATGTCGTTTTTTTCGGCTCAAAACGCCTTACTATACTATGTCGTTTTTTTCGGCTAAAAACACGCTAAAAATGCCTTACTATACTATGTCGTTTTTTTCAGCTTAAAACGCCTTACTATACTATGTCGTTTTTTTCGGCTTAAAACGCCTTACTATACTATGTCGTTTTTTCAGCTAAAAACGCGCTAAAAATGCCTTACTATACTATGTCGTTTTTCGCTAAAACGAGCTAAAACGCCTTACTATACTATGTCGTTTTTTTCAGCTAAAAACGCGCTAAAAATGCCTTACTATACTATGTCGTTTTTTTCGGCTTAAAACGCCTTACTATACTATGTCGTTTTTTTCGGCTAAAAACGCCTTACTATACTATGTCGTTTTTTTCAGCTAAAAACGCGCTAAAAACGCCTTACTATACTATGTCGTTTTTTTCGGCTTAAAACGCCTTACTATACCATGTCGTTTTTTTCGGCTAAAAATGCGCTAAAAACGCCATACTATACTATGTCGTTTTTTTCGGCTAAAAATGCGCTAAAAACGCCTTACTATACTATGTCGTTTTTTTCCGCTAAAAACGCCTTACTATACTATGTCGTTTTTTCGGCTAAAACGCGCTAAAAATGCCTTACTATACTATGTCGTTTTTTCGCTAAAATGCGCTTAAAACGCCTTACTATACTATGTCGTTTTTCGCTTAAAACGCCTTACTATACTATGTCGTTTTTTTCGCTAAAACGCGCTAAAATGCCTTACTATACTATGTCGTTTTTTAAAACGCGCTAAAATGCCTTACTATACTATGTCGTTTTTTCGCTAAAACGCCTTACTATACTATGTCGTTTTTCGCTTAAAACGAGCTTAAAACGCCTTACTATACTATGTCGTTTTTCAGCTAAAACAAGCTAAAACGCCTTACTATACTATGTCGTTTTTTAAAAAGCGCTAAAAATGCCTTACTATACTATGTCGTTTTTTCGCTTAAAACGCCTTACTATACTATGTCGTTTTTCGCTAAAAACGAGCTAAAACGCCTTACTATACTATGTCGTTTTTTTCAGCTAAAAACGCGCTAAAAATGCCTTACTATACTATGTCGTTTTTTTCGGCTAAAAACGCCTTACTATACTATGTCGTTTTTTTCGGCTTAAAACGAGCTAAAAATGCCTTACTATACTATGTCGTTTTTTTCAGCTAAAAACGCGCTAAAAATGCCTTACTATACTATGTCGTTTTTTTCGGCTAAAAACGCCTTACTATACTATGTCGTTTTTTTAAAACGAGCTAAAATGCCTTACTATACTATGTCGTTTTTTCAGCTAAAACGCTAAAACGCCTTACTATACTATGTCGTTTCTTTCGGCTAAAAACGCGCTAAAAATGCCTTACTATACTATGTCGTTTTTTTCATCTAAAAATGCGCTAAAAACGCCTTACTATACTATGTCGTTTTTTTCGGCTAAAAACGCCTTTCAATACTATGTCGTTTTTTTCGGCTTAAAACGCCTTACTATACTATGTCGTTTTTTTTCGAGCTAAAACGCCTTACTATACTATGTCGTTTTTCAGCTAAAACGCGCTAAAAATGCCTTACTATACTATGTCGTTTTTCGACTAAAACGCCTTACTATACTATGTCGTTTTTTTCGGCTAAAACGCTAAAAATGCCTTACTATACTATGTCGTTTTTTTCAGCTTAAAACGCCTTACTATACTATGTCGTTTTTTTTGGCTAAAAACGCCTTACTATACTATGTCGTTTTTTTCGGCTTAAAACGCCTTACTATACTATGTCGTTTTTTTCAGCTAAAACGCGCTAAAAATGCCTTACTATACTATGTCGTTTTTTTCGGCTTAAAACGCCTTACTATACTATGTCGTTTTTTTCGGCTAAAAACGAGCTAAAAACGCCTTACTATACTATGTCGTTTTTTTCGGCTTAAAACGCCTTACTATACTATGTCGTTTTTTTCGGCTTAAAACGCCTTACTATACTATGTCGTTTTTTCGCTAAAAACGCCTTACTATACTATGTCGTTTTTTCGCTAAAATGCGCTAAAAACGCCTTACTATACTATGTCGTTTTTTCGCTAAAACGCCTTACTATACTATGTCGTTTTTTTCAGCTAAAACGCGCTTAAAATGCCTTACTATACTATGTCGTTTTTTTCGGCTTAAAATGCCTTACTATACTATGTCGTTTTTTTCAGCTTAAAACGCCTTACTATACTATGTCGTTTTTTTCAGCTAAAAACGAGCTAAAAATGCCTTACTATACTATGTCGTTTTTTTCGGCTTAAAACGCCTTACTATACTATGTCGTTTTTTTCAGCTAAAAACGAGCTAAAAACGGCATACTATACTATGTCGTTTTTTTCGGCTAAAAACGCGCTAAAAATGCCTTACTATACTATGTCGTTTTTTTCGGCTTAAAACGCCTTACTATACTATGTCGTTTTTTTCGGCTTAAAATGCCATACTATACTATGTCTTTTTTTCGGCTAAAAACGCGCTAAAATCGCCTTACTATACTATGTCGTTTTTTCAACTAAAAACGCCTTACTATACTATGTTGTTTTTTTCGGCTAAAAATGCGCTAAAAATGCCTTACGATATTATGTCAAGCTCAAAACGCCTTACTATACTATGTCGTTTTTTTCGGCTAAAAACGCGCTAAAAATGCCTTACTATACTATGTCGTTTTTTTCGGCTTAAGACGCCTTACTATACTATGTCGTTATTTTCGGCTAAAAACGAGCTAAAAACGCCTTACTATACTATGTCGTTTTTTTCAGCTAAAAACCGCTAAAAATGCCTTACTATACTATATCGTTTTTTTCGGCTCAAAACGCCTTACTATACTATGTCGTTTTTTTCGGCTAAAAACACGCTAAAAATGCCTTACTATACTATGTCGTTTTTTTCAGCTTAAAACGCCTTACTATACTATGTCGTTTTTTTCGGCTAAAAACGCGCTAAAAATGCCTTACTATACTATGTCGTTTTTTTCGGCTAAAACGAGCTAAAAACGCCTTACTATACTATGTCGTTTCTTTCGGCTAAAAACGCGCTAAAAATGCCTTACTATACTATGTCGTTTTTTTTCCGCTCAAAACGCCTTACTATACTATGTCGTTTTTTTCGGCTTAAAACGCCTTACTATACTATGTCGTTTTTTGGCTAAAACGCGCTAAAAACGCCTTACTATACTATGTCGTTTTTTCGCTTTTTTCGAGCTAAAACGCCTTACTATACTATGTCGTTTTTTCGCTAAAACGAGCTAAAAATGCCTTACTATACTATGTCGTTTTTTTCAGCTAAAAACGCGCTAAAAATGCCTTACTATACTATGTCGTTTTTTCGCTAAAACGCCTTACTATACTATGTCGTTTTTTTCCGCTAAAAATGCCTTACTATACTATGTCGTTTTTTCGGCTAAAACGCCTTACTATACTATGTCGTTTTTTTTAGCTAAAACACGCTAAAAACGCCATACTATACTATGTCGTTTTTTTCCGCTAAAACGCGCTAAAAATGCCTTACTATACTATGTCGTTTTTTCGCTAAAACGCCTTACTATACTATGTCGTTTTTCGCTAAAACGAGCTAAAACGCCTTACTATACTATGTCGTTTTTTCAGCTAAAACGCGCTAAAAATGCCTTACTATACTATGTCGTTTTTTCGCTTAAAACGCCTTACTATACTATGTCGTTTTTTCGCTAAAACGAGCTAAAATGCCTTACTATACTATGTCGTTTTTCGCTAAAACGCCTTACTATACTATGTCGTTTTTTAAAACGAGCTAAAATGCCTTACTATACTATGTCGTTTTTTTCGGCTTAAAACGAGCTAAAAATGCCATACTATACTATGTCGTTTTTTTCGGCTAAAAACGCGCTAAAAACGCCTTACTATACTATGTCGTTTTTTTCGGCTTAAAACGCCTTACTATACTATGTCGTTTTTTTCGGCTTAAAATGCCATACTATACTATGTCTTTTTTTCGGCTAAAAACGCGCTAAAATCGCCTTACTATACTATGTCGTTTTTTTCGGCTTAAAACGAGCTAAAAATGCCTTACTATACTATGTCGTTTTTTTCGGCTTAAAACGCCTTACTATACTATGTCGTTTTTTTCGGCTAAAAACGAGCTAAAAATGCCTTACTATACTATGTCGTTTTTTTCAGCTAAAAACGCGCTAAAAATGCCTTACTATACTATGTCGTTTTTTTCGGCTCAAAATGCCTATGTCGTTTTTTTCGGCTAAAAACGCGCTAAAAATGCCTTACTATACTATGTCGTTTTTTTCGGCTTAAAACGCCTTACTATACTATGTCGTTTTTTTCGGCTAAAAACGAGCTAAAAACGCCTTACTATACTATGTCGTTTTTTTCAGCTAAAAACGAGCTAAAAATGCCTTACTATACTATGTCGTTTTTTTCGGCTAAAAACGCGCTAAAAACGCCTTACTATACTATGTCGTTTTTTTCGGCTAAAAACACGCTAAAAATGCCTTACTATACTATGTCGTTTTTTTCAGCTTAAAACGCCTTACTATACTATGTCGTTTTTTCGCTAAAAACGCTTAAAATTTACTATACTATGTCGTTTTTCAGCTAAAACGCGCTAAAAATGCCTTACTATACTATGTCGTTTTTTTTTTCGCTTAAAACGCCTTACTATACTATGTCGAGCTAAAAACGCCTTACTATACTATGTCGTTTTTTTGGCTAAAACGCCTTACTATACTATGTCGTTTTTTCAGCTAAAACGCGCTAAAATGCCTTACTATACTATGTCGTTTTTTTTTTAAAACGAGCTAAAACGCCTTACTATACTATGTCGTTTTTTCGCTAAAACACGCTAAAAAGCCTTACTATACTATGTCGTTTTTTTGGGCTCAAAACGCCTTACTATACTATGTCGTTTTTTTCGGCTAAAAACACGCTAAAAATGCCTTACTATACTATGTCGTTTTTTTGGGCTCAAAACGCCTTACTATACTATGTCGTTTTTTTCGGCTAAAAACACGCTAAAAATGCCTTACTATACTATGTCGTTTTTTCGGCTAAAACGAGCTAAAACGCCTTACTATACTATGTCGTTTTTTCGCTAAAACGCGCTTAAAATGCCTTACTATACTATGTCGTTTTTTTCGCTAAAACGCCTTACTATACTATGTCGTTTTTTTTAAAACGAGCTAAAACGCCTTACTATACTATGTCGTTTTTTTTCGCTAAAACGCCTTACTATACTATGTCGTTTTTTTAAAACGGCTAAAACGCCTTACTATACTATGTCGTTTTTTCGCTAAAAACACGCTAAAAATGCCTTACTATACTATGTCGTTTTTTTCGCTAAAACGCCTTACTATACTATGTCGTTTTTTTCGGCTAAAAACACGCTAAAAATGCCTTACTATACTATGTCGTTTTTTTCAGCTTAAAACGCCTTACTATACTATGTCGTTTTTTCGCTAAAACGCCTTACTATACTATGTCGTTTTTTTCAGCTAAAAACGCGCTAAAAATGCCTTACTATACTATGTCGTTTTTTTCGGCTTAAAACGCCTTACTATACTATGTCGTTTTTTTTGGCTCTAAAAACGCCTTACTATACTATGTCGTTTTTTTCGGCTAAAAACGCCTTACTATACGATGTCGTTTTTTTCAGCTAAAAACGCGCTAAAAACGCCTTACTATACTATGTCGTTTTTTTCGGCTTAAAACGCCTTACTATACCATGTCGTTTTTTTCGGCTAAAAATGCGCTAAAAACGCCATACTATACTATGTCGTTTTTTTCGGCTAAAAATGCGCTAAAAACGCCTTACTATACTATGTCGTTTTTTTCGGCTAAAAACGCCTTACTATACTATGTCGTTTTTTTCGGCTAAAAACGCGCTAAAAATGCCTTACTATACTATGTCGTTTTTTTCGGCTTAAAACGCGCTAAAATCGCCTTACTATACTATGTCGTTTTTTTCAACCAAAAAACGCCTTACTATACTATGTCGTTTTTTCGCTAAAACGCCTTACTATACTATGTCGTTTTTTTCGCTAAAACGCCTTACTATACTATGTCGTTTTTTCAGCTAAAAACAAGCTAAAACGCCTTACTATACTATGTCGTTTTTTCGCTAAAACGCGCTAAAATACCTTACTATACTATGTCGTTTTTTCGCTAAAACGCGCTAAAAACGCCTTACTATACTATGTCGTTTTTTTCGGCTAAAAACGCCTTACTATACTATGTCGTTTTTTTCTATGTCGTTTTTTCGCTAAAAACGCGCTTAAAATGCCTTACTATACTATGTCGTTTTTTCGCTCAAAACGCCTTACTATACTATGTCGTTTTTCAGCTAAAACGCGCTAAAATGCCTTACTATACTATGTCGTTTTTTCGCTAAAACGCGCTAAAATGCCTTACTATACTATGTCGTTTTTTCGCTTAAAACGCCTTACTATACTATGTCGTTTTTTTCAGCTAAAAAACCGCTAAAAATGCCTTACGATACTATGTTGTTTTTTTCGGCTCAAAATGCCTTACTATACTATGTCGTTTTTTTCGGCTAAAAACGCGCTAAAAATGCCTTACTATACTATGTCGTTTTTTCGCTAAAACGCCTTACTATACTATGTCGTTTTTCGCTAAAAAGCTAAAACGCCTTACTATACTATGTCGTTTTTTTCGCTAAAACGCGCTTAAAATGCCTTACTATACTATGTCGTTTTTTCGCTAAAACGCCTTACTATACTATGTCGTTTTTTCGCTAAAACGCGCTTAAAATGCCTTACTATACTATGTCGTTTTTTCGCTAAAACGCCTTACTATACTATGTCGTTTTTTCGCTTAAAACGAGCTAAAATGCCTTACTATACTATGTCGTTTTTTCGCTTAAAACGCGCTTAAAATGCCTTACTATACTATGTCGTTTTTTCGCTAAAACGCGCTTAAAACGCCTTACTATACTATGTCGTTTTTTCGCTAAAACGCGCTTAAAATGCCTTACTATACTATGTCGTTTTTTAAAACGACGCTTACTATAAACGCCTTACTATACTATGTCGTTTTTTTCGGCTTAAAACGAGCTAAAATGCCATACTATACTATGTCGTTTTTTTTGGCTAAAAACGCGCTAAAAACGCCTTACTATACTATGTCGTTTTTTTCGGCTAAAAACGCCTTACTATACTATGTCGTTTTTTCGCTTAAAAAGCTAAAAATGCCTTACTATACTATGTCGTTTTTTTCGGCCTAAAACGCCTTACTATACTATGTCGTTTTTTCGCTAAAAACGAGCTAAAACGCCTTACTATACTATGTCGTTTTTCAGCTAAAACGCGCTTAAAATGCCTTACTATACTATGTCGTTTTTCGCTAAAACGCCTTAAAACGCTTAAAACGCCTTTTTTCGCTAAAAACGCCTTACTATACTATGTCGTTTTTTTTAAAACGAGCTAAAATGCCTTACTATACTATGTCGTTTTTTCGCTTAAAACGAGCTAAAAATGCCTTACTATACTATGTCGTTTTTTTAAAACGCGCTAAAACGCCTTACTATACTATGTCGTTTTTTCGCTAAAACGCGCTTAAAATGCCTTACTATACTATGTCGTTTTTTCGCTTAAAACGCCTTACTATACTATGTCGTTTTTTCGCTAAAACGAGCTAAAATGCCTTACTATACTATGTCGTTTTTTCGCTAAAACGAGCTTAAAACGCCTTACTATACTATGTCGTTTTTTCGCTAAAACGCCTTACTATACTATGTCGTTTTTTCGCTTAAAACGCGCTAAAATGCCTTACTATACTATGTCGTTTTTTTTTGGCTAAAACGCCTTACTATACTATGTCGTTTTTTCGCTCGCTAAAATGCCTTACTATACTATGTCGTTTTTCAGCTAAAACGCGCTTAAAATGCCTTACTATACTATGTCGCTTTTTTCGCTAAAACGCCTTACTATACTATGTCGTTTTTTCGCTAAAACGAGCTAAAAATGCCTTACTATACTATGTCGTTTTTTCAGCTAAAACGCCTTACTATACTAAAATGCCTTACTATACTATGTCGTTTTTTCGCTAAAAACGCCTTACTATACTATGTCGTTTTTTCGGCTAAAACGCCTTACTATACTATGTCGTTTTTTCGCTAAAACGCCTTACTATACTATGTCGTTTTTTTGGCTAAAACGATATAAAATGCCTTACTATACTATGTCGTTTTTTCAGCTAAAACGCGCTTAAAATGCCTTACTATACTATGTCGCTTTTTTTCGCTCTAAAATGCTATACTATGTCGTTTTTTTCGCTAAAACGCGCTTAAAAATGCCTTACTATACTATGTATGTCGTTTTTTTCGCTAAAACGAGCTAAAACGCCTTACTATACTATGTCGTTTTTTCAGCTAAAACGCGCTAAAACGCCTTACTATACTATGTCGTTTTTTCGCTAAAACGCCTTACTATACTATGTCGTTTTTCGCTTTTTCGCTTAAAACGCCTTACTATACTATGTCGTTTTTTCGCTAAAAACGCTTAAAACGCCTTACTATACTATGTCGTTTTTTCGCTAAAAACGCCTTACTATACTATGTCGTTTTTTCGCTAAAACGCGCTAAAAATGCCTTACTATACTATGTCGTTTTTCAGCTTAAAACGCCTTACTATACTATGTCGTTTTTTCGCTAAAACGCGCTTAAAATGCCTTACTATACTATGTCGTTTTTTCGCTAAAACGCCTTACTATACTATGTCGTTTTTTCGCTTAAAACGCCTTACTATACTATGTCGTTTTTTTCAGCTAAAACGCCTTACTATACTATGTCGCTTTTTTCGCTAAAATGCCTTACTATACTATGTCGTTTTTTCAGCTTAAAACGCCTTACTATACTATGTCGTTTTTTTTAAAACTATGTCGCTTAAAACGCCTTACTATACTATGTCGCTTTTTTTTCGCTTAAAACGCCTTACTATACTATGTCGTTTTTTCAGCTAAAACGCGCTAAAATGCCTTACTATACTATGTCGTTTTTTCGCTTAAAACGCCTTACTATACTATGTCGTTTTTTCGCTAAAACGCGCTAAAAACGCCTTACTATACTATGTCGTTTTTTTCGCTAAAACGCCTTACTATACTATGTCGTTTTTCGCTAAAACGCGCTAAAACGCCTTACTATACTATGTCGTTTTTTTTTCGCTTAAAACGCCTTACTATACTATGTCGTTTTTCGCTCGCTAAAACGCCTTACTATACTATGTCGTTTTTTCAGCTAAAACGCGCGCTAAAACGCCTTACTATACTATGTCGTTTTTTCGCTAAAACGCCTTACTATACTATGTCGTTTTTTCAGCTAAAAACGCGCTAAAAATGCCTTACTATACTATGTCGTTTTTTTCGGCTAAACATGCCTTACTATACTATGTCGTTTTTTTCTAAAGCGAGCTAAAACGCCTTACTATACTATGTCGTTTTTTTCGCTTTACTATACTATGTCGTTTTTTCGCTAAAACGCGCTTAAAACGCCTTACTATACTATGTCGTTTTTTCGCTAAAACGCGCTAAAACGCCTTACTATACTATGTCGTTTTTTCGCGCTTAAAACGCCTTACTATACTATGTCGTTTTTCGCTAAAACGCGCGCTAAAACGCCTTACTATACTATGTCGTTTTTTCGCTAAAACGCCTTACTATACTATGTCGTTTTTTCGCTAAAATGCCTTACTATACTATGTCGTTTTTTCGCGCTAAAACGCCTTACTATACTATGTCGTTTTTTCGCTTAAAACGCCTTACTATACTATGTCGTTTTTCGCTAAAACGAGCTAAAACGCCTTACTATACTATGTCGTTTTTTCGCTAAAACGCGCTTAAAATGCCTTACTATACTATGTCGTTTTTTCAGCTAAAACGCCTTACTATACTATGTCGTTTTTTCGCTAAAAACGCCTTACTATACTATGTCGCTTTTTTCAGCTAAAACGCGCTTAAAATGCCTTACTATACTATGTCGTTTTTCGCTAAAACGCCTTACTATACTATGTCGTTTTTTTTCGCTAAAACGCCTTACTATACTATGTCGTTTTTAAAACGCTAAAACGCCTTACTATACTATGTCGTTTTTTCAGCTAAAACGCGCTAAAAATGCCTTACTATACTATGTCGTTTTTTTAAAAACGCTTAATACTATGTCGCTTTTTTCGCTTAAAACGCCTTACTATACTATGTCGCTTTTTTTTTTCGCTACTATGTCGCTAAAACGCCTTACTATACTATGTCGTTTTTTTAAAACGCGCTAAAACGCCTTACTATACTATGTCGTTTTTTTTCGCTTAAAACGCCTTACTATACTATGTCGTTTTTTCGCTTAAAACGCCTTACTATACTATGTCGCTTTTTTTTAGCTAAAACGCGCTAAAACGCCTTACTATACTATGTCGTTTTTTTCGCTAAAACGCCTTACTATACTATGTCGTTTTTTCGCTAAAACGCGCTTAAAATGCCTTACTATACTATGTCGTTTTTCGCTAAAACGCGCTAAAACGCCTTACTATACTATGTCGTTTTTTCGCTAAAACTTAAAATGCCTTACTATACTATGTCGTTTTTTCGCTAAAACGAGCTTAAAACGCCTTACTATACTATGTCGTTTTTTCGCTAAAAACGCTAAAACGCCTTACTATACTATGTCGTTTTTTCAGCTAAAACGCGCTTAAAATGCCTTACTATACTATGTCGTTTTTTCGCTAAAACGCCTTACTATACTATGTCGTTTTTCAGCTAAAACGCGCTAAAACGCCTTACTATACTATGTCGTTTTTTTCAGCTTAAAACGCGCTTAAAATGCCTTACTATACTATGTCGTTTTTTCGCTAAAACGCCTTACTATACTATGTCGTTTTTTCGCTAAAACGCTTAAAAGCTACTAAAAATGCCTTACTATACTATGTCGCTTTTTTTTTCGCTAAAACGCCTTACTATACTATGTCGTTTTTTCGCTAAAAACGCTTAAAATGCCTTACTATACTATGTCGTTTTTTCAGCTATGTCGTTTTTTTTAGCTAAAACGCGCTAAAATGCCTTACTATACTATGTCGTTTTTTCGCTTAAAACGCCTTACTATACTATGTCGTTTTTTCGGCTAAAACGACGCTAAAACGCCTTACTATACTATGTCGTTTTTTCAGCTAAAACGCGCTAAAAATGCCTTACTATACTATGTCGTTTTTCGCCTAAAACGCCTTACTATACTATGTCGTTTTTTAAAAACGCGCTTAAAACGCCTTACTATACTATGTCGTTTTTTCAGCTAAAAACTATACTATGTCGTTTTTTCGCTAAAACGCCTTACTATACTATGTCGTTTTTTCGCTAAAAGCGCTAAAACGCCTTACTATACTATGTCGTTTTTCAGCTAAAAAAACGCCTTACTATACTATGTCGTTTTTTTCCGCTAAAAATGCGCTAAAAACGCCTTACTATACTATGTCGTTTTTTTAAAACGCTTAAAACGCCTTACTATACTATGTCTTTTTTTTCGGCTTAAAACGCCTTACTATACTATGTCGTTTTTTTCGGGTAAAAACACGCTAAAAATGCCTTACTATACTATGTCGTTTTTTTCAGCTTAAAACGCCTTACTATACTATGTCGTTTTTTCGCTAAAAACGCGCTTAAAATGCCTTACTATACTATGTCGTTTTTTTCGGCTTAAAACGCCTTACTATACTATGTCTTTTTTTTAAAACGGCTTAAAACGCCTTACTATACTATGTCGTTTTTTTCGGGTAAAACGCTTAAAATGCCTTACTATACTATGTCGTTTTTTCAGCTAAAACGCGCTTAAAACGCCTTACTATACTATGTCGTTTTTTCGCTAAAACGCCTTACTATACTATGTCGTTTTTTCGCTAAAACGCGCTTAAAACGCCTTACTATACTATGTCGTTTTTACTATGCTTAAAACGCCTTACTATACTATGTCGTTTTTCAGCTTAAAACGCCTTACTATACTATGTCGTTTTTTCGCTAAAACGCGCGCCTTACTATACTATGTCGCTTAAAACGCCTTTTTTCGCTAAAAACGCCTTACTATACTATGTCGTTTTTTCGCTAAAAACGCGCTAAAAATGCCTTACTATACTATGTCGTTTTTTTCGGCTTAAAACGCCTTACTATACTATGTCGTTTTTTCAGCTAAAAACGAGCTAAAAATGCCATACTATACTATGTCGTTTTTTCGCTAAAACGCCTTACTATACTATGTCGTTTTTTCGCTTAAAACGCCTTACTATACTATGTCGTTTTTTCAGCTAAAACGCGCTAAAACGCCTTACTATACTATGTCGTTTTTTTAAAACGCTACTAAATGTCGCGCTAAAACGCCTTACTATACTATGTCGTTTTTTTTCGCTTAAAACGCCTTACTATACTATGTCGTTTTTTCGCTTAAAACGCCTTACTATACTATGTCGTTTTTTCGCTAAAAACGCTTAAAATGCCTTACTATACTATGTCGTTTTTTAAAACGCTACTAAAACGCCTTACTATACTATGTCTTTTTTTCGCTGTAAAACGCGCTTAAAACGCCTTACTATACTATGTCGTTTTTTTCGGCTAAAAACGCCTTACTATACTATGTCGTTTTTTTCGGCTTAAAACGCGCTTAAAATGCCTTACTATACTATGTCGTTTTTTTCGGCTTAAAACGCCTTACTATACTATGTCTTTTTTTCGCTAAAACGCGCTAAAACGCCTTACTATACTATGTCGTTTTTTCGCTAAAAACGCTAAAATGCCTTACTATACTATGTCGTTTTTTCGCTAAAACGCCTTACTATACTATGTCGTTTTTTTCGGGTAAAAACACGCTAAAAATGCCTTACTATACTATGTCGTTTTTTTCAGCTTAAAACGCCTTACTATACTATGTCGTTTTTTTCAGCTAAAAACGCGCTAAAAATGCCTTACTATACTATGTCGTTTTTTTCGGCTTAAAACGCCTTACTATACTATGTCGTTTTTTTCGGCTAAAACGCGCTTAAAATGCCTTACTATACTATGTCGTTTTTTTCGGCTTAAAACGCCTTACTATACTATGTCGTTTTTTCGGCTTAAAACGCCTTACTATACTATGTCGTTTTTTTCAGCTAAAAACGCGCTTAAAATGCCTTACTATACTATGTCGTTTTTTTCGGCTTAAAACGCCTTACTATACTATGTCGTTTTTTTCGGCTTAAAACGCCTTACTATACTATGTCGTTTTTTTCGGCTTAAAACGCCTTACTATACTATGTCGTTTTTTAGCTAAAAACGCGCTAAAAACGCCTTACTATACTATGTCGTTTTTTCGCTTAAAACGCCTTACTATACTATGTCGTTTTTTTCGCTTAAAACGCCTTACTATACTATGTCGCTAAAAATGCTTTTTTTTCGGCGCTTAAAACGCCTTACTATACTATGTCGTTTTTCGGCTCAGCTAAAAACGCGCTAAAACGCCTTACTATACTATGTCGTTTTTTCGCTAAAACGCCTTACTATACTATGTCGTTTTTTCGCTAAACGCTAAAACGCCTTACTATACTATGTCGTTTTTTCGCTTAAAACGCCTTACTATACTATGTCGTTTTTTTTCGCTTAAAACGCCTTACTATACTATGTCGTTTTTTCGCTAAAATGCGCTTAAAACGCCTTACTATACTATGTCGCTTTTTTTTCGCTTAAAACGCCTTACTATACTATGTCGTTTTTTCGCTAAAACGCGCTAAAATGCCTTACTATACTATGTCGTTTTTCGGCTAAAAATGCCTTACTATACTATGTCTTTTTTTTCGGCTAAAACGAGCTAAAAACGCCTTACTATACTATGTCGTTTTTTTAAAACGCCTTAAAACGCGCTTAAAACGCCTTACTATACTATGTCGCCTTACTATACTATGTCGTTTTTTCGCTAAAACGCCTTACTATACTATGTCGTTTTTCAGCTAAAACGCGCTAAAACGCCTTACTATACTATGTCGCTTTTTTTCGCTAAAACGCCTTACTATACTATGTCGTTTTTTCGCTAAAATGCCTTACTATACTATGTCTAAAATGCCTTACTATACTATGTCGTTTTTTTTTCGCTTTTCGCTAAAACGCCTTACTATACTATGTCGTTTTTTCGCTTAAAACGCCTTACTATACTTATGTACTTTTTCGCTTTTTTCTAAAACGCCTTACTATACTATGTCGTTTTTTCGCTAAAAACGCGCTAAAACGCCTTACTATACTATGTCGTTTTTTTCGGCTAAAAACGCCTTACTATACTATGTCGTTTTTTTCAGCTAAAAACGCGCTAAAAATGCCTTACTATACTATGTCGTTTTTTTCGGCTAAAACGCCTTACTATACTATGTCGTTTTTTTCAGCTTAAAACGCCTTACTATACTATGTCGTTTTTTTTCGGCTTAAAACGCCTTACTATACTATGTCTTTTTTTCAGCTAAAACGCGCTAAAACGCCTTACTATACTATGTCGCTTTTTTTCAGCTAAAAACGCTTAAAATACTATACTTTTTCGCTTAAAACGCGCTTAAAACGCCTTACTATACTATGTCGTTTTTCGCTTAAAACGCCTTACTATACTATGTCGTTTTTCAGCTAAAACGCCGCTAAAACGCCTTACTATACTATGTCGTTTTTTTTCGCTAAAAACGCCTTACTATACTATGTCGTTTTTCAGCTAAAACGCGCTAAAACGCCTTACTATACTATGTCGTTTTTTCGCTTAAAACGCCTTACTATACTATGTCGTTTTTTCGCTCGCTAAAACGCCTTACTATACTATGTCGTTTTTTCAGCTAAAAACGCGCTAAAATGCCTTACTATACTATGTCGCCTTACTATACTATTTTTTTCGCTTAAAACGCCTTACTATAAAACGCCTTACTATACTATGTCGTTTTTTCGCTAAAACGCCTTACTAACTATGTCGCTTTTTTCGCTAAAACGCCTTACTATACTATGTCGCTTTTTTTCGCGCTAAAACGCCTTACTATACTATGTCGTTTTTTTCGCTAAAACGCGCTTAAAATGCCTTACTATACTATGTCGTTTTTTCGCTAAAACGCCTTACTATACTATGTCGTTTTTTCGCTAAAACGCGCTAAAATGCCTTACTATACTATGTCGTTTTTTCGCTAAAACGCCTTACTATACTATGTCGTTTTTTCAGCTAAAACACGCTAAAATGCCTTACTATACTATGTCGTTTTCGGATTATCATTAAAACTATTCTTCTATAACATGCTATATGTCAACACTATTAGTCTATTACAGTATGCTTTCGTTCATACTCTAGTCTTTCTAACTAATCTAATAGTCGTTTTAACTACTTCTATGCTTATTTACTAAGCTTTAATGTTTTCAGTATCGCTTATAACGCTTACTATAAATGTTTTTACTGTCTAAATGCTTACTATACTTACTTCTATCTATTATAAGCTACTTATACTAAGCTTTACTAATCCTTTATACTACAGTAAATGCTTTAACTTACATCTTACTTACTAATGTCTTTTAACTACTTAAAACCTTATTTTCTATAAAGCAATTTTGTATATACTTACTAACATTAGCTAAAGCTAATACTATTCGCTTTCTTACGCTAATAAAGATTACTATATACTTTCTTACTAATACTATGTACTTTTATTAACTTAAACTCTATATTGCTTTTAAGCTAACTAATATACGCTCTTTTACTTACGCTTTGCTTAAAACTTAATAACTTTATTTCGTATGCTTATTCCTATCTATTATATTTCTCTATGTCGTTATCTAAAAGTTATATCTTTAGCTAGCTCTACTTTACTACTTCTAAAGCTACTTACTAAACTTACCTTAAGCTATATGTTTACTACTACTATTCTAGCTATTAAACGCTTTTTAACGCTTCTAATAATTATAAAACGCTCTTTACTATGCTTACAGCTAACAGCCTACAAAGCTTAACTTATTACTATTCGTTTAAGCTAACTGTAACAACGCTTACTAATTCTCTATAACCTTAAGTACTATACTTCTTATAAAGCTTAAAACTTAAATTCGTTACTAATTCTATATTCTGATTTCGTAACCTTAACGCTTATAACGTATCTTTATCTTCTTATACATCCTTTTACTAAATTATTAGTACTTATCTATTAACTCACTATCTATGTTTTTTAAGCTACTTACTATACTTGTTTACAACTATATCTATGTCGTTTTATAAACGTCTTAACGTTACTAAATGCTTTTCTACTAAACATCTACTATCTACTTTACGCTTACACTAATCTTGCTTAATACGTTATAATTCTTTTGCTAACTACTATATCGTTTCTAACTACTTTTTCTAAAGCTACTATTTTTTTTTAAATAAATTACTTACTTCTTTTTTCTAAATGCTTACATAAAGTCTTACTACGTTAACTTAGTTTTTCTAACGTAAAGCTAATGCTAATGTTTTAATCAGCTTATATCTTGTTCGCTTAAACTACTATTTTGTCGAATTACTAATCTTTACCGCTAAACTTACTATAATTACGCTTAACTTATCACTTAATACTGTAGCTAACATACTTTTCGTTGCTATATATCGTTTAAAGCTACTATACTATTCTTTTTCGCTTAAGCCTTATATACTATGTTTTGCTAAAACGTAAACTCTTACATCGCTTATTAGCTTATTGCTGTTCCTAACGTAAATTACTACTATGCTTTCTAACTTACTATACGCTTATTCTTACTAACTATATCGCTTTATAAAGCTACTTACTATACTTGTTTCATTCTATAACTATTGCTATTCGTTACTATCTAAGCTTATATAGCTCGCTATAGTTACTCTTACTGCAGCTTAATATTTCCTAAACAGCTTTTCAGCTCTTACTTACTTCCTAAAATCTTATTACTATAGCTTTTAGCTACGTTAACTTACACTATCTATTCTATACATCGCTTTAAATACTATTCTTTCGTCTAAGCTCTAATTCTTTGCTTTAAAAGCTTAACTTCTTAATTCTTTACTTCACACGCTAGTCTATTCTACTTTTGCTACTTATAGTCTTTATGCTAACCTTAACTTTCAAACTCCTAACTACTTTACTATGCTTAACTAACTTACTATACATGCTTTTACGTTACAGCATATTATTTTAACGCTTAAAGTTACTATATATGCGTTTCTAAAATCGCTCTTACATTTTTTCGCTTAACTAACTTTAGCTTATGCTATTCTAATCCTTTACTCTTTAATCGCTTAAGCGTTCTAATATCTCTTCTTATATAAAGCTAGCTACTATATTGCTCTAGCTTAGTTCAACTATTGTTTACTAACTATCTTTCTAGCTATCTACTATGCTTAATTTTACTAACTTTTTTTAGCTATTATACTAAGCTACATTTTCTACTAGCTATATATCGTTAACGCTTATATTAGCTTTAACGCTTATAAGCTCAAAGCTATGCTAGCTAACAGCTTTAGTACTACTATACTATTTTGCTAAGCTACTATATGCTATCGTATACTAAGCTACTATATGTTTTTGCTAAATATTATTATCTTTTTACTAAACTACGTTACTATAATCGTTTAAAGCTTACTTACTATTTTTTGCTAAAGCTTACTATACTATCTTACTTACTTCTTACTATCTTTCGTTACCTTACACTCCTACCCTATATTTCCTCTAACTTCTTTCTATGAGCCTAAATGCTAACTTTATACTATGTTTAACGCTATATTTTACTATTACTTACTATATATTCGTTTTCACCTTCTTCTTACTGCTAAATGCGTTTAAGCTCTTAAACTAACTATCTTCGTTATACTATTATCGCTTATACTATAATTCGTTACCTTACTATCTTCGTTTCTAACACTACTTATATGTACAATACTATTACTTGCGTCTAACTTTTCTACTAAAGCTTTAATAGCTTTTCTTACTATACTCGTTCTTACTAAAGCTTTTACATGCTTCTTACTACTTATTCGTATCGATTATAATTCTATCGTACTTTATAGCTTCTAAACTAATCTATGCTATTCTTAACTTTACTAACTACGTTCTATAATTCTTTAGCTAAAGTCTATAGTTTATCTACGCTCTTAACTTACTATTGTCTATGCTAAAAGCTTATCGTCTTCTTTCTAACTACTTATGCTTTACTAGCTTTTACTATTCTATCTATCTATACATTCTAGTCTATCGTTTCTTGAAAAGCTATACTATTCTTGTCTTAAGCTAAACCTTACTATACTTTCGCTTACTTATAACTCGTTACTAGCTTAATAGCTTAGCTATAAACTTTTACTAATTCGTTTTCACTAAACCTTACTATAAATAGTTTTTTACTAAAACGTTAAAATCCTTAACTATCACTATAAACTTTTTAATAATCTAAAACTACTATACTATGTCGTTTTAAAAAAAATGCTTAACTTATTGTAAAAAGCTATCTTTCTAAAATATAGCTTTTATGCCTAAATAACCTATATTTTTTCTTAAACAAACCTAACTATTTTTAAACTAAAACTATCGTTTTTTCTAAACCTAAAAACCTTCTACTGTCTAAAACGCTAAAATACCTTACTATACTAGTCTTTTTAACTATTAAAAGCCTTCTTCTAACTTCCTTACATCTAATGCTTTTCTAAATACTATATCGCTTTTCTATTACTTAATCTTACTATACTATGTCGTTTTACATAACATATCTAACTCTAACTTATCTATTCTTTCTAAAACGCTAAAAGCCTACTCTAATGTCTTTTTTTAGCTAAAACCTATATATTTCTAAAACCTAAACTGTTTTTACTAAATTAACCTTCTTATATGCCTTTTTCGCTTAAAAGCCTTAATACTATGTTTTTTAGCTAAAAGCAATCTATTCTTTTTTGACAAAAGCCTACTATACTATTTTTTATTCTTTCCTTAACAATACTATATCTAAAACCTTATAACTTTCGTTTTAACGCTAAAAGCAAACTATATTCTTTTTTGTAAACCTTAAAAGTTTTAATTATTACGTTTCTAAAACTAAACTATGCTTTATAAACTAATCCCCCTTTAAAAAAAAGCTAAATTTATATCGCTTTAAACATAAATCATTTTACTAAACAATACTAAATCTTTTTTTAGCTAAAAGCTACTACTACCTTCTAAACATCTATCTTTTTAAAAGCTTTTAAAACCTTTCTATACTATATCTTTTTAAACGCTTATAAACTATTTCTTTAAAACTATATATTGTTTTTTAAAAGCCCTTAAAAGCTATTATTGTTCGCTTAAAACCTAAAACTACTAATGTCGTTTCACTAAAAGCTAAAACTAATACTTTTTTCGTAAAACCTTCTAAATATTCCTTTACTAAAAACTAATTTTTTACTAAACAAAACCTTAAATCTTTTCTAATAACTTTTTTTTTCTAAAAGCTTAAATTTCCCTTCTTTTAAGCTAAAACTAGTCTTTTATTATACGCTAAAACCTATATACTCTTTCATAAACTACTTAACTATACTAAACTTTTTAACCTAATAGCCTTCTATAAGTTTTTTAAACTTAAATCGTTTTTATAATAACGCTTTCTAAAATGTCCTTAAATACTATGTGTTTTAACTATGTTTTTAAAGCTAATACTTCGTTTTTATAAGCTTAAAACTACTTTTTCGCTAAGCGTTACAATCTCTTTATTCTACTAAACGTCGTAAATTCTATATACTTTCCTTTCTAAAAGCCTCTATACTACTTCTTTAACTAATATATAAATTCGCTTAAAACTTATCTATACGTTAATACGCTTAAATGCTTTTACAAAACTGTTTTATATGCTAAAAACCTTATTAATGCTTTTTACTTTAAACTTACCTAAAGCTTTACTTACTTGCTAATTCTATTAGCTTAACGCTATATCTATCTTTCTTAAAATCTCTAAAGCTTAATACTCTTTCATTTAACAACTAAATCTTTTATAACCTAAATATCTTTTTTTACAGCTAAAAGCCTAATCTTTAGCTAACTTAAAAATGCCTACTCTATACTGATTTAATTATTAGCTTAACCTTTAAACTCTTTAACAGCTAAACCTTATAAATCTTCTTGTTTACCTAAACTAAATTCTTTTTCTTAAACCTAATATCTTTAATCGCTTTACTTATAAACTTTACTATACTATGTCGTTTTTTTCGCTAAAACGCTTACTATACTATGTCGTTTTTCAGCTAAAACGCGCTAAAAAATGCCTTTAAAACGCCTTACTATACTATGTCGTTTTTTCGCTTAAAACGCCTTACTATACTATGTCGTTTTTTCGCTAAAACGCGCTAAAATGCCTTACTATACTATGTCGTTTTTTCGCTAAAACGCGCTAAAAACGCCTTACTATACTATGTCGTTTTTTTCGCGCTAAAAACGCCTTACTATACTATGTCGTTTTTTCGCTAAAAACGCTAAAATGCCTTACTATACTATGTCGTTTTTTCGCTAAAACGCGCTTAAAACGCCTTACTATACTATGTCGTTTTTTCGGCTAAAACGCGCTAAAACGCCTTACTATACTATGTCGTTTTTTCGCTAAAACGCTTTTCGCTTAAAAACGCCTTACTATACTATGTCGTTTTTTTTAAAACGCGCTTAAAACGCCTTACTATACTATGTCGTTTTTTAAAACGGCTTAAAACGCCTTACTATACTATGTCGTTTTTTCGCTAAAACGCGCTTAAAACGCCTTACTATACTATACTATGTCGTTTTTTCGCTAAAACGCGCTAAAACGCCTTACTATACTATGTCGTTTTTTTTAAAACGCGCTAAAACGCCTTACTATACTATGTCGTTTTTTCGCTAAAACGCGCTAAAAACGCCTTACTATACTATGTCGCTTTTTCGCTAAAAACGCGCTAAAAACGCCTTACTATACTATGTCGCATGTCGCTAAAACGCCTTACTATACTATGTCGTTTTTTCGCTTAAAACGCCTTACTATACTATGTCGCTTTTTTTTAAACGCGCTTAAAACGCCTTACTATACTATGTCGTTTTTTTCGGCTAAAAATGCCTTACTATACTATGTCGTTTTTTTCGGCTTAAAACGCCTTACTATACTATGTCGTTTTTTTCGGCTTAAAACGAGCTAAAAATGCCATACTATACTATGTCGTTTTTTTCGGCTAAAAACGCCTTACTATACTATGTCGTTTTTTTCGGCTTAAAACGAGCTAAAAATGCCATACTATACTATGTCGCGTTTTTTTTTTTCGCTATGTCGCGCTTGCTCTACTATACTATGTCGGGTTTTTTAAAACGCTTAAAACGCCTTACTATACTATGTCGCTTTTTTCGCTAAAATTGCCTTACTATACTATGTCGTCGTTTTTTTTCGCTAAAAAAACACGTCGCTTTTTTTTAAAACGCCTTACTATACTATGTCGTTTTTTCGCTAAAATTTTTTTCGAGCTTGCCTTACTATACTATGTCGCTTTTTTTTTCGCTAAAACACGCTTAAAAACGCCTTACTATACTATGTCGCTTTTTCGCTAAAACGCCTTACTATACTATGTCGTTTTTTCGCTAAAACGAGCTTAAAACGCCATACTATACTATGTCGTTTTTTCGGCTTAAAACGAGCTAAAATCGCCTTACTATACTATGTCGTTTTTTTCAACTAAAACTACGCTAAAACGCATTACTATACTATGTCGTTTTTCGCTAAAACGCACTAAAAAAATGTCGTTTTTTAAAACGCGCTTAAAACGCCTTACTATACTATGTCGTTTTTTTTCGCTAAAACGAGCTTAAAACGCCTTACTATACTATGTCGTTTTTTCGCTAAAACGCGCTAAAAACGCCTTACTATACTATGTCGTTTTTTTCGGCTTAAAACGCCTTACTATACTATGTCGTTTTTTTCGGCTTAAAACCCTTACTATACTATGTCGTTTTTCAGCTAAAACGAGCTAAAACGCATACTATACTATGTCGTTTTTTCGCTAAAAAGAGCTAAAACGCCTTACTATACTATGTCGTTTTTTTCGAGCTAAAAACGCCTTACTATACTATGTCGTTTTTTTCGGCTTAAAACGAGCTAAAAATGCCATACTATACTATGTCGTTTTTTTCGGCTAAAAACGCGCTAAAACGCCTTACTATACTATGTCGTTTTTTAAAACTCGCTTAAAACGCCTTACTATACTATGTCGCTTTTTCGCTAAAACAAGCATAAAATGTCATACTATACTATGTCGCCTTACTCTACTATGTCGCTTTTTCGCTAAAACGAGCTAAAAATGCCATACTATACTATGTCGTTTTTTTCGGCTTAAAACGAGCTAAAAATGCCATACTATACTATGTCGTTTTTTTCGGCTAAAAACGCGCTAAAAACGCCTTACTATACTATGTCGTTTTTTTCGGCTCAAAATGCCTTACTATACTATGTAATTTTTTTCAGCTAAAAACGCGCTAAAAATGCCTTACTATACTATGTCGTTTTTTTCGGCTAAAAACGAGCTAAAAACGCCTTACTAAACTATGTCGGTTTTTTTAGGCTAAAAATGCGCTAAAAACGCCATACTAATACTATGTCGTTTTTTTTCGGCTAAAAACGAGCTAAAAACGCCTTATTATACTATGTCGTTTTTTTCGGCTAAAAATGCGCTAAAAACGCCATACTATATATACTATGTCGTTTTTTTGGGCTACAAACGCGTTAAAAACGCCTTACTATACTATGTCCTTTTTTTTTCGGGGCTAAAAACGCGCTCATAACCTACATGGTAGTCGAATGGTTCGTGCGTCTGCATCACAGTGCAGAGGTGCATCGTCGATTCTTGCTCTGGCCTACCTGTGTGTTCGCAAGAACTTCCATGGCCATCTGTTGTCTGATCCTCTTCTCCGCACAACTTTTCGTGCTCACACTCACACCAAGGAACAATTCACAAAACGAATTACGATACATGGTCGTCTTTTTAGGCTAAAACGCTCACGATATATATATATATATATATATATATATATATATATATATATATATATATATATATATATATATATATATATATATATATTTTATTTATTTATTTTTTTAATGGTCATATTGACAGGCAATGCGGGATGCACACACGCCCCTGGTAGTCGAATGGTATGAGTCTGTGTCAGAAAGCGGAAGTGCATGGTTGAATCCTGGCTCCGGTCTTCCTCCGTGTTCTTCGAAACATACGCGGCCATCATCTTCTGATCCTCTTCGTGTTCACACTCGCACCAAGGATCAATTCAAAAAACACTTAGCTATACATGGTCATTTTTGTTTCGGCTAAAAACACCTTACTCTTCATACTCGTTTTTGGGGGCTGAAAACACCTTACTCTACATGGTCATTTTTTTCGGCAAAACTGGCATACTATACATGGTCGTTTTTTTCGGCTAAAAACGCCTTCTTAATATACATGGTGGGTTTTTTCGGCCAAAAACGGCATACTATACATGGTCGTTTTTTTCAGCAAAAAACGTCATACTATACATGGTCGCTTTTTCGCTAAAACACCTTAATATACATGGTATATATATATATATATATATATATATATATATATATATATATGCGCATGCATGCACACGCACGCACCCACAAATCTCAACAAAATTATTTCCTAAATGAACCTGGCAATCTGTAATTCGACAACTTCAATTTCACTCGTTCGGAATGACGACCAGTTGGACTCAATTTTCACAATCGTGCATGGAAATGTAATAGGATGTAAGTAAGTCCAGAGTAAAGCAGGGAAATTTTTTTTGTTGCAAATAAACATCCGAGCCGCATACAGTCTAAGCGTCATTCATACTGCAAAAAAATGCCCACAGTATGGAGCTTTAGAAACACAGGATGTTAAAAAAAATAAAATAAAATAAAGCACAAAAGAAAGCTTTAGCAGCTTCTTTTTGTCATGGACAAAACTGCAATTGACATTTTTTTTCTCTCAATGTCCAGATAGCCACACACCAACATAGACCCTCGCTTTCCCCATTGCCTCGCATCAATGGCTTTATTTTTCCCCCAAATGTTCTTCAGAATCTGCGCTCTAATCGTTCAGCTTCCAGTCGATGACCTCTCCGTCCTCTCCGCCTGTGATCACTGTGGCACGCAGCTCATTCATCCACATGGCCGTGACTGCACCTTGAAGCACAAAGGACGGACGCAATGAGATCCCAGACACGCGGGCCGTGACCGTTTTTGAGTCCACCGTGTCACTGCCGTGCGTCTGTTTGTGGCGGAGGAGAGAAGTTACCTGAATGTGCCGAGATCCTGGCGGTGACGGGGTTGCTCATCAAGTCCCATAGCAGGAGGTCACCTGGGCCGGCCCCCGCACAGCACAGAGTTTCCGTCCCAGCGGAAACACCTGAGACAAGCCAAATGGGAGTGGGGGTGGGGGTGGGAGGGTGAAAACAGTTCATTTGGATTTGAGCCAACAGTTACTTTCGAGACTCATGTTTGCTTGGTGGACAACATGACGACACCTGAGCTCCTCGTCCGATTTCGCGGACGAGATCACCATTCCCGTCTGAACCTGTCAGTGACCTTCATGAAGGAGTCGCCGCCAATGCTGAGGACGTGTCGACTGTCTAAATAGACACTTTGGTTGATTTTTTTTTTTTTGTTAACTTACCACAATGTCTTTTGTGGTGAACTGCGACGTGTCTTTTCAGGTATGGTTTTATGATCTACAGTGGTACCTCGGCTCACGAACTTTTCGCCTCACGAACATTAATTTTGCGAGAATTTAGTCTCTGCTGACGAACTAGTTTTCGGCGGACGAACCAAACCAAGCAGTCGAACAGCGCCCCCTGTGGCGGCCGCGAGAAGCTGACGCACGCTCACGGCGTCCCACTTCGTCACCCCCTTTCTTTGAATGCGGACGTGGTTTGTGTTTGCTAGTCATTTTGGAGCATATTGAGTGTACTTTTGCTATTATGGGACCGAAAAAGACCCCGCCACAGGCTAGTGTTAAGCCGAAGAAGGCATTAAAGAAAATTACAATCGAGTACAGTTTATTTCTTTCATTTCAATACAATAGCACATTTATTACACATAAAATAAGGTCTATTGATGTGTAGTTTTAAGGCGTATTTCGTCGAAAATGATGTTTATGGGGACCTGGGAACGGATTATTCTCATTTTAATGGTTTCTTATGGGAAATAAATGTTCGGAAGACGAACTTTTCAGCTCACACACACTTTCTGGGAACCAATTAAGTTCGTGAGCCGAGGTACCACTGTACGATGTTGTGACCACATTCCTTCCTTTTGACTCAAGCAATCAAGCATCTTTTTTTTGTCTTCCACTCTGTTTTTTTGGTCCATATTTCACATCTGCGCTTTCAGATCTAAAGTACTGGTATACATTTTTTAAATGGATATCAATGATATTTACCAGTCTCAGAAAACTCCAATCTCTGTATTTTTTTTTTTTTTTTTTAAACAGACGCCACTATGCATGATTAAAAAAAACAAACCTCTTGAGAATGTGGCCCATAGTGCAGGTCCCGGCATTTGACATTTTTAGTGCAACCCTGAAACAAAGCATTTCCTTGCTGCATTGTATTAGGACAGAAATAAAAACACATCAGACTTCACTGACAATAACTCTAAAAACAGACCAACAGGACATTTGTTGCACGATTACCTGCAGTGATGTGATGGCCCTTTGACTTCCTACCTCAGCTCGACAGGAACGGCTATCGCAGAATGTTTCCCTGGAGCCAGGATGAGCATTTGAAATGCTAATCTGAACAGGATGAAACGAAGCTTCATCATGGGAGTAGAAAACACCCAAAACTGGGAACATCCTTCCGAGGGTCAAGGGTCATCAGGAGGAAACAGTCGATTTTGGAATAGTCGCGATGCAGGAAGTGTTAAATGATGATGTTCAACGTCCAGGTCACAACATTCTTTATATGCTCATTTTATTTGAATGATAAAGACAGAATTTAATCCAACCATAACATCAATTTCTCTAAGATCAGGGGTGGTCAACCAGTCAGAGACTAAGAGCCAATTTTATTTTTTTTTTGGGGACCAGTTCGCTGGCTCCCGGTCGATTGCGATTGACGTATCGGGCACCCCTGCCTTAAAATCAGAGGCAATTCGCTGACTGGCTCAGCGCTTAGCGCCGTTGTTTGCCCATGAGCGGCGATGCAGTCATCTGATTGGTTGCCTTCTGTGTCAATCAAGTCACGGGATTGCTGATAGGCTGATGTAGTACGTTCTGTTTATTTAGAGCAGGGGTAGGGAACTCCAGTTCCTCGAGAGCCATATCCTGCCTGTTTTAGGTCCTTCCCTACTCCAACACACCTGATTCAATTGTGCAGGCCTCGACAGAGCTTGCTGATGAGCTGATTGTTTGAATCAGGTGTGTTGGAGTAGGGAGGGACCTAAAACAGGCAGGATATGGCTCTCGAGGAACCGGAGTTCCCTACCCCTGATTTAGAGCCTTTGTTGGAATGCCATCACCACTGCCGAAGTGTTTTCGACGCTTGTGGTGTGAAAGCCGCATTGAACCAGCCAAAGAGCCGCATGCGGCTCGTGAGCCGCGGGTTGGCCACCCCTGCTCTAGATGATCGCTAGTTTGGCTTCTCCTTAAGCAACCTTAATTGAACAGTTGTTGTTGCATTTTTTTTTTTTACTTCAAAAGATGTCCTCATTTAGTGGATGTTGCAACATAAACGGAGATGATGAAAGTGGAAAAGTTGCATTCAAACGGCATGGCTCTCAGTGGCGTTTCTCGGATGGAGAGAGACCAATTCAACTGACAAATAAGTCAACTGAGATCCTTCCCGTCCATCACCTATTTTGAGTGGTTATTGAAATTCGGTTAAAAAAATATGCCGGTAACATTATAAGGGCAGTCTTTCCACTCTAGATGAAACCTCCTTTCATGACAGCGTTACAATCATGCTTCAGTTATGTACTGTATGCATAAATCATTGCGAGGGCAGCAATTTGAAACGTGGCTCAATACTGCTTCCTGCTGTCCATCTGATGTCAATACATCATGTTGGTCTTAAGAATCAAGACAAAAATGGAGGCGTGAATACTTTTGGAAATTCAAAACGGGATGTAATACATATTCGGGAATAAAGGTGACGCTGTTTATTAGCAACGTTGCTGACATATTTTTCATCAAGATAAGATTTTTCTTGGATTGAACATTCTTGGCTCATATCTGACATATTACACCATTTCCAAACACGAATTTTATTTAAGAAGGCTTCTTTGATCTTACGTGTGTGGCTTGATTGGTAGTCCTGTAAAACCCTTTCCCCACTGAAACTAGCGGATAGTCGTGATCGCGCAACCAATTGGCACATTGTCCCTTTCCAATTGATCAACAGAAGGCGAAAATACATACATAAAATAAGGTCTATTTTTGTGTAGTTTTAAGGCTTATTTCATAGAAAATTCAGTTTATGGGGACCTGGGAACGGATTATTCTCATTTTAATGGTTTCCTATGGGAAATAAATGTTCGGAAGACGAACTTTTCGGCTCACACACACTTTATATAAAACACATAACATTTTCGAAACTATAATTTATCTCGCTGGTGTTTGTGGGCTTGAAGCACACATTTAAAAAAAAAAATTATTGTTCGTTCAAGTTTGCAAAAGGTCGCAAAGATGTTTGCCAAGAGTTTTAATGGTCGCAGATAGTTTTTCTTGCCGCAATCAATTTTTTTGAACAAAAAAAATAAATGAACGTTTATTCCAAATTTCTTTGTGACAAGAAAAACGTTGACCATTACAACTGTTGGCAAACATCTGGCAAACGTCTTTACGAACATCTGTGATCTTGTACAAACTGAAATAAAATCAACATCCACTACATTCATAAACCCTCGCAAACCTTCGCCAATAAGTGGAATATTGATCGTTACCTGAGCCCTAAGTCCACGTGATGTCATTTTCAGCAAGTGGCAAAATGCATTTTCAAAGACGTTCTATTCGTCATAGACAAAATGTCAACCTCTTACTGTTTAAAAAAAATGGAAAAGTTAGTTACATATCCCTTTAAATTGTAACAATTGATTGTAATTTACAGCCTGTTTTCATCCCATTCACATGACTTGAATCGACATGACATGATAAATCTTCCGCTGTCTCATTATTGGCGCGTTCAACGTGCATAACAGGCTCAGCCAGGTGTTGTCTCCGAAGATTTCCAATTTTAGAAGCATCCTCGCGCGAGATAATGAACCCGCAAGTTACTTCCTCGTATTGGGGTTGTAAGCGAAAGAGCTACTTACTTTACTTGGATGGCACTATAGGCCATTAGCCTTGTGTGAATGGCTAAATGAGGTAGCATTGTAAAAGCACCATGGAGTACCTCGAAGGTACAAAGGCGTTATACAAATGCAGCCATTACCATTCACTTAGTAGCCTCTCTCCACAGATGTGGATCAAAGTATGCTTCGGGAATGAAGTGGGTTCCCTCCACCATTTCCTGTAAACACTCGAGTGTATGAGTTTTACCGTCCTCTACCTCCTAACGGTGCATTGCTGTTTATTGCGCAACAGCAGTGGATATCTATCTTATTATTCTGCTTTTGCGGACTGTACTTGTTAAACCAAAATTAAAAACAGAAGACAAGTACTGGACAATGATTTGCAAATCACGTTCAACCCGTATTTAATTGAATACACGACAAAGACAAGATATTTCATGTTCAAACTGATCAACGTTATTGTTTTCAACAAATACCGTAATTTCCGCACTATAGAGCGCACCTGATTATAAGCCGCACCCACGACATTTTTAGAGGGAAACCAATGTTGTACATACACAAGCCGCACCCGTATATAAGCCGCATGTGCCCACATTCAAACATGTCAACATATTTACAAAGAAAGACGGTACACAGAGAGAGTTTCCAGAGTTTGAATCATATAACCTAACAATAATAATAATCTAACTTTCTTCCCAAACGGTGCCTGTGACGCGGCAGTAAAACACTAGCAACATGGTAACAACACGCTAGCAACAGAATAGCAACACAGTATAACAGGTCTGGTAAAAGAACATACCGGTACTTGTAAAAATCACGGTGAGCCGTCTTCATCTTCCTCCTGTGAACTGAAGCCATCGAAGTCACCGTCCTCAGTGTCGGAATTAAACAGTGTCATAAAGACCGGTCTTAATCTGACCTTTTCTACTAGAGCGCCCCTGGCGGCCGTTAGAAAAATTACACCAATAGGCCACATCACTGTATAAGCCGCAGGGTTGAAAGTTTGGGAAAAAAGTAGCGGCTTATAGTCCGGAATTTACGGTAATCATTAACTTTGAATGTCATGGCTTCAACATGTTCCAAAAAAAGCTGGCACAGGGTCATGTTTAGCACTGTGTTTGTTACATCACCTTTTCTGGCCTGGGAACGCTTTGAGAACAAGAGTTGGAAGAAATGGATGGGGAGAGGGAAGTCTTTGTATTTACAGCACAGTTCAGTTCTGTACTTGGTAGAGTGCACAGTAAAGTACCGTATTGGCCCGAATATAAGACGGTGTTGTTTTTGCATTGAAATAAGACTGAAAAAGTGGGGGTGGTCTTATATTCGGGGTCTAGACATTATAGCCGTTTACAACACTAGATGGCGCCAGATATCATTGAAGCGAATGCTGAACTTGACTCCCCAGGCCAAAGTGAACCCTTGCCACCAAGAATAACAATAACAATAGCGGTAGCACAATGTTAGAGGAATGCCACAATTAGCACGTTAATGCATGTGGGCGATCAGAGGAGAGGGGGCTAGATTCGCTCACAAAGGGGGAATGAATAATTCGGGAACAGCGGTTGAACAACAAAAGACGATTTGAGAACACCCGTCGTGCCCAGGCGACATTCGTCGTCCGCAAAGTCTGCAACATGTTGATTCAGCAAAGACCAGACAGAAAGGCGTTAACGTACCGGCGGTTCAAAGCTCAAACCAAGGTCACCAATCACTACCGAGGGGCCGGACCGGGGGTGCGGTATGCAAATATCGGGGGCGGTGTTTTTCTTGTATGTTACAAGGTTTTATGTAACATACAAGAAAAACGACGGTAGGTCTGCTTATCCTCACAAGGGTCGCGGGGGTGCTGGAGCCTATCCCAGCCGTCTTCGGGTAGTAGGCGGGGGACACCCTGAACCGTTTGCCAGCCAATCGCAGGTCACACAGAGACAAACAAGCATTCGTGCTCACACTCATACCTAGGGACAATTTGGAGTGATCAATCATCCTGCCATGCATGTCTTTGGAATGTGGGAGGAAACCGGAGTACCCGGAGAAAACCCACGCAGGCCCGGGGAGAACATCCAAACTATGAAATAATATAATACAAATAATAACAACTAATGTAAATATAATAATATTAACAATACCAAAAAGGCCAATCGAACATAATGATAATAAATATAAAATATATAATAATTCCATATTTATGCTTGAATATGATTTTTTTTTTGGGCACAAGCACAGGAATTTCATCGAGCGTCGCCATTTTCCAGCAATTTTGTTCAAATCTGCAATGAATTGCGGGGATCATGTTTTGGCTGAGGGCGCATGGATGCGGGCGAGCCAAAGTGTGGCGCAAGGTTGAAAAAGGGGGCGGGGCAAAAGAACACTGGAGAATTGGGACACCCCGCACGTTGGCGCCCATCATCAGGGAATGAGGAGACAAGGGCGGGGGACAGGGCCATAGCAAAAAAATGACATGAAATTGATAGAATAAATGTACATGAAGTTATCCCACGGTACGCTCATCTTTTTTTTTTTTGTCATTGCGATTCTTAAGCAAATAAGTGGACTGATCTCGTGTTGCTCTGTGGTGTGCACAGGATAAACAGGGCTCAACGATTAGAAAAGGGCAAATTTATTCCAAGCACTTATAGAAAAATAAGATCCAATAATAATAAATAAATAGAGTGCCTGAGGACGGGCCTTTTTGCGACAATCAAAATCAAGTTCCACAATACAGCAAAGGCACTACAGTAGAGCATTCGCCACAATTAGCAACAAGTCAATGGACGGGGGGGCCGTCGATGGCAGGAGTGCGGGGGCAGGATTCGTGATTCATGTTCATGCATAATGCTGTTGACTCACGGTTAAGGCCTCGCTGCATCTGCTTTGCTCGAAACCCGGACTGTTTCTCTGTTCACCTTGTGTATTAAATTCATGCGGGGAGGAAGTTGATAAGAGATGCACATAAAACACACATTTTTGTTTTCATCCCGTATAGCAATTCCGGAACCATGCAATGCTCTAGTCATGAAATGTTGTCTCCACTATTGGTCCACTACTTTTTCTCTCTAATGTCCAGAGGGCTCATTTATAAAATATACAGTGTAATATACAGCGGCGTGACTACCACTACTCAGACCTGTGATGATAATTAATTACCGTAAATTCCAGACTATAAGCCGCTACTTTTTTCCCAAACTTTCAACCCTGCGGCTTATACAGTGATGCGGCTTATTTATGTCATTTTTCTAACGGCCGCCAGGGGGCGCTCGAGTAGAAAAGGTCAGATTAAGACCGGTCTTTATGACACTGTTTAATTCCGACACTGAGGACGGTGACTTCCATGGCTTCAGTTCACAGGAGGAAGATGAAGACGGCTCACCGTGATTTTCTTTCTTTGTAAATATGTTGACATGTTTTAATGTGGGCACATGCGGCTTATATACAGGTGCGGCTTGTGTATGTACAAAATTGGTTTTCCTCTAAAAATGTAGTGGGTGCGGCTTATAATCAGGTGCGCTCTATAGTGCGGAAATGACGGTACTTGTCTTTAGCATTGCCACCAAAATGAATTCTTGCACAAATCATTTTCAAAAAAATAGATATTTGTATAAAAATAATTTTTGGTCATTGTCTAGTCCACACAGGAATCTGACGTCATCTTTAGCGGACATCTCCACGAAACGAGGAGATTGAGAAGCGTTGCCTCATATCCCCAAAATGTTTCTACCTTTTCCTGCCTCGCTACTCCGGCGACATGAGGTGATACAATGAGTCACTATAGAAGCGGGGCCACTTGAGTAAACGCTGCGTTACATGAAGGCATTTTTTTTTGTTGCACGTGAATCAGCATCTGTGCATGCGTACCACATCACAAACGCATTGTGTTAACATCAGAAGTCGCGTTTGTTTTGTGCATAAAGGTTGGATTGAACAAAAAACAAAAAAAATCCTAATTGGCCACCACACCTTGCAGTATGAACGTAGAAAAATCGTCTTTTTTGAACAAAAGTCTCAGGTGAAAAACAAGGTCAACTATTATCAATTTGGATACGAAATGTTCTGTGAATTAGGCTCCAATTTTGTGCTGTGTTTTGATGAATTTGCTTTGTAATTTAAGTTGCACTCAACAAAACTGTTGTTGGAAGGGTTCGGCAGATGACGCAATATCCAGTGAATAAGACAACAATGCCAAATATACATACCGTATTTTCACGACCATAAGGCGCCATTAAAAGTCTTTAATTTTCTCCCAAATGGACAGGACGCCTTATAATGCGGAGCGTCTAGTGTAGGAGCCCAGTTCCAAATCCTGACTGAGAGCCGACACGCTGTTTATAGAGAGAAAAGGCGGAAGTGAGTGAGGCCAGGCATGCGGGAAAGCAGCCGGCCAATCAGTGAAGGATGGGCGTGTAAGTGGTCGTGAGTGAGGACGTGAGTGAGGCCAGGCATGCGGGAAAGCAGCCGGCCAATCAGTGAAGGGTGGGCGTGTAAGTGGCCGCGCATCATTTCTGTGGAGCCACACGGCAATGAGAGTGACTCTGACTAACGTGTTTTTAGCGTGTGTGCATGCATGCCGTATGTTTAAACTGGCGTATGTTTGACCACGCCTGGCTGCGGCCAATAATACGGTGCGTTTTGTGTATGTGTCAAATACAGAAATAGCACCCGTTACTGAGACTGCGCCCGACAAC
Organism: Hippocampus mohnikei; assembly: GCA_026261675.1. Taxonomy (NCBI): domain Eukaryota; kingdom Metazoa; phylum Chordata; class Actinopteri; order Syngnathiformes; family Syngnathidae; genus Hippocampus; species Hippocampus mohnikei. The sequence goes on from JAKGUB010000340.1 coordinate 888,943, forward strand.
ACGGTGCGCCGAATGGTCGTGAAAATACGGTAAAATCAAGCATCTGCAATTCAGTCATACATATAACAGCTTCTCGATAATACCAATTTTAGTTTTGAGTTGTTGTCAATCACTGCATTGCTTATTGACTCATTCGGTACCAGCCAATTGTAAACCAAGTCTGAAATGACATATAAAAACGTCTTTGGGAGTGAATGCGTTAACGTCACCTGGAAGGAAAAATAATGAGATACCTGATCTTACTATTCTTCATTTGTGAATGGGACCACATGAACGCGTGGTGCTTAAGCATATTTGCAGAGTGATACGTACCCAATAAACCAGATGCAGCGTGCTAACAGTGTGTGGCACCGATACAGTCAGTACAAAATCTCCGCACACGTCGACGCACACAGACACTCCCCTGAAGCTACTTAATTATTGAAACTGGCCTCTGATGGATAATATTTTAAAGGTCTCAACAAGAATGACGAATTAACCGGCTCGCTTCTTTAAGTTAATCGCTTTCTATTTACAGTGTAGATATGAAAATATTAAATATCTTAGTAAATACTGTACAAAGTCATAAGGCGTAAACATTTCCTCCCGGTCAGTGGACCGTCACAACCGCTAACTTTGTGATGTCAATGCCAACTGTGCTTGCTTATTTTGTGTTCTTGAACTTGGTTTCCAGAGATCCAAGTCTGCCTGAAATATCCCTGATTGACGAAACAACTTCTAACATTGTTTTCAATCGCACGCTTTAAAGCGAGATCTTTCAGTCTCAAACCTGCATGGGCCTCGTGAATCCATATAAACGAGGGTGTTTGCAATCATGTTAAACTTTCTTCTTGTCCTTTAGGGGCTGTAAAAGCTTGACCGTCGGATTGCAACTTGGTGCTGGCCATCGCTGAGCACCAATCAATCAACGGTATGTATAAGCTCTTTATCTTGTGAAAAGGATGTGTCTGACAGCATTGCTCAGATGTTCCTCTGGGCAGTGAGGTACTTGAGAGCAGCTGAGCCGTACTTCCTGGACAAGTCCTGGTGGAATTCCTCTTTTAGAGTCTTCAGGCAGTCGCGGTAGCTCGAGCTGGAGCGAAACTTGGAGATGTCAAAGCTGGGCGCATGGGGCATGTGGATCATGAACGCATTCGGGAGAACCAGAAGGTCATACTCCTGAAAGGAAAAAAAAAAAAAAATCAATATTATGAATTACCGTAATTTCCGCACTATAGAGCGCACCTGATTATAAGCCGCACCCACGACATTTTTAGAGGAAAATCAATGTTGCACGTACACAAGCCGCACCCGTATATAAGCCGCATGTGCCCACATGAAAACATGTCAACAGATTTACAAAGAAAGAGAGAGATTTCAAAGTTTTAATCATATAACTTAACAATAATAATAATATAACTTTCTTCCCAAACGGTGCCTGTGACGCGGCAGTAAAACGGTAGCAACATGCTAACAACACGCTAGCAACAGAATAGCAATGCGTCCTATGCCTTTCTTTTTGCATTTTCCATGATGAGGGTATGTTCACGCTAATTTAATGTATGCACAAGACAAGAAGTTGCAGTCTTCCTCCACGCATATATTCCACCGGTCTTAATCTTACCTTTTCTACTCGAGCGCCCCTGGCGGCCGTTAGAAAAATTACACAAATTGGCGCATCACTGAATAAGCCGCAGGGTTGAAAGTTTGGGAAAAAAGTAGCGGCTTATAGTCCGGAATTTACGATAATCTGGCATTGCCTGTATTAATATTGTACGTGAAACTAATTGTTGACGTGTTTCTTTAATTTTGTAAATTCATTCCATAAAGCAGACGTGAACCAGGAGCTTGCATTGCGAACATCACATGACCAAATCCAGAAAAGAGATGAACCGTGACGTTCCCAATTTAAGACTAGTGGCACTTTGACGTCCATTCACGTCGACAGCAGCGGGTGATGCTGCATAAACATGTCAGCCACCTGAATATGGTTGAAAATGGGTGGCTTGACTAATCACCTTCATTGTTATGCCCCAAATGTAATTTTTTTACTGTGTTTAGACTGGTGGCTGCAGAGAAAGCATATTTTTGCCAAGAAAATGTTGACCTTTGACTTCCGCTTTACCAACCCACCAAATTCAAACACCAGACTGAAATGCAGTTTATGCAGCAACAAAGTACAGTGCAGGTTATAGATCTGATCATTCGTGTTGCACAGTACCTGTGCGTCAAGCTCGATGATATGGGAAACCTTGTTCCAGCCGAAGCCCACAAAACGCTGATCATAATCCGGGCAATGTCGTTTCACGACAACATAAGGTTCAAAATCTGCCTCCCAGTCAACCTTGTAAGGTGTGGTGGCTGTCCTCCATTTAGCATAGTTGGTGGGGCATGGCCCTTCGGCCACACGTGATACCTGCAGATAAAATAAGTCATGGTGAAAATGGGTTTGAAAAGAAAGGTACCAGATTTATTTCGCTGATCAGGTTTTGATTCAAAAGGGTTTTCCTACAGAGTTCATTGCACGTTACTTTGACATGCTAGTCACAGAGTTCGTGGTGGTTCCAAGAATCACAGGAAGTGCACCCAAGAGAGATTTCCCTCATCATGCTCCACTCCCATGGAACCCACCTTCATTTTCAGAGATAAACACTCTTTACGTGAGTACTGTATTTTCACGACTATAAGGCGCCATTAAAAGTCTAGTGTATGAGCCGAGTTCCAAAGCCTGACTGAGTGCGCTTCTGGCCGACACGCTGTTTATATAGAGAAAAGGTAAGTGACGTTAGGCATGCGGAAGTCTGCCAATGAGTGAAGGGTGGGCGTGCCCAATAACACGGTGCGCCGAATGGTCGTGAAAATACGGTAGTTTTCATTTTCGTGCTCTCGAGCCAAAGACAATCCCCATATTTTCTCACTCAAATCCCCTGAACTCTGGAACTGCACAGTCTGTGTCAGGTTTGACCGCTTAGGATCCCCACGAATTCCCAAGTTTGTGAACAAATTTGAGCTGAGGTTCGATATAACTCTGTATTATTAGATTATAGTTTCTGCCCGGACGATGCACTCGTTTTCAGTTTGCCACATGGAATAAAACAAGTCATAAAATCTTCTTTTTGCTTCATACAGTGTTATTATGTTCTTGGTTTCTTCGTTTTCTGTCTTTCTTTTGCAACTGCTGGCGAGTGGAGCCGGCCGAGGCGCACCTGCTCCGAACACACTCGGATGTATTTACCTGTGCCTTTGATCTGAAATAGTTGATCCCCTTTGGGATCTATGACGGAATACAATACAATACAATACAATACAACGCAGACTGTCCAACAGCGCCGACATCTCCACTGAACAAAACGGGGCTGTGAAAAATGCTGCCCATTACAGGCGCAAAAAACACAAGCGCCAGCACCAACAGTCAATGGCGCCGACATTCCTCCCAATCAAAACCTGTGCTGGTACAGGCATGCTGCCGAGAAGGCGCCACCACTGAGCACATATTCTTCTCCTTTGACGAATGTTGTGGCCAAAAAACGCTGAAAACCGTCCACATCAGGTCCACACGACGAAACAACAAACGTGACAAAACTAAAAGACAAAAACAACACAAAAAGAACAAAAAAGCAAGGCTCTTGAAGAGCACTTGCTGAAGGCTGCCTACTCGGGCGCCATCTTATATCTGGGAATATACCCACCATCTTTATAGACAAGAGCACGCTTCAACACAGCCTATAAATACATTTCCTTGATCGCATTCCTATGAAGTCCATACGTCCACTTATCTACTGGGTCACTTGAGACTGTACAAGTCAATCTGAGTCCACCAGAGTGCCTTGTTATTTATGCAGAACCCATCAACACTACCATTCAGTTTCATCAGCATCAATATAATCACAAGGTATAATCGCCGTGTTAAGGGGCTTTGGAAAGCTCTCCTTTCATTCCTTCCCAGAAGCTGAAACCATCTTTCACAGTTTACTCGGCTCTGTCTCAGATGACTCCAACGACTACCCAGCTGTCATTGTGCCACACGAGCAACACTGACTAGCCAAGTCATCATGGAAATGAAAGTAAAAATCATTGATGATTTCCCTCACAATTTGTACCATCCATCCATCCATCTTCTACCGCTTATCCGGTGTCGGGTCGCGGGGGCAGCAGCTTTAGCAGGGAAGCCCAGACTTCCCTCTCCCCAGCTACTTCTTCCAGCTCTCCCCGGGGGATCCCGAGGCGTTCCCAGGCCAGCTGCGTGACATAGTCTCTCCAGCGTGTCCTGGGTCGTCCTCGGGGTCTCCTGCCAGTGGGACATGCCCAATACACCTCAGGAGGCATCCTAATTAGATTCCCAAGCCACCTCATCTGGCTCCTCTCGATGTGAAGGAGAAGCGGCTCTACTCTGAGCTTCTCACCTTATCTCTAAGGGAGAGCCCGGACACCCTGCAGAGAAAAACTCATTTGGGCCGCTTGTATCCGGGATCTCGTTCTTTCGGTCATGACCCATAGCTCGTGACCATAGATGAGGGTTGGGACGTAAATCGACCGGTAAATTGAGAGCTTCGCCCTTTGGCTCAGCTTCTTCTTCACCACGACAGACCGATACAACATCTGCAATTTGTACCATACATGAACATACTGTCACCCAGAATGTAAAAAAAAAAACATTGGCTGAGAGGGCATTGTCATGTTGGGATTAATTCGATAAACCCTCTATGCTACATTCTCAATCTGGTTCTTTCTGGCATGTTCTTGATCACTCCAAAACAAGAAGCAGGTGAAAGAACCTCTTACATTTGATTTATAATTGAAGACCTGGTACAGCCCCTGATGGTATATGCTGCCCCAAGTGTTTTCTCAATACGTTTCCCATTCAAAACGAACGAAAATCCGAACAGGATCAGGGGTGCACCGATGACACTTTCGGGCCGATTACTTTATCGGTAATCTCACAGCAGAAGAGAACAGTGGCTGACTTTTCCATACCTCTGCGGAGGGAGATGAGTTCGGTGGAGAAGACTGGTTTTATTTTAAGGGATCAGTCGATCACCGATCCCCCCCCCCAAAAAAAATAAAAATTGGTGCTGATATCGATTCTGGACGATGAATCGGTGCACCCCTAATGGAATAGTTAACAGCTACCCAGTAAATTGTTATCAGGATTACGGCGTTAAAACTGTATCTCAAGTAGAGCATCGGAACAGATGTAGAACAATTCTGATAAGAGGTTGAAATGAATTGGAGAGAACATTTGATCACAGAATACTGACAACATGCTGCATTCACATTCCTGTACTGTACCTGAAGGTATAGAGTGTCCCCATGTCCAGCATGGAGAGGAGCTCTGCTTTGGATTTGGGGAAGGACAAGCGGTAGCGCAGTGTCTCGAAAGCCGGAACCACCAGAGCCTTCTTATTATTTGCCATGTCCAATTGGGTGACCGTTTTTCTGCACAGAGGAAAGAAACAGATCAACGACCACAAAAAATCCAACCCCATATTTTGGTTATTGCGCAATGCTTTAATCCAGCTTGTCTGTCTGATGTTTTATTTTGAAATGGGTTCATTTACAAAGAAATTTACAATGCCTTTTTTTTTTTTTAAACGTCAACTTTTACATGAACTTTTATGGTAAAATACATGAACACCGGGGATTTTATTTCACACAACAACCACAATGACATTGTCATTACACGAAATCCAGCGTTTCAAATGGTGCACAACGATTCAAGTCTGTCTTTTCTTCAAATATATTACCGTAAATTCCAGACTTTAAGCCGCTACTTTTTTCCCCAAACTTTCAACCCTGCGGATTATTCAGTGATGCGGCCAATTTGTGTAATTTTTCTAACGGCCGCCAGGGGCGCTCGAGTAGAAAAGGTAAGATTAAGACCGGTGGAATATATGCGTCGAGGAAGACTGCAACTTCTTGTCTTGTGCATCAATTAAATTAGCGTGAACATGCCCTCATCATGGAAAATGCAAAAAGAAAGGCATATGACGCAATGCTATTCTGTTGCTAGCGTGTTGTTACCATGTTGCTACCGTTTTACTGGCGCGTCACAGGCACCGTTTGGGAAGAAAGGTACATTATTATTATTGTTAAGTTATATTATTAAAACGTTGAAAACTCTCTCTTTCTTTGTAAATATGTTGACATGTTTGAATGTGGGCACATGCGGCTTATATACAGGTGCGGCTTGTGTATGTACAAAATTGGTTTTCCTCTAAAATGTCGTGGGTGCGGCTTATAATCAGGTGCGCTCTATAGTGCGGAAATGACGGTAATATTATTTTTGCTTGAATCCACTGAAACTGACGACTCGTTTTAAGCTTGGTCCACAAGCTTTTAATAGAATTGAGGTCATGGATGATGGTGGCCACGCACAGCGTTTCCCCCTTTTCACTCAGTTTCAGTTGTATATTTGCAGTGTGGCATAATTTGTCGTCTTATGCAATTTGTTTGCTGCATTATGTGTAATTCTTTTGAAAACATGACGCGAATTGGTCAGATGCAAACTCCTCATATTCTGTGGTCATTGTGTCATTTTGAGACCTCCATGAACCCGCTCAGGGGCTGACCATCTCAGCCCCATTATTCCAGCACAAAAACATCAATTTAACGCCTTTTCGCTGGCACCACAGCCTTTGTGGACATGCTGTCCATTCACCAACCATCCAGAACCTCATCCATCTGTGTCATCCATCAAAATCAGTCTTCCTGTATTTCTGAGGCCCCCGCAAAAATGGGTATGTGTAGCCAAAATACAGTTAATACAAGAGTTTGAGCCTTTGAAGGATCCTGCATCAAGAGTTTCTTGGGACGTCAAAGACTTCGGTTACTCTAGATGCTTGCTGTTCATCAGTGACTTTTGAACAGTTGCTCTGGGCAGAGCATGCATTTGCCTGTGTTGTAATGTAACAGTGTACAAATACTTACAAATATATTTTTCATAATTCTGGACTTTTTGTTTTCCTCCTCCAATTTCCTCAATAAAATATATACTTGTTGGCCTACTTAGAAACCATCTTTGATACTTGAAAAACAAATCGCTTGTTGCTGCACAAACCAGAGAGACTGAGATTCACTGTCCCATTGTGAACGGGCGGCTGAAATACAGTAGACCGAAGGCCAGCGGCCGGTCTTACCTGAGATAATCATAGAGACCATACATCGGTAAGAAGTCCACATCCGTCAGGAAAACGTAGGGAGTGTTTGCATTCTTCAGGGCAACATTCCTCACCAGGTTGACGGGGTAGAACTGACCCTCCTTATAAACAATGTGATAGCCGACATTCTTGCGGTTTTTCAGCACTTCGGAGGCTTGAGCGTAGCGTAGGAACTGCTGAGCTTCTGCATCAGACATGTACAGCGCCAGGCTGATGGGCCCTTCCCAGTGCTTGCAAATGGCCTCCAGCATCTGGAGCCTTCCGGTGACACGCAGAAAAATCACATTTTTACTCAGACATACAATGCCGATAGGGTAGCTATTTTAGTTAGCACATACATGTATCTGTGGAGTAGCAGTAACGGGCACAGGAGTGTTACAACTAAGGTTAGCTCATAATTTCACTGCACATGCATTGATAGTTTACTACCGTCATTTCCGCACTATAGAGCGCACCTGATTATAAGCCGCACCCACTACATTTTTAGAGGAAAACCAATTTTGTACATACACAAGCCGCACCTGTATATAAGCCGCATGTGCCCACATTAAAACATGTCAACATATTGCGTCATATGCCTTTCTTTTTGCATTTTCCATGATGAGGGTACAGACGCTCCCCAGGTTACGAACGAGTTACGTTCCGGACGATTGTTCATAAGGTGAATTCGTTCGTAAGTTGCTTCAGTGCTATATTTTGTCTGGAATGTATGTTTAAGGCTTATATTGACATCCATATAACGGGGAGAGAGCTTTTCGTCACGTTCTTCAGGGCTCGAGGGTTAGTTGCCCGCTAAACTAGCAGCGGCTTCAGCGGGTGAGAGTAGACGACCGGTCGTCGACCGGCGCGGCGGACGCCTCCCCGCCCGTTCCACCGTCACACGCCCTCCCCCCACGCCTCTCTCCGACAGACCTGTGAAAATGTTCGTATGTACCGTTTGTTCGTAACTCGGATGTTCGTAACTCGGGGAGTGTCTGTCTGTTCACGCTAATTGAATTGATGCACAAGACAAGAAGTTGCAGTCTTCCTCGACGCATATATTCCACCAGTCTTAATCTTACCTTTTCTACTCGAGCGCCCCCTGGCGGCCGTTAGAAACATTACATAAATTGGCCGCATCACTGAATAAGCCGCAGGGTTGAAAGTTTGGGAATTTTATAGTCCGGAATTTACAGTAAATACATTTACTGTATAAGGGGAAGGACAACGCAATAACGTCCTACTAGTACAGCGCTGAATGACAGATGTACAAAATTGCTACAAAGTTCATTTGGACTTCGAACAATAGATGTTATGTAGGCATTTTCCAGGCAGGCAAACGTTTTTATCCAGATTTTCCTGATATTCTACTTCGAAATGTCGTGAAATGCCTTGATAGCAGGTACCTATCCATGGAAAGTTGAGCTACAAGAGTGACGTCATTCTCATCCTCTGTGGGGGTATATTCATACTGCAGGAAGTAAAGATGGACTCTGTGGACGGTGAGTCGCTCGCGGCGGAAGTCATAACACTGATCATCCTCATCCAGCTCTTCAAGAGCAGTCTGCAACTAAAGAAGAAGAAACTTCGGTTGAAACATTTGCAGGGTTTGATTCAACTATGGTGACATTTGAACTTGCCGTGAATGTTTTGGGGATGTGGGAGGAAACCGGAATACCCAGAGAAAACCCAGAGAAAACCCAGCTTTTACAGCATGCACTCGTGCATACAAACACAAATAGAGCACTGTAATACCAAAATGAACCAAATTCAGAGAGAGAGAAAAGAAAATGGAATATACTGTGCATATATTCACAATCGCCAAACAAACATGCTGGACATGAGTTGGGACGAGCAAAACAAAGGAAATTAAACATAAAGGTCCCAAGCACGGTTGGAGCCAACGATGAATTGGGCCCACATTTTGAATGAAAGCAACCGTCACACAACATTGCATCGACGTAAACGGGAAATCATTTCAGACAAGCAATGCCGAAATAATCTGCTATCCACATGATAATGCACGACTGATTCATTTGAACGCAAGGGGGGGTCGCCAGGTCGTCCCCAAGAACCTCATTGCATGCGGGCCTGTTCTAAAAAGGATGAATCGTACATCAGTTATGGTGAAATAATTGTGAAAATAACTGGATATGTTTTCCAAAACAATGTTCCTTTTGTTTCTGGAAAGGCATGCACTTTTGAATTCCATCTCATGACTTATTTGTCAATGTTCCCCACAGCTTCTTTCCATCATATGTGAAGTCAATAATTTTGGGATTTCTAATATTGCTGTTTATATTTTGATTCAATATTGTCACAGTATTTCTTAATATACCGGAAACGCATGATCATGCACATAACATGCCGATACCACTCTCCTCTCATGGTGTATCATTTACATGGAGGAATCATTGATGGTTTTTGTTGAACTGTGAATCTCTCCCTCTCCCTTTCTCTTTCTCTCTCTCCCTCTCTTTCCTCTCTCTCTCGCTCTCTCCCTCTCTCTCTTTTTCTCTCTCTCTCTTTCTCTCTCGCCCTCTCTCTCACTCTGTCTCTCTGTCTCGCTTTATTAACACCGAATGCTTTTTTCTTTTCCCCTCTCTCTCTCTCTCCTTCCCTCTCCCTCCCTCTCTCCTTCTCTCTCCCTCTCCCTCCCTCCCCCTCTCTCTCCCTCTCTCTCTCTCTCTCTCTCTCTCTCTCTCTCTCTCTCTCTCTCTCTCTCTCTCTCTCTCTCTCTCTCTCTCTCTCTCTCTCTCTCTCTCTCCTCTCTCTCTCTCTCTCTCTCTCTCTCTCTCTCTCTCTCTCTCTCTCTCTCTCTCTCTCTCTCTCTCTCTCTCTCTCTCTCTCTCTCTCTCTCTCTCTCTCTCTCTCTCTCTCTCTCTCTCTCTCTCTCTCTCTCTCTCTCTCTCTCTCTCTCTCTCTCCCTCTCTCTCTCTCTCTCTCTCCCCCTCTCTCTCTCCCCTCTCTCTCTCTCTCCCTCTCTCTCTCCCTCCCTCTCTCTCTCTCTCTCTCTCTCTCTCTCTCTCTCTCTCTCTCTCTCTCTCTCTCTCTCTCTCTCTCTCTCTCTCTCTCTCCCCTCTCTCTCTCTCTCTCTCTCTCTCTCTCTCTCTCCCTCCCTCTCTCTCTCTCTCTCTCTCTCTCTCCCTCTCTCTCTCTCTCTCCTCTCCCTCTCTCTCTCTCTCTCTCTCTCTCTCTCTCTCTCTCTCTCCCTCTCTCTCTCCTCTCCCCTCTCTCCCTCTCTCTCTCTCTCTCGCTCCCTCTCTCTCTCTCCTCTCCCTCCCTCTCTCTCTCTCCCTCTCTCTCTCTCTCTCTCTCTCTCTCTCTCTCTCTCTCTCTCTCTCTCTCTCTCTCTCTCTCTCTCTCTCTCTCTCTCTCTCTCTCTCTCTCTCTCACTCTCTCTCTCTCTCTCTCTCCCACTGGCTCTCTCTCTCTCTCTCTCTCTCTCATGGTGCTAACACGGTGTGTGTACAGTCCTTGCGTGTGTTTATCTAACCTGGATGCTCTCCGGACTGGCCTGACTAGGGCACCCAAATAGCTCCCGCCGCAGCAGGTTCCCATCGTACTCCAGGAAGGTCAGGTAAAGGTTCCTGAAAAACTCCACGTGCTTATTCTTCACACGAAGCTTCTTTGGAGAGTTCCAGTGGATTACCTAAACGCACAGATTGAGACCGAGTGTCATTGGGTCCTAAATAAGTCAAAATGATATATATATAGAGAGAGAAAATAGTGTTGCAAGAAAACTATATACGACGACCCAAAACACCGAAGCTAGTCCACAACATGATGGCTTCAGAAAAACAAAATATTTTCTTCAGAGATCTGGGTGGGGTTTGAAAGTGTGCACACTTTATCGCCCTTTAAGAGTGACCGGCCCCTCACCCAATTTTGTGCGAGTATACCTTGAGGTCAGAAACGTCAGTGTAGCACAGCTCAGAACGAGTGTGATCAGACAGCTGAACGTTCCAGAAGCAGGGCAACTGGTGGACCAAAATCGGGTTCTGCTTTATGAATGCATTGAAGATGTCCTGAAAGCACAAGTCATTATTATGTGTGATTACATTCTAATATTGGACTCAATTCAAGAGTACCGTATTTTCACGACCATAAGGCGCCATTAAAAGTCTGACATTTTCTCCCAAATGGACAGGATGCCTTATAATGCGGAGCGTCTAGTGTAGGAGCCGAGTTCCAAATCCTGACTGAGAGCCGACACGCTGTTTATATAGAGAAAAGGCGGAAGTGAGCGTGAACAGGCATGCGGGAAAGCAGCCAGCCAATCAGTGAAGGGTGGGCGTGTAAGTGGCCGCGAGTGAGGCCAGGCATGCGGGAAAGCAGCCAGCCAATCAGTGAAGGGTGGGCGTGTAAGTGGCTGCGAGTGAGGACGTGAGTGAGGCCAGGCATGTGGAAAGCAGCCCGCCAATCAGTAAAGGGTGGGCGTGTAAGTGGCTGCGAGTGAGACCAGGAGTGCGGGAAAGCAGCCGGCCAATCAGTGAAGGGTGGGCGTGTAAGTGGCCGCGCATCATTTCTGTGGAGCCACACGGCAATGAGAGTGACTCTGACAATGAGAGCGGCGTTTTTTTATGGACTACCGGTACTTGCACAATTGTTCAATTCGGATACAGAAGATGAGGACTTTGATGTATTTCTGGGTGATGATTGATCGAAAAACGTGAGTACGTTGTAAGATGGCTAAATAAAGTACAACCGATCTCAGTTTTGCTTCCGTTGCCTTGTTAAAAACGTGTTTTTAGCATGTCTTAGCATGCTACGCTATGCTTCAAGCTAACGTGTTTTTAGCATGTCTTAGCATGCTACGCTATGCTTCCAGCTAACGTGTTTTTAGCGTGCGCGCATGCATGCCGTATGTTTAAACTGCCGTATGTTTGACCACGCCTGGCTGCGCCCAATAATACAGTACTTTTTGTGTATGTGTCAAATACAGAAATAGCACCCGTTACTGAGACTGCGCCCTACAACACGGTGCGCCCAATGGTCGTGAAAATACGGTACATTTCCCCCCCCAATGAACAACAGAGGTTTTCCTCACCTGATCCGCCAGAGATGTACTGAGCATGCTCATCAACTCTCTCTCTGCCGTCAGGCGCCACATCTGCTCCCATCCAATTTGTCGGAGTCGCTCCAGGTAGAGGAGAATTACACCTAGTTTTGCATACGAAGCAAGAGAAAATAGGATCATTTTAGGACTCACTGGACAACAGGTTTTTAAAGGTCACCTGCGAGTGGGCAACACTGTAGCGCAGGGGTCTCAATTTTGTAGACCGGGGGCCATTTGTGGCCCGCAGGATGAGATTTTATGGCGCCCCACCATTTTGCCGTGTCGTTGCAGTGGGCATTTTTTCAAAACCCGTCATCAAAAGAAAAGCTTGGCGACGAGAGCAACCAGTTTCAAGACAAAGAGGGGATGGAAAGTGGCGAACTGACATGCGACTGCGCAGAGAAATTTGCAGTGCTCAAAAATCCAGACATTGCTCAGCCACACACACAGAGGATGATGGAAAATACCGGGGAGATGAGAGAGACAAACCGGGTCAGCAATCTTGTTCATGACCTGAAGAGCCCTAAATATTCTGAACGGCTGTTAATAAAGATTGCGAAGATCGAATTAGTTGTACTTTTTTGGAATAAATGAACCCATTTTTTGCATAATACTTGACGCAGCCCAAACTCTCTCTCCAGCGGCCCCCCCACACAAATTGAGTTAGCGACCCCTACTGTAGATTCTAGGTGCAACAGGTGCAGGAGCAAACTGTTAGCTGATGTCAGAATCCTACCTGTATTGAAGCCCCGGCCAAGCGCAGGCCACGGTTTGTGATTTTTCCACAGGTTTCCAAGGTACCAGTCACTCTGGTTCTCCACAAGACCAATGACCTGTTTATCTGTGGACACATAAAACAGGCCAAAATGGGTTTTGGTTGCACGGGATTTAGAGGCAAAGCTTCTGTTACCCATCTGGAGAGTTAGTTTGCGTTCATTCATAAAACTCCAAAGCAGACAGTGACATTAACTCATTCAGTACCAGCCAATTCTAAACCAAGTCTGAAATGACGTATAAAAACGTCTTTGGGAGTGAATGAGTTCAGTGTGACAGCTCATCGGTTTCTTATTGAACGTACAACCTTGATGAACGCCTAACCTTGATGAATACACTGGTGGAAACGTAAACCTGATGATTATTTTATGAACTTGTCTGCTTAGGCAGAACTTAATACAAGACATTGCCGTCGAAACGTGAATAAAACGATGACTGAGGGGGCCTAAATGCCATCATCACTCTCTATAAACTCTTTCCCTTTGAGGATCTTTCAGTTCTTCACAGTACATGGTGATCACACACGTTCAATTCCTCATGAATTGTGTGTAATTGGCGTTTCGGGACACCTCAGTGTCTTGCACCGAGCTCTGCAAAAATCTTGGACTGAAAGGAGCACTTTATTTCCACATTACAGGATGTGTGACTCACGCTTATAAATATAGCACACAAATCCGTTTTTTTTTTTCCAGACTCCCGCAAGAGACAAGAGAGACAGTACCGAACCAAACTGCAGCGCAAGATTTATTTGACCTCGACCACACTTTCAGTCATTGGCGTCTTGTTCAGCAGATACAGTGCAATGTACATGTTTTTAGTTTTTTGGTACAGTAAAATTCAAAATGCCTTACCTGTGAACTTTCTGAAAACACCCCAGAGCTCAGCAATATCAGTGGCAAAAGTGATGTCGGTATCCAGGACAATGACCTTTGACAGGTCATGTGGCAGGGCTTTGGTTAGAGTCAGCTTCATCAAGCCGTTAATACCTGAGTAATGAGTGTTTGGTATCCACGACACCTCGGACTGAAACACAACAATGAAAGATTGGTTGGTTCGGATTCATCCATCCATCCATCCATCCATTTTCCACCGCTTATCCGGGGTCGGGTCGCGGGGGCAGCAGCTTTAGCAGGGAAACCCAGACTTCCCTCTCCCCAGCCACTTCTTCGAGCTCTTCCTGGCGGATCCCGAGGCGTTCCCAGGCCAGCTGGGTAACATAGTCTCTCCAGCGTGTCCTGGGTCGTCCCTGGGGTCTCCTGCCAGTGGGACATGCCCAATACACCTCAGGAGGCATCCTAATTAGATGCCCGAGCCAACTCATCTGGCTCCTCTCCATGTGGAGGAGAAGCGGCTCTACTCTGAGCCCCTCCCGGATGACCGAGCTTCTCACCTTATCTCTAAGGGAGAGCCCGGACACCCTGCGGAGAAAACTCATTTGTATCCGGGATCTCGTTCTTTCGGTCACGACCCATAGCTCGTGACCATAGATGAGGGTTGGGACGTAGATCGACCGGTAAATTGAGAGCTTCGCCCTTTGGCTCAGCTCCTTCTTCACCACGACAGACCGATACAGCGGTCCATGGTTCGGATTCACCCACAGCAAAAGCACCCAACTTGAGCATGTGTGAGATCTGAACTGCCGCATGCAAAAGGGTCTGACGTGAAAGGACCACACCGGTTAAAATTAATTTTCCAGCATTCAATTAGTCAGTGTGTATAAAGAATAAAAGTGCAAATATCAATGGCATCTGATTCCCTGAAAAAAAAAGGTTTAAGCCGATTAAGTATTGAAATAATGACATACCTCTGTACGTTGCCATAGTGTCAATCGGTCTTTTTTTATTTTATTGTATTTTTGACAATGAGTGACAGTGTTTTCTCTGTACCAGGGAACTTGGAAAGTCGTCAGGCAGGGTATGTCGTTGTTTTGGTTCTTCATCGGACGAAACCTTTTTTCTTGGAATCAGATGCCATTGATATTGGCGCTTCGAATCGAATGCCAGAAAGTTCATTTGTTCGTTTAAGGCTGAAACCCAAGCTGCGGTGGTTCTGTCAGAAACGGACGGGACTGACCCTGTATTACTCCGAACATAATACAACTTTTTGTGACTATTCCAGATGTGTTGTCTTGACAATGTACAACCGCATTGATGGCTATGACTGTGAAGTGTGAACTAACTTCACTAAAATGGAATTGCAGTTGCAGATTCATATTGTCGCAACAACCAAATTCTTAAAATATTTACTTACCGACATTCAAACAAAAAACAAAATGCATTTTTGCTGGTTTGTTCATTTGAATCAAGTTGAAGACCCCCCACCAAACGTAATCGTTCCACTGACCATTTTCATGTGAAGACATTTTGCTGGATGATCTTAGAAACGAATAAAATCAAATAATAAGAGTGGAGAAGACCCGTTGCATGCCATATCCCAAAAAGTGTTATGACGGTAAAGACTGATTGCTGTTAAGTGTCAAGATGTGAGTGCGTGTTGTCCCTAAAACCTTCATGATGAAGAAAGGTCTCGCAGCACACAGCCGTCGTCCGCGTATTAATAGACATCCTAATCTGCCGGGGAAGAGTCACTTTGCACTGCTTCCATATTGTCCCATTTGGTGTTCTAGTACGAATCTATTAAGGCTGGGGGCAATCGGTGCATTCAAAACTAGCAACATGAGGCGACCCTCGATTTATGCTTGAGCGTGTCCCTATCACGACATTCTGTTTCTGCTGGGATAACAAACATCTTTCAGGCTGAAACAAAAAAAAAATGCACTTTTTGGGCCATTTTCAGTGGCTGTGACTGAGAAATTCTGAAGTTGGGTGGTGGCGGTGGTGGGCCCGCACAACGGCGCAGCCGCCATTGGCCATCGGTCTGCTGCTGATGATGAACCCTGAATATGCAAGGACAGTACACATGCTTCCCTTAACAGCAGGTATGCTTCAGTGAATTGATTGAGCACAGGCATGTGCATGCAACATAAACCGATGTATAAAATACCGTATTTTCACGACCATAAGGCGCCATTAAAAGTCTTCAATTTTCTCCAAAATGGACAGGACGCCTTATAATGCGGAGCGTCAAGTGTAAGAGCCGAGTTCCAAATCCTGACTGAGAGCCGACACGCTGTTTATAGAGAGAAAAGGCAGAAGTGAGGTGAACAGGAATGCGGGAAAGCAGCCGGCCAATCAGTGAAGGGTGGGCGTGTAAGTGGCCGTGAGTGAGGACGTGAGTGAGGCCGGCATGCGGGAAAGCAGCCGGACAATCAGTGAAGGGTGGGCGTGTAAGTGGCCGCGAGTGAGGCCAGGCATGCGGGCAAGCAGCCGTCCAATCAGTGAAGGGTGGGCGTGTAAGTGGCCGTGAGTGAGGACGTGAGTGAGGCCAGCATGCGGGAAAGCAGCCGTCCAATCAGTGAAGGGTGGGCGTGTAAGTGGCCGAGCATCATTTCTGTTGAGCCACATGGCAATGAGAGTGACTCTGACAACGAGAGGGAACCCGGCGTTTTTTATGGACTACCGGTACTTGCACAATTGTTCAATTCGGATACAGAAGATGAGGACTTTGATGGATTTCTGTGTGATAATTGATCGAAAAACGTGAGTACATTGTAAGATGGCTAAATAAAGTACAACCGATCTCAGTTTTGCTTCAGTTGTCTTTTTAAAAACGTGTTTTTAGCATGTCTTAGCATGCTACGCTATGCTTCAAGCTAAGGTGCATGCCGTATGTTTAAACTGGCGTATGTTTTACCACGCCCGGCTGCGGCCAATAATACAGTGCGTTTTGTGTATGTGTCAAATACAGAAATAGCACCCGTTACTGAGACTGCGCCCGACAACACGGTGCGCCCAATGGTCGTGAAAATACGGTAATTTAATCAGTATTACAGATGGGACAATAGTTGCTGTGCACAGAAATATACACCCTTATGAACCAAAGTTTTTCGGTTTTGCAATGGGGTTTAAGCCATGGTGTTCCGGTTTTATGGATTACTCTGGCTCTGGGTTCTTCTGGTTGGTGCAACGCCGTACAAAATGACAGCAAGTTTAGTGAAGATGTATCTCTCAAACGGAGTCATCTAGGTCATTGCTAAAGTTCAATATATACTGATGGTCCAATGTGTATCTGTCGATGTTAGTTCACGAGACTCTCTTGATCCTGGATAGCGAGGGAGACTGCAGTCCTGCTTTCCCTTCCTGTGGTTTTGCACCCCAGAAATGTCTGACCGCCTGTATCTCGAGAAAGATTTAGCACATTTGCTTGTGGAAGAACTGAACAAACGTCTTGCTGAGGTACAGAAAGTAAATCAGCCGCTCCTCGAAAATGCATAAAAGTCATGTTTTGTTTCATTGAATCTCGCCCTACGTGCATAGCAATTGAATGCGCACATGCTGAAATTATTTCGTTAACGCCCCTTTTTTTTTTTTTAATGACAATAATGAGACGATGACAAGCTAAACGTGGTTCTTTGATTACTAAAATATGACGTGACGAACGTGAGTTTTCATTGACGAGACTGGAACTAAAATAACGAAAACTAGACTCAAACCTTATTGAGTATTTGTCGACCAAAACTAGACAAAAACTTTTTTAATTTTCGTTGACGAAAACTACACTAAAACTATCACAGATAGGAATGACTTAAATGTGACTAAAACGAAGACGCATTTTTGCCCCAAAGACTAAATCTAAAATGGCTGCCAAAAACAACAATGCACTGTGGAGTTTTTATATGGATGTCTTTTTAACTTTGATGCTAAAGCTGGTGAAATCCATTTTCTGCAAGACCATTTCTTGTCTTTGAATCAGTGCGGCTCCTTTTGACGGCAGAGATTGTCTTTTGATCTGATCATTGTTGTGACTCATGCTTTACTAATACAGGGAGCAGATGGCAAGGGCCTTGTACAACTTTTGGGACTGACACAGTTATGCGTGCCTGGCTTACTCTTACCTTGAGTTCTTCTGCGTCGTAAAAGCTAACTTGCACAGAAGGGATCATCCAGGACTGAAACAGGGAGCTCAAAGTTTGGTTGGCCACAGCATCGGTGATAAAATGAAAGTGAAGAGGGTTTCTCCTGCAAAATTGAGGGAGGGGAAACTCAGTCAGCTCAGTCAATTGAAAACATCATGAAATTAATCACATTTCCAAAACAACAACAACAACAAACATTGCAGACAACAGTTTGGAAAGTTTCAACCAAATCAGCTTCAAAACATGTCCAAATGAGACAACGTTTGTCTGATTCTGTCCACCAAACAAATCAGCGCAACCTACACGGGGTCGCCACATCTGCGCACACCATTCGAAAGCAGAGATTTTGAAAGACTACACTCATTTTCTCATAAACATGTGATGACTTTCAATTTGATGTCCCTCGGGGAGTTCTGTGGGGGGTGCTTCGGGAGTATGGGTTACCGAGCCCCCTGATACGGGCTGTCCGGTCCCTAGACTGCCGATGTCAGAGTTTGGTTCGCATTGAGTCGGAATCGTTTCCAGTGAGGGTTGGACTCCGCCAAGGCTGCCCTTTGTCGCCGATTCTGTTCATCACCTTTATGGACAGAATTTCTAGGCGCAGCCGAAGCGTTGAGGGGGTCCGTTTTGGTGGCCTCAGTATTGCATCTCTGCTTTTTGCAGATGATGTGGTACTGTTGGCTCCTTCAAGCAGGGCTCTCCAACTCTCGCTGGAGCGTTTCACAGCCGAGTGTGAAGCGTTTGGGATGAGGATCAGCACCTCCAAATCTGAAACCATGGTCCTCAGTCGGAAAAGGGTGGAGTGCCCTCTCCGGGTCGGGGAGGAGATCTTACCCCAAGTGGAGGAGTTTAAGTATCTTGGGGTCTTGTTCACGAGTGAGGGCAGAAGGGGGCAAGAGATCGACAGGCGGATCGGTGCAGCGTCTGCTGTGATGCGGACGCTGTATCGGTCTGTCGTGGTAAAGAAGGAGCTGAGCCAAAGGGCGAAGCTCTCTATTTACCGGTCGATCTACGTCCCAACCCTCATCTATGGTCACGAGCTATGGGTCGTGACCGAAAGAACGAGATCCCGGATACAAGCGGCCAAAATGAGTTTTCTCCGCAGGGTGTCAGGGCTCTCCTTTAGAGATAAGGTGAGAAGCTCGGTCATCCGGAAGGGGCTCAGAGTAGAGCCGCTTCTCCCCCACATCGAGAGGAGCCAGATGAGGTGGCTCGGGCATCTAATTAGGATGCCTCCTGAGGTGTATTGGGCATGTCCCACTGGCAGGAGACCCCAGGGACGACCTAGGACACGCTGGAGAGACTATGTTACCCAGCTGGCCTGGGAACGCCTCGGGATCCGCCAGGAAGAGCTCGAAGAAGTGGCTGGGGAGAGGGAAGGTCTGAGCTTCCCTCCTAAAGCTGCTGCCCCCGTGACCCGACCCCGGATAAGCGGTAGAAAATGGATGGATGGATGGATGTGTGATTAACTTGAAATTTTAGACTCAAGTCCAGCTTGATACTTGAACGTTTAAAATGTTTATTGTTGTTGTTATAACTGCTATCCGTCAATCCATTATATTATCCCTAATGATTGCTAATGACACCCAACACTAATATTCTGAAATCAAATCAGACGACAGAGCTCACCTGTGAAAGAGGACCGACTTGACGAGCGTGACCACGTCTCTACTGGCTTTGTGTCCAGCACAAACACAGGCGACGTGTATTACCTGTAGAAACATGAAACTCTCCATGTCACAGAGTGCATACTCGGTATTTACACTTATTTGGATTCTCCTCCTGCAAATTGAAGGCATGCAAACACAAACGTGACACCAACGTTGAATCATATTGGCGGTGAAAAGGTGATTCTCAAACCTCAGTATAGAAAGGGAAATCTCTGATTCTGGTCCGATTCAATTACAGTCAAACCTCGGTTTTCGAACGCCTCTGTTCTCAACCAAATCGGTTTTCGACCAAAAATTTCGAGTTTTTTTATGCCTCGGATGACAGCCGAATTTCGGTTCTCGAACAAACTGAGCGCACTTGAATGCGTCACTTGACTCCTCTCGCACGAGGAAGTGACGCTTCCTCGTTTAGCTTTCCATGGTGAACAGACGTGTTCAATAAAGATTTTTTTTTTTAAAGAGCGTGGTTTGGGTTTTCAAACAGCCTTCTGCAACGGATTATGGTCGAAAACCGAGGTATGACTGTACAGTAACAGTTCTACTTGAAATGCATCCATCCATCCATCCATTTTCCGAACCGCTTGATCCTCACTAGGGTCGCGGGGGGTGCTGGAGCCTATCCCAGCTGTCTTCGGGCAGTAGGCGGGGGACACCCTGAATCGGTTGCCAGCCAATCGCAGGGCACACAGAGACGAACAACCAACCACGCTCACAGTCATACCAAGGGACAATGTAGGGTGCTCAATCAGCCTGCCATGCATGTCTTTGGAATGTGGGAGGAAACCGGAGCACCCGGAGAAAACCCACGCAGGCCCGGGGAGAACATGCAAACTCCACACAGGGAGGCCGGAGCTGGAATTGAACCCGGCACCTCTGCACTGTGAAGTCGACGTGCTAACCACTGGACTACCGGGCCGCCCTTGAAATGCATCCTTTCACAAAAGCTCTTTTTTTCTCAGAATTTACAAGAAACTTAACAATGTTCAACAGCTGTTGACACTCGAATCAGTCAACTAGTCACTCGACAATACGGCAAAATTTAATTGCATTACCAGCAATTTTATGAAAATGTCACATTTGGAATAATGTCTCCAAACCAAAGATGTTTGACAAATGTCACAAAGCACAGCCACCCAAGAAACAACCGATGTTACAGCGCAGCCAGGCCTTTTATGCTCGGAAAAGTAAATGATAGTTGATTTACCTCACACTTCTGGACGGTAGGCAATCTTGAACACTCGGAGCGGTTCTTCTTCTCTTCCACTGTGTTGTACCCGCCGTCCTCTGGTCCAAGGTCAGCAGAAGCACCCCATTGCAGGTTGCCATCATTTCTCTCAGCTGACTGGGTAGCAGTGCTCTGTGACTGGCTGAGCTGGAGTCTGATCTGTCTGTTTTCCTCTTCCACCTCTCGAACCCGCGACTCGAGGATGGCTCGTTCCAAGAACTGAGATGCCGGCATGTCCACCAAACAGGGAGGAAGGAACAGGGATCTACCATCTGTGAAAAGGGGAAAGGAAAGATAAGACTTTTCTTTGTGTGATTAACGAGTTAAAGGCTAAGTGCCTTGGTCTTCACGGCACCCGCTGCAGTGGAGAAAACACAGAAATACGCAGGAATAACAAAAGCATGACGCAAATGGTTTACCAGATGCAACTGCACAAGAATATGTTCGAAAGGCAGTTGTGAGGCAATATCGGACCTTATCCTGACATCTTATTTGTGCATGTTTAGTTGTCGCTCAATTTACAATATAGTACTGACTGCAATTTGCTAATGCAACTTTAATAGCTGCCAGTTATACTCGAGTGGAAATTCATCCATCTTCTACCGCTTATCCGGGGCCGGGTCGCGGGGGCAGCAGCTTTAGCAGGGAAACCCAGACTTCCCTCTCCCCGGCCACTTCTTCCAGCTCTCCCCGGGGATCCCGAGGCGTTCCCAGGCCAGCTGGGTAACATCGTCTCTCCAGCGTGTCCTGGGTCATCCTCGGGGTCTCCTGCCAGTGGGACATGCCCAATACACCTCAGGAGGCATCCTAATTAGATGCCCGAGCCACCTCATCTGGCTCCTCTCGATGTGGAGGAGAAGCAGCTCTACTTTGAGCCCCTCCCGGATGACCGAGCTTCTCAACTTATCTCTAAGGGAGAGCCTGGACATCCTGCGGAGAAAACTCAAGCCGCTGGCCGGGTCTTTCGGTCACGACCCATAGCTCGTGACCATAGATGAGGGTTGGGGCGTAGATCGACCGGTAAATTGAGAGCTTCGCCCTTTGGTTCAGCTCCTTCTTTACCACGACAGACCGATACAACGTCTGCAGAGTGGAAATTCAGAGTCAACTGTATAGTCCCCTTAAAATGAATGAAAATTGAGCAGCTGTTGAGAAGTTGAGCTGGATACCATAGTAATGTCCTATTCTCAAATGTTTAACTCCCCCTGAAACTATTTGCACATACTGCAATTTCTCTGTGAAAATTTGTACTCACACTCCAGGTTTTCAGACAGCAGGTAGAGCCCGGTAAGGAGCACAACGGTGGTTAAAGACGCTACTAAAAACTTCAGGCGTCCACGGCACAGCAAGGTCATGATGTGATGGTGACTGGGAGTGATAAGGGTCAGAGGTCAAGCGTAATGGGTGAGAGAGAAGAGCGTCGATGCCGACTCAGGTGGGTGCATCTTTTCATCTGGGAAGGAGAACAAGAAACATCATTTTTAAAAACATATTAAAGACAATAAAACAGGTGGCACATTTCTTATGCCCACAGGGTTCGACATTTATGGTGCCTTGATGGCTACAACGTCGCTTTGCCAGGCCAGACCCACCTTTCAGACACTGTCCCAGATAAGACCAGTCTCAAGTCCAAAACTGCATTTCTTTTTGTCAGACCGAAAGAGTTTATGACCAAAACAAACCGACAGAAAGAGGATATTGTGATGATGCAAGAAAAAATACATAGCCTCATGTCACTCGTTTCAGCTAGCCCGATTGCTGCAAGTCTGACTAGATTTATACCAGCGACAGCAGAACTAAGGCAAGGAAAAAGGGCAGCGATAGAAAGTGACACTTCATTGCCAGCAGCTGGGAGAAAGTTCGGCGAGTCCATGGAAGCCGACTTTCGGAAGGGCTTTGAGGGAATTCCGATCCACCATCCAACGTCTCAGGAGGGGGACGCTGCGCGCCATTAACACTCTGTCTGGTGGGGATGGAGCACTGCTGACCTCGACTTGGGGACATTGCGAGTCGTTGGGCAGAATACTTTGAAGAGCTCCCGAACTCCACCAACACGCCTTCCTTGGAGGAAACAAAGTCTGGGGACTCCGAGGCTCTCTCTCTCTCTGGGATTTAAGTGACGCAGGTGGTTACAAGGCTCCTCGGTGGCAGAGCATTGGGGGTGGATGAGTGTTTGGGCGCAGAATATATCACAACTAAATTCAAACCTGGATTGTATAAACAGTCTAGTAATCACACGGAAGACTAAAGTAAATACCAAATGGGGGATCTTTCTATCAAACAGAATAGTAGAAAAAACAAATATCCAGCTCTCATTTGAAGAAAACGCCACCAGGTTGCAAGTGCAAGAAGTGACCTTTGTCCTTACCTGTGTATATCCCGTCCAACGCTTGGTATGACTCCAACACGGAGTTACTTATTTAATGCTTATTTCCACAGTGTCTCGGACGCAAAAACTAAACTCCACGGGTCTTTTATTTTGCTCCCAGAAGACTTTTGTCCCACTTCTTCAACTTATGTCGCTGCCTCATGCTTTCATTTCCTTTCCTCTCCCGCACTCCTCCCACCGCTCCACCTCATGCACAAACATGCTATAAATCGCCTCCACCTCCAAGGGGAGGACTCTGATTTCAGCCCCCCGTCCCCCCGTCTCCTCCCTCTTGTTCTCATTTCAGCTCCTCTGACAAATAGGAGGAGATTGGTGGAAAAAAGGAGGAACAACAGGGGAGAAAGGATTGGTGTCACCTTGCATACGGTCAGCAGTTACAGGAGGTTGAGGTCGCGAGATTCTTTTACAGCTGCGGTATGCAACGTCGTGAAATGAAAGGAAAGGCTTTCAGTTTCGATCATCTATTCCAGAGGGTCACAAAAACCCAAAGTTTATATTTACTCTGCCACCGAGTTACCAGGCCAGGCTATCTTCAGGCCAGACAGAAACGCGAGTTGAGTAAGAAAAATGCAGTACTATCGTGCGTTTATGGAAGCAAAGGCTGGGGCACCAATGCAACAATTAAGGTGTAGGTCTTCATTTTTTTTTATATGCCATTGTAAGATAATGCACTGGTTTCCGTTCGACAAAACGATGTAGAGGTCGTAAAACTCATCTTGAAAGAGTGGTGCCAATGTGCTACTTGCAGGTTCTACCTACTTAAAGCCTTGTAAAGTTCTATCTGAATGTCAAAGGTAGCAGGAAAGCCTGCAGGCAGGTAAAGTATGAGCTATTTTTTCTCCCTGACCTATTTGAGGTTACAAGCCAGTCTGTCTCTCTTCAAAATGACATTTATTCACAGTGACACCTCATTAGTGCATGTCTTCCCACAGTGCGCAACATTTTACAACCTTCCTTAACTGCTGTAAATGTCTTTTTGCAGGAAAAAAAGGCTCAATAAATGTGAGCGGAATAGTGTTCCAAAAGGCCATATTTGACCATTTTTAATGTTGGATAGCCGACGAATAATTGCCTGTCCTTCTTGATAGTCGACAGTATGATGAACTAAATGCCCAATGGTTGTTAACAAACTGTCCAAAATGTTGATTTGTTTCTTTACAATGTAGCTTTCAATTCAGGGAGCCTCTCATGAGCAATCGTACCCTGGGCTTGGACTTGTTGCTTTGTTTCATTTCCATTGCATTCATTCTATTACACCAGGTGGAGGCTTTCGTCAACAGAGGTACCGTCAATTCCGGACTATAAGCCGCTACTTTTCCCCAAACTTTCAACCCTGCGGCTTATTCAATGATGCGGCCAATTTATGTCATTTTTCTAACGGCCGCCAGTGGGGCGCTTGAGTAGAAAAGGTCAGATTAAGAGCGGTGGAATATATGCGTCGAGGAAGACTGCAACTTCTTGTATTGTGCATCAATTAAATTAGCGTGAACATGCCCTCATCATGGAAAATGCAAAAAGAAAGGCATTTACCAGACCTGTTATACTGAGTTGCTATTCTGTTGCTAGCGTGTTGTTAGCATGTTGCTAGCATTTTACTGCCGCGTCACAGGCACCGTTTGGGAAGAAAGTTATATTATTATTATTGCTAAGTTATATGATTAAAACTTTGAAAACTCTCTCTGTGTACCGTCTTTCTTTGTAAATCTGTTGACATGTTTTAATGTGGGCACATGCGGCTTATATACAGGTGCGGCTTGTGTATGAACAAAATTGTTTTTTACACCTTATAATTTTCCGTTTTTAATTTACTGTGGGAAGGTTGAATATCATTTTCAAAAATGTTATATTATTATTATTGTTAAGTTATATGATTAAAACTTTGAAAATTTAGAAAATTGGTTTTCCTCTAAAAATGTCGTGGGTGCGGCTTATAATCGGGTGCGCTCTATATTGCGGAAATTACGGTAAATAGAATTGCCAAAAATTGTACTCAAGCACTGTGACTTTAGAAAAATAGGACTCAAATAAGAATTAGCCTTCCAAAACCCAAGAGTAAATAAGTGGGGGTGGGGGGGGGGGGGTTTGTAATCAGAACCCGAACATTAAAAGAGCATTTGTAAAATAGACAGATTCAACTTCAGGTAACGCCGAATAACGTCACCTAAACTCAAACAACAATACATTAAACCATGATACTGTACGATCACATTAAGCATTTTGCTCACCAGGCAGAGATGGCAAGAGTTTCCTGTGCCTATTTAATACTGTTTAAGGTCAAGAGAGATTGAATGTGAGGTCAGAGGTGTTCCGACTCTGTGAGTCACGCCAAGTTTTTTTCTGCCAAGCTTGCTGTGAGAAAGCGTGGATGGATCTCATGTCTTTTAATTGCAACATTCCCTGCCCCTTTGATGCTCTCATATTGCCATATTAAGAAGAAGCATCTCAACTGTGATAAATGTGCGTCGAAGCATGAGGGTCGAGCATCGAAGAGATTCCACGGACACGCTTTTCCTTTGTGGAACTCTTCCACAGTGAAAATGGCGCAGCATTTGATTCTGTTCTTAAATATTCAAATATAGGTATATTGCAGAGGTGGGCGACACAGAAAACCATGCTGTTTGGACTGGAGATAGAGCCACTGAAGAAAAGACAGGAGGCAGAGCTAGCAGTAGCGGAGATGAAGATGTTGAGGTTCTCCTTGGGAGTGACCAGGTCGGATAGGATCAGGAATGAGTTCATCGGATGGGCAACTCATGTTTTGGAGAGAAAGTCAGAGGCCAGACTGAGATGGTTTGGACATGCCCAGAGGGGAGAGAGAGTGAATGAATATACAGCTGTATATGGAGAAGGATGCTGAGTCTTGAACTTCCAGGCAGGAGGCCGAGAGGAAGAGCAAAGAGGAGGTTTCTGGATGTAGCCAAAGAGGACATGAAGGTAGCTGGCGGGAGAGAAGAGGATGCACAAAACAGGGTTATGAGGCAACCGATTCGCTGTGGCGACCCCTGAAGGGAAAAGCCGAAGAAGACTTACGCCGTATCGGCGGGCGAGCTAGCAACGAGCTTCGGCTGGCTAGCTAGCGCTGCTAAACACATTACGGTGTCACTATTCAGGTCATCAGTCATCACCTTCATGGTGAAAACGCCACATTTGTAGCATTTCTTTTTCATGGAAATTCTTGTGTATGAGACCAAAAAAATTCTCCAGACTCTTATTTCCTGCCTGCTTTTTGGGGTCCTCCACCACCTCGTATCATGACAGCCTGTGTTTTAACATTATGAGACGCAAGGGCTAAAGAACACTTTCGAACTCGACTTGTAAGACAAACTCATAAATACACTTTCTTTTTCCATCATCAATATCCATTTGGAGCAGAAGGAGCTCAACCGCAAGGGCCTCAGGAGCCAGAGAGTTGGAGTATCGATGCAGACACAATGTAAAATGACATCAGAATCGACCATGGTCGACTGGTTTCCTCACACATTCTAAAAACCATAGATGGCAGCTTAATGGAACACTCCAAATTGTCCCTAGGTGTGATTGCGAGCGCAAATGGTTGTTCGTCTCTGTGTGCCCTGCGATTGGCTGGCAATCAGTTCGGGGTGTACGTGTAAGTGAATGTATACCCTGCCTTCTGCCTAAAGTCAGCTGGAATAGTCTCCAGCACGTCCGTGAACCTTGTGAGGATCAGCGGATTACAAAATGGATGGATGGAAGGAAGGAAGGAAGGAAGGAAGGGTGGGTGGGTGGGTGGATGGATGGATTTGGATGGATGGATGCATGGATGCATGGATGGATGGATGATGAATGGATGAATGGATGGATGAATGGGTGGGTGGGTGAATGGATGGACAGACGGACGGACGGACGGACGGATGGATTTGGATGGATGGATGGATGGATATAATCAGGTGCGCTAAATAGTGCGGAAATTACGGCAATTGATGAACTTGAAGGTGTTCAAGTAGGGCACTGCACAGTTAGAATGTTACCTCCTTACTTACATGGGGAACTGACGATCCCAGGTTTTGAACATGTGTGAAAATGCTATGGGGGGGTGCTGACATAAATGCTCCGCTAAATAAATAAATAAATAAATGGGCGGGGTTGTCTGTCTCTCTTTGTGGCCCCGCACAAATGGACGTGTACTGAGCCACAGACTGGTGATTGTAGACCACTGTTATGATAGACCAAAAAAAAAAAAAAGTTTCCGCTTCACCAATCCCATCGCAAATTGACAATTAAGATGATGATGCAAATGATCACTTCTGAAATTCTTTTGTGTTTAAAGTCTTTTTCGTTTGTAGTCAGTGGCCCCTTCATGTCACAACCCTGCCCGAGGCCAAAGGTCGCACCTCTCATGAGAACAAAAAACTAATCAAAAGTGAAGCCCGCCAAACTTCAAGCGAAGCGGATATCCCTGCAAGCAAATCTCATATGTGTTCAGTCCGAGATAGGATGAGGTGGAAGGTCAGAGGTTAGAGGATTTGGAGTGGGAGGAGGAGAAAGGCAAGCCATCGTGTGTGTGAATGCCCGCCGGCTTTGTCGGGTCGTTTCATTATGGTGGGGGGAGGACACTGTGTTCAGTTTGCGGGTGTGTGTTGGCCTTATTACATTTCTCGCAGGTCATGTAAAGCTACATACTGAGCACGTCAATCAAACAGGTTACTGTGGAGACACACAACCACGTACGCACTTGCTATAAGAGTCAAAATACCGTCAATTCCGGACTATAAGCCGCTACTTTTTTCCCCAAACTTTCAATCCTGCGGCTTATTCAGTGATGCGGCCAATATGTGTCATTCTTCTAACGGCCGCCAGGGGGCGCTCGAGTAGAAAAGGTAAGATTAAGAGCGGTGGAATATATGCGTCGAGGAAGACTGCAACTTCTTGTCTTGTGCATCAATTAAATTAGCGTGAACATACCCTCATCATGGAAAATGCAAAAAGAAAGGCCTATGACGCATTGCTATTCTGTTGCTAGCGTGTTGTTAGCATGTTGCTAGCGTTTTACTGCCGCGTCACAGGCACCGTTTGGGAAGAAAGTTATATTATTATTATTATTATTATTGTTAAGTTATATTATTACAACTTTGAAAACTCTCTGTGTACCGTCTTTCTTTGTACCGTAATTTCCGCACTATAGAGCGCACCTGATTATAAGCCGCACCCACTACATTTTTAGAGGAAAACTAATTTTGTACATACACAAGCCGCACCCGTATATAAGCCGCATGTGCCCACATTAAAACATGTCAACATATTTACAAAGAAAGACGGCCGTTAGAAAAATTACATAAATTGGCTGCATCACTGTATAAGCCGCAGGGTTGAAAGTTTGGGAAAAAAGTAGTGGTTTATAGTCCGGAATTTACGGTAAATATGTTGACATGTTTTAATGTGGGCACATGCGGCTTATATGCGGGTGCGGCTTGTGTATGTACAAAATTGGTTTTCCTCTAAAAATGGAGTGGGTGCGGCTTATAATCAGGTGCGCTCTATAGTGCGGAAATTACGGTAATTGTTCTCACAGCTTAGTTTGACCATTTCTCTTTTGGTGAACTGTCCAGTGTATATCCCATCGTATATGCAAGGGGACTGTTGATATGTAAAAATAATAATAATAATAATAAAATGACCATGCATGTACTGGAGATGCTGTGGATTAGTGCCTTGTACACTACAACAGGACATGATCCTAATATTGTCATTCCCCCTTAGTTAGCTATATAGGTTGATATATGGTGTTGTTGCGCAAACAATGGCTTCTCTCCGTGGATCAAGCGGTCACTCGCTTGCATCGAATTCTCCGGACGATTGCCTTCATTGCTCACGGGGCGTGACTGGACAGTAAATGGGCTGCTTATGCGAGGGAGTTGCTCCATCATATATCCCACAGAAGACTGGCTTTCTTTCC
Source organism: Hippocampus mohnikei (assembly GCA_026261675.1). Lineage (NCBI taxonomy): Eukaryota > Metazoa > Chordata > Actinopteri > Syngnathiformes > Syngnathidae > Hippocampus > Hippocampus mohnikei. Next base: position 918,064 of record JAKGUB010000340.1, read on the forward strand.
TTTTTGCTTTCAAAATATTTTGTTTGGAAATGTGGAAAATGCTCGGTGGAAAGGTTTGCCTGTCGTGGATGTATTTTGGATAAAACATTCAATAGGTAATAGGCAGTCATAGATTTAATGACCTCCTATTAAGGGACTACATTGAGTTGATCAATTGTTGATGAACACTTCCAGACACGTTGAAGCAAATTTCTCTGGAAAAAGACAATGGAAGGAGGAATAAATAGACACGGAACGAAGGTAAAAAAAAAACATTGTTCCTCACCAATTTCACAGATGCAAATCCCACCGCGGGGGATAACGAACGTGAAGCAACAAAGAAGCTCTTCAGTCAGAGTTGACAACTCCTCCAAGAAACGGAGAAAATCACACGGAGAAATCTGATGTGACAAATCATGTAAGAAAAGCATGTTCAGGTTATTTGGAAATGGCCTCTTTGCCGTTGCACTATTTGGGGCTCAAGAAAAAAAAAAAAACAACTGAACGCAAATCAACATCATCTTTAATTTAAGATGGACAATGTTCCAGCAACAGTGAGTACACCACACTAGACAAGGCTCGAAATACCTTTTTTTTCCTTTGATGGGCAGTTTTTCCAAATCAGAGTCTTCATTTGAGAAGCAACTGCGCAGTTTTGAGGAGCAATTTTGTGAGGGATAATTCCAGGAACCTGAAGCATTATTAACCCTTGTGCGTCATCCCATTTGTCGAGCAAAAGTAGCGGCTTATAGTCCGGAATTTACAGTCATCTTTTTTTTATTTTTTATTTTTATTTTTTTTCAAAAGCTGGTCCATCTTTAATTGTGCGTATTTGTCTTTCGGATGGTAAAGCTGTTTTGCGAGCTCTGCCTCCATCGTTCTGCATTTACAACCCTAACTGTAACTGCTGTCAGTTTTCTATATGTTTTTGCCCTATGTCAATTTGCGGCTCTAAATTTAAAAAGGAAAACAAAGTGAGATATTTCTATCAGTCCAAGAGACAAACTGCATCGTGGCCCGAACTTGGGATGCTTTGGAAGTGTCGGCGCTGGCGGCGCTGCAGCTTTTCCACGGGAAACTTATGGGGTGATTTGTGGTTACAAATGGGATTTTAAGTCACGAACTGAAGTTCAGTGCTATCCTGGTTTTCACGATAAATTGGAAGCAATGCCTCTGTTAATTGTCTTTTGTAACTGAAGTGGTTTTTATTTGTATTATTTTTTTGTAGTTGTTGTTTTTTTACATATGTACTTTTCTAGCTGTGTGTGGGCTGTGACTCAGGTCTTCAGCGTACAAGCTCACCTCTCTATGCCCACACGCACACTGTCCCGCTTATGTGTATCATGGTGAGAGGCGGATATATGCCGACATCGCAAGTGGGTTTGTTGTGGTCGAGATTCGTGACTTCCTGTGTGTTTCGGGTAATAATAAACTCTCACAAGCTTGCGTACTGCCAAATGGAAAAAAAAGTGGTGGCGCCTGTATGGATTGTTGTTTGGCTAAGATAAATCTAAGCATCACCTCTGCACTGTGAGGCGAACGTGCTAACCAGTCCGTCACCACTAGTTTGAGCAGGGTAGTTAGGGATGAGATGGGACGCCGGAAACGTTCCGATCATGTGGGATTTGAATTTGCCTTTGCAAAGTGCAAAATTATTATTTTTTTCCTCCAATGGACTGTCCAGCAACCTTATAAAGTAAAATGATGTATGTTATATCGATTAAGTTTGGCTGCAAGGTGAACAAAGGTGAGCTGCCCAAGGAAGTAAATGTGTTTTTTTTACAGCTTTCTAAAATGTAAACTACTGTCATCTCAAAACTGTATGCATTAACTTTGACAGCCCTAATTTCTTAGGTGCTTATCCTCACATGGGTCGCGGGGCACACGGAGACGAACAACCTCACACTGAGGGACAATTTAGACCGGGGGTCGGCGACACGCAGCTCCAGAGCCGCATGCGGCTATTTAGCGACATCTAGTGGCTCCCTGGAGCTTTATAAAATAGTTTTGAAAATGGAAAAAGATTTTGATAGTAGGCTAATATAGCTCAAATAGATACTGTATACAGTAGATACATGTTAACAGTCTCGACAAACACAGACACGTCTACGTCCGACCGACTCCGTGCCTTCTCTCTTCTCGTTCGACTCGACAGCCTCTGAAAAACGGAAATGAATGATCACTTCACTGACACTAAGAAAAGCAGAAATAATGCACCAAAATAAAAAATAAAAAATCGAGCGAGGAAATCACAAAATAAATTCTATGGAGGGTGTTTGTGAACACACAACAAAGGAATGAATAACATCAACAATTCTGAGACCGTCCAGTCTCCTACATACATACAGCATGTGTTTCATAGATAGATAGATAGAGAGGATGTTGCACACAATTACAGAGGGCAGAGCTCCGTTTAGGGCAAATGGATCCCCAGCCCCCCAGCCGGGGTGTGGAGCAACTTTAATGGCTCCTGTTTAGTGCACACAATCTATTTCTGCTCCTTGAGCCACGGCAGGCCGTTAGCACACCCGACAACAGCATGATGACCCCCCTGTGGTGCGGGTGTGGGACTCTTCACAGTCCCTGTATCCTTCTCAGTGTGAATGCAGATAAAACAATTGGCATGCGGGGTGGGGGGTTTTCTTGGCAATTTGCAGGGATTGAACCCCGGGGTGCAATTTCACCAAATTCTTAAAAAGCATTCGTGTGGCCTCTTTCTGATCAACAGTTCAGAAAACTCGTTTTCATGATGTTTACGCATGGAGAGGGGATCTCGCGTGACATTAGAAGTCACATGAGCTTATGGGTAAAAGACGTATTAAAAGAATCGCTTTATGGGTTTTTTTGAATCGATATCAGGCTTTGAAAAGGGGAATCGGTTAAATTTGTTCAACCGATTTGTGTTCTTTTTTTAAACGCAGCCAGATTCACAATGGAATTGTCTGAAACTAAGCACGGCTGATGAAAAAGGAATTGTTCATTCATTGTGCGGTCATGTTTTTATTGTTTAACCCTTGTGGCAAATTGGTCCCATTTTGGGACGGTTGACAAACAGTCCAAAAAATAGATCAAAGGCAACGTTCTGAAAACGTCATTGAAATGGCTCAAATTGGTCGAACTTGTCCCAAAACAGGTGGAAATTAGTTGTCAAGTTTAAAAAAAAGTCAAAATATGTTTTTCAGAATGATTTCTTTATTTCCATTTGAAAATGGCCCGGAGGAAAAACAGTCCCATAACGGGCCGTGTTTTCCCCACACCCCTCCATTCGAAATGCCACTTTTCCACGTCTTCTTGATGCACTGTACCCCGGATGTTTGACCATGCATTTTTCCCAATTTGGCGCTCAATCTCTTCATGAGCGGTCGAACTACATGTGAAAACAATTTTGGGGGACTTGAGAGTAATCATGCAATAATACAGCAGATGGCGCTATATTTCTTCATGATTTATTAACATGTTGAAGGCTCGAACTTGTCCAGACTGAATATTCCAAATTGAATGTTTTTTATATATATATGCAGATGATAGTTACTTTTACCCAAAGCACAATACTGCTTTTTATTGCTTTTATTATCCAAAGAGGGTGTCTAAAAGCAATAAATATATCAAAACTCTATATGAATGGATAGGCCTGACACCACTGAACAGTTTGAGTGGTCGAGAGAAAAAAATATATTCAGAAATGACTTTGATATTACACTTTAAAGCCAAGATGCCATAATTGAAAGTTTTTTTACTGCAACTTCTTGTCTTGTGCATCAATTAAATGAGCTTGAACATACCCTCATCATGGAAAATGCAAAAAGAAAGGCATATGACGCATTGCTATTCTGTTGCTAGCGTGTTGTTACCATGTTGCTAGCGTTTTACTGCCGCGTCACAGGCACCGTTTGGGAAGAAAGTTAGATTATTATTATTGTTAAGTTATATTATTAAAACTTTGAAAACTCTCTCTGTATACCGTAATTTCCGCACTATAGAGCGCACCTGATTATAAGCCGCACCCACTACATTTTTAGAGGAAAACCAATTTTGTACATACACAAGCCGCACCCGCATATAAGCCGCATGTGCCCACATTAAAACATGTCAACATATTTATAAAGAAAGACGGCCGTTAGAAAAATGACATAAATTGGCCGCATCACTGTATAAGCCGCAGGGTTGAAAGTTTGAGAAAAAAGTAGCGGCTTATAGTCCGGAATTTACGGTAAATATGTTGACATGTTTTAATGTGGGCACATGCTACTTATATGCGGGTGCGGCTTGTGTATGTACAAAATTGGTTTTCCTCTAAAAATGTCGTGGGTGCGGCTTATAATCAGGTGCGCTCTATAGTGCGGAAATTACGGTAAATTTTCCCCGACGGCCGGTGTATTTACAGGCCGGTCCTGGGCATCACGATCATAAAATACAGTGGCTTCCTTATTAAATCAACAACTCCCAAATAATTCATTTTGCTCATTAGATTCTTTGTTTTTTTATCTTTTGACGCACACCACGACGCACATCAATCTCTCTTACGGGACCGAACTTCACAGACCCAGTGCATTCATTGACCGAGGCTGCGTCAATGCGGATTCGTCAATGTTATCACAGAAAAATAAATACGATCAACGTCGTTTTACCTTGAATTTATATTTAAAAACTGCCAGATGAGCCGCATCAACGGGCCCAGAGGCTATTATCGACGCGGCTATATCAGGCCTGCAGGCTGCGGGTTCCTGCCCCCTGTTATAGACTCCACATGAGTGATTGATAGTGGCATGAGTGGAACTCACTTCAAATAGAAGGCAGTCAACGTGCCAGCCAGCGCTAGAGCAGTTCAAGTGCAAAGTGATGGGGACTCCCTTTCAAAGCAGCAAAAGACTTCCAGAATCGGCATGCACATTGTCACTTGTCAAAAATGTTTGATAATGGTTCACCTTTTAACACTTTGTATGGAAAGAATATTAAAAGACTGATGTGCGAGACACACTCAATTAATTCTTGAAAAAAATGAATTACCGTAATTTCCGCACTATAGAGCGCACCTGATTATAAGCCGCACCCACGACATTTTTAGAGGAAAACCAATTTTGTACACACACAAGCCGCACCCGTATATAAGCCGCACGTGCCCACATTCAAACATGTCAACACATTGCGTCACCTGCCTTTCTTTTAGCATTTTCCATGATGAGGGCATGTTCACGCTCATTTAATTGATGCACAAGACAAGAAGTTGCAGTTTTACTCGACGCATATATTCCACTGCTCTTAATTTGACCTTTTCTACTCAAGCGCCCCCTGGCGGCCGTTAGAAAAATGACACATATTGGCAGATTTACAGTGTGACAACACTTTCTTTTTTTTTTTTTAATCTCGGTTCATAGTAAAGCAGCATTAGCAAGGAAAAGTAGCAAGTGCTTTTCAAACTTGGGTTTACATGAACAAGCAGGACGCACAGAGACGAATCTTCGCAGGATGTTACATTTAAGCCCTCTGGCAACAGTTTCCATTAAACACAAAACTGCAGGTCGTCGTGTGTGTTTTTGTTTCATCCGTGACAACAAAAAGCATGCCTCCCACTCACGTCTCCTTCTGCTTGGTCAAACGCATTTACTTCTCATTGTGACCACGGGCTGTGAATATATTAACTGCCATCAGGTGGAGTTCATGGAAAAACCATTAGCAGGAAGCGGAATAGGAGTGAAGAGACGGAGGATAAACGTTGGTAAAGGCGGGGGAGGAGTTGAGGAGATTCTGCAATCGCAAAATAATGACGATTGAGACAGGTAAGTACTGTTCAGGGTCAAGGTTGAGCTCGTGTCTACTACCATCGGTGACTTTGTCACTCAACACATATTGAGAATTATTATGAGCAATATTAAGTCTCCGGTCGAGCACACAATGCATGTTGTGGGACTGTGGAAGGAAATTTAAGAAAAGCGGGAAGAGAACACACAAACTCAACTAAGAAAGGGTCAAGGCTACCATTCGATGCCAGAGCTCTGTTGCCGTGAAGTTACATTTGCTGAAATATTTTTTCATGGATGAAAAAAAACATTTAATCAGATGTAAAAATATTCCTCCATTTGGCAAAAGAGGTTATGCACAACCAACTTCCACACTTGGCAAAACAGAACAAAGAACGTCCTTCTGGTTCACCCAAAGGTTAAAGCAAAAAAAAAAACAACAAAAAAACAATTTGACTGAAAACTTTTTAGGACAGCACTTTATCGCAATTTCCACATTTGAATTCAGAAACACCGACTACAGACAAAAAAAAGAAGGATTTGCCACAGAAGACCCACTGCCAGTCATCATGTCATTTTTTTTTTTTCCATGGAAGACCAGAAACCACTCACGACAACCTCGTTGGAATAGGGACCATCGCTATGGAAACACGACATGGATGTCATTTTGAAAAAAAAAAAAAAAGTCCAAAGAGAACGCGCTCAACAACTCCACGTCCACTTCAACACTATAGACGCCACTGTCAGCATCAGGTTCACTCATGAAGATGAAAGAGACAAATCCATGGCCTTACTTGTGTTAAACATCCATCCAAAAGAGAAGGCACACATCAAAATAAGACAGAATACAGGAGGAAAAGAGCGCACTGACAAAAAAATGCAAGTATCCACAATGGGGCAAGAGCCAAAGGAGCAGGACAGGTCCAAAATAAAAACAAAACAGCACTCGAAAGAATAGGGATTGTCAATCAGCATGGAAGGATATCTTGTTCTGTACTTTTTGGATCATTTATTGGAGCACTTTGCAGCAGAAGTCGTAGTAGTTGTTGTAACAAAAGTATCAGAAGCAGGTCATAACCTAAACTACACATAATGCAGTAAAAAATGAATATATCTATCTTTCTGCATCACAATGTAAATATGTATATAATTGACATTAATTAATACCTTTATTTAACAATACGTTTAATAAATAATGTAATCAACCCTGATTTCACTATGTATCATTATTCGTTGTTTTAAACGTAAGAAAGCATACAACACACACATATCAAGTCGAATCGAACAAAAGAACTACAAGTCCCAAAGGTCCAACCCGGAAGTGGAGCGCCGCCATGACTTACCCCGGCTGCAACGCAATTTACTTCGTTTCAACGTCAGATTGCAGCCGGACAAACATGACAACTATGCAAAAATGAGCCAAATAAAGACAGCCCTGTTCCAACAACATTTTAGCCCACGCTGTTTAAATCGCCGATTGCGAACGCTAACTGACTGTGATTGCAAAAGCAGACAAACAAAGCAACCGATCGTGACCGAATCTAAAAGCTAACTTTACACATCTGACTTGATAAGAAAAGCACACGCGTAGCTTACCATTGGGTCGTGCCGGCGACGAAGCGAGTGTATTCCCTCACGAAACAAAACGCTCTGCCGCTTTTAAACATCGCGCGAACGGTCACCTGTCAGAGGCAGCCCCGCCCCTCTTAAAGCGCCAAAGCCCCGCCCCTCTTAAAGCGCCAGGTCAATCAATCCAACAGGAGTCGTCCGATGCAATGCGAATTCTTTCAGCTTGAGTGGAAGCTGTGGACAATGTTGACAGGCTTGCATGCAGTCGCCATATATTTAGCTATGGCTTCAGCAAATTTGTTCTTTGTCATGTCATCCATTTTCTTCGCTTTGAAATGATCCATAGCTGTCCGTCTGAGACGAGGGGGCGGAGTACTCACGTCAGCTGTGTGCTTGGCCATTAAGTGGTATTTCAGACTCGATGTGCTATCATGATAGCTCGTCTTACGACTGCAAAACATCCAGGTCACTTTGGTCTTGTCAGTGGAACAATCTGGAAACTTTTAAAAGTAAACTTTCCATTCACAAACTATTTAAGTATCCGCTGTGTCTCGCGCTGCCGTGGCGGCAAAACAAACGTCGTGGACCTGTGCAGAGCGCTTGATGTTTTGTTTTTGGTTTATTTATAGAGCAACGTAACATCCGCTGTGGCGTCTGCGCGTTAATCTCGCGAGAACATTTTTGATCCCGATAAAATTCATTTAAATTAATGCCGATAAAGACGTATATATATATACATATATATATATATATATATATATATATATATATATATATATATATATATATATACATATATATATATATATATACAATTTTATCGGATCAAAATTTTTCTTAAGTAGATTAACGCTGCAGACGCCACAGCGATGTTACGATTATATATATATATATATATATATATATATATATATATATATATATATATATATATATATATAATTCAAGGTTTATGACTATTTGCTAAAAACAATCAAATGTATCATTATTCTTAATATCTTGTTTTTGTTGTGTATTGCAAATAATTGTTTCTATTTTTATTTATGACTAACAGAATGTCCCAACTAAATTGGAATTGGGTTTGGATTCAATCACGGGCATCTAAATAGTTTCTTCCACCAGGCGGTCAGGAGACTCAACTCCCTCCCTGCTCTGCCCAAATTCCCCACCCTCTGCCTCTGCCCGACCCCTGCCTCCTGTCACAGACTATGACACTTCCTCATTATCCGTCATCTGCATATTGCATATTGCACAATGCACTTAATGTGGGCACATGCTACTTATATGCGGTGCGGCTTGTGTATGTACAAAATTGGTTTTCCTCTAAAATGTCGTGGTGCGGCTTATAATCAGGTGCGCTCTATAGTGCGGAAATTACGGTAAATTTTCCCCGACGGCCGGTGTATTTACAGGCCGGTCCTGGGCATCACGATCATAAAATACAGTGGCTTCCTTATTAAATCAACAACTCCCAAATAATTCATTTTGCTCATTAGATTCTTTGTTTTTTATCTTTTGACGCACACCACGACGCACATCAATCTCTCTTACGGACCGAACTTCACAGACCCAGTGCATTCATTGACCGAGGCTGCGTCAATGCGGATTCGTCAATGTTATCACAGAAAAATAAATACGATCAACGTCGTTTTACCTTGAATTTATATTTAAAAACTGCCAGATGAGCCGCATCAACGGGCCCAGAGGCTATTATCGACGCGGCTATATCAGGCCTGCAGGCTGCGGGTTCCTGCCCCCTGTTATAGACTCCACATGAGTGATTGATAGTGGCATGAGTGGAACTCACTTCAAATAGAAGGCAGTCAACGTGCCAGCCAGCGCTAGAGCAGTTCAAGTGCAAAGTGATGGGGACTCCCTTTCAAAGCAGCAAAAGACTTCCAGAATCGGCATGCACATTGTCACTTGTCAAAAATGTTTGATAATGGTTCACCTTTTTTAACACTTTGTATGGAAAGAATATTAAAAAGACTGATGTGCGAGACACACTCAATTAATTCTTGAAAAAAATGAATTACCGTAATTTCCGCACTATAGAGCGCACCTGATTATAAGCCGCACCCACGACATTTTTAGAGGAAAACCAATTTTGTACACACACAAGCCGCACCCGTATATAAGCCGCATGTGCCCACATGAAAACATGTCAACACATTGCGTCACCTGCCTTTCTTTTTGCATTTTCCATGACGAGGGCATGTTCACGCTCATTTAATTGATGCACAAGACAAGAAGTTGCAGTTTTACTCGACGCATATATTCCACCGGTCTTAATTTGACCTTTTCTACTCAAGCGCCCCCTGGCGGCCGTTAGAAAAATGACACATATTGGCAGATTTACAGTGTGACAACACTTTCTTTTTTTTTTTTTAATCTCGGTTCATAGTAAAGCAGCATTAGCAAGGAAAAGTAGCAAGTGCTTTTCAAACTTGGGTTTACATGAACAAGCAGGACGCACAGAGACGAATCTTCGCAGGATGTTACATTTAAGCCCTCTGGCAACAGTTTCCATTAAACACAAAACTGCAGGTCGTCGTGTGTGTTTTTGTTTCATCCGTGACAACAAAAAGCATGCCTCCCACTCACGTCTCCTTCTGCTTGGTCAAACGCATTTACTTCTCATTGTGACCACGGGCTGTGAATATATTAACTGCCATCAGGTGGAGTTAATGGAAAAACCATTAGCAGGAAGCGGAATAGGAGTGAAGAGACGGAGGATAAACGTTGGTAAAGGCGGGGGAGGAGTTGAGGAGATTCTGCAATTGCAAAATAATGACGATTGAGACAGGTAAGTACTGTTCAGGGTCAAGGTTGAGCTCGTGTCTACTACCATCGGTGACTTTGTCACTCAACACATATTGAGAATTATTATGAGCAATATTAAGTCTCCGGTCGAGCACACAATGCATGTTGTGGGACTGCGGAAGGAAATTTAAGAAAAGTGGGAAGAAAACACACAAACTCAACTAAGAAAGGGTCAAGGCTACCATTCGATGCCAGAGCTCTGTTGCCGTGAAGTTATATTTGCTGAAATATTTTTTCATGGATGAAAAAAAATATTTAATCAGATGTAAAGTTATTCCTCCATTTGGCAAAAGAGGTTATGCACAACCAACTTCCACACTCGGCAAAACAGAACAAAGAACGTCCTTCTGGTTCACCCAAAGGTTAAAGCAAAAAAAAAAAAAAAATCAATTGGACTGAAAACTTTTAAGGACAGCACTTTATTGCAATTTCCACATTTGAATTCAGAAACACCGACTACAGACAAAAAAAGAAGGATTTGCCACAGAAGACCAGTCATCATGTAATATATATATTTTTTTCCTTTTCATGGAAGACCAGAAACCACTCACGACAACCTCGGTGGAATAGGGACCATCACTATGGAAACACGACATGGATGTCATTTTGAAAAGAAAAAAAAAAAAAGTCCAAAGAGAACACGCTCAACAACTCCACGTCCACTTCAACACTATAGACGCCACTGTCAGCATCAGGTTCACTCATGAAGGTGAAAGAGACAAATCCATAGCCTTACTTGTGTTAAACATCCATCCAAAAGAGAAGGCACACATCAAAATAAGACAGAATACAGGAGGAAAAGAGCGCACTGACAAAAAATGCAAGTATCCACAATGGGGCAAGAGCCAAAGGAGCAGGACAGGTCCAAAATAAAAACAAAACAGCACTCGAAAGAATAGGGATTGTCTGTCAGCATGGAAGGATCTCTCGTTCTGTACTTTTTGGATCATTTATTGGAGCACTTTGCAGCAGAAGTAGTAGTAGTAGTTGTAACAAAAGTATCAGAAGCAGGTCATAACCTAAACTACACATAATGCAGTAAAAAATGAATACATCTATCTTTCTGCATCACAATGTAAATATGTATATAATTGACATTAATTAATGCCTTTATTTAACAATACGTTTAATAAATAATGTAATCAACCCTGATTTCACTATGTATCATTATTCGTTGTTTTAAACGTAAGAAAGCATACAACACACACATATCAAGTCGAATCGAACAAAAGAACTACAAGTCCCAAAGGTCCAACCCGAAGTGGAGCGCCGCCATGACTTACCCCGGCTGCAACGCAATTTACTTCGTTTCAACGTCAGATTGCAGCCGGACAAACATGACAACTATGCAAAAATGAGCCAAATAAAGACAGCCCTGTTCCAACAACATTTTAGCCCACGCTGTTTAAATCGCCGATTGCGAACGCTAACTGACTGTGATTGCAAAAGCAGACAAACAAAGCAACCGATCGTGACCGAATCTAAAAGCTAACTTTACACATCTGACTTGATAAGAAAAGCACACGCGTAGCTTACCATTGGGTCGTGCCGGCGACGAAGCGAGTGTATTCCCTCACGAAACAAAACGCTCTGCCGCTTTTAAACATCGCGCGAACGGTCACCTGTCAGAGGCAGCCCCGGCCCTCTTAAAGCGCCAAAGCCCCGCCCTCTTAAAGCGCCAGGTCAATCAATCCAACAGGAGTCGTCCGATGCAATGCGAATTCTTTCAGCTTGAGTGGAAGCTGTGGACAATGTTGACAGGCTTGCATGCAGTCGCCATATATTTAGCTATGGCTTCAGCAAATTTGTTCTTTGTCATGTCATCCATTTTCTTCGCTTTGAAATGATCCATAGCTGTCCGTCTGAGACGAGGGGGCGGAGTACTCACGTCAGCTGTGTGCTTGGCCATTAAGTGGTATTTCAGACTCGATGTGCTATCATGATAGCTCGTCTTACGACTGCAAAACATCCAGGTCACTTTGGTCTTGTCAGTGGAACAATCTGGAAACTTTTTAAAAGTAAACTTTCCATTCACAAACTATTTAAGTATCCGTTTTCGGTGTCTCGCGCTGCCGTGGCCGGCAAAACAAACGTGCGTGGACCTGTGCAGAGCGCTTGATGTTTTGTTTTTGGTTTATTTATAGAGCAACGTAACATCCGCTGTGACGTCTGCCGCGTTAATCTCGCGAGAACATTTTTGATCCCGATAAAATTCATTTAAATTAATGCCGATAAAGACGTATATATATATACATATATATATATATATATATATATATATATATATATATATATATATATATATATATACATATATATATATATATATACAATTTTATCGGATCAAAATTTTTCTTAAGTAGATTAACGCGCAGACGCCACAGCGATGTTACGATTATATATATATATATATATATATATATATATATATATATATATATATATATATATATATATAATTCAAGGTTTATGACTATTTGCTAAAAACAATCAAATGTATCATTATTCTTAATATCTTGTTTTTGTTGTGTATTGCAAATAATTGTTTCTATTTTTATTTATGACTAACAGAATGTCCCAACTAAATTGGAATTGGGTTTGGATTCAATCACGGGCATCTAAATAGTGTGATCTAAATAGTCTAAATAACACACACACAGTAAATCAATTTTCATGTTTTAAGTTCACGATTGATTAATACAAATTCATAGTTTGAGACCCAACCACCCATAAATATAAAGTGTTTTATAACAGTAGTAAAAAAAAGTCTTTATAATCCCACATGTACCACTGAAAATAGACAAGCACACTAGTCAAACTGAAAGTTGAACATTGACCTGCCACCAAGAAATAGAAAAATTCCAATCATAGTAATAGAGTAATATTGATATGAAACTTACCTCCGCCTGTAGACGTCACCCCCAGTGTTGCTCTTTTTTGGTTATTCCATAGAAGTTCCAACCCTTTCACAGATCCATTTTCAAATCAAGGCTGACACTCTTCGGAGGCGGTCTGTCTTGTTTTCCATCCAGAAGTTGCGTGCATACTTGGACAGTAAGATGAGCGCACCGAAAACAAAACGGTGGCCCTGAGACGATTGAGACACCCGTACGTGCGCTGGGACCGGAGCAGACCAGATTGACTCCAATTGTAGCGCTTGCAACCAAGAGACTGTCTTCCAAGACAGACTTTTCCCCGGGATGGAACACTATTCCTGAGCTGGAGCAGCGTGCACGTTGCTGTCGAACGCAATCTTTGCTTCACACTTTATTTACCCTGCGGCGGTAACTGGTAAGCAAAACTCTCACTAAAACATCTTCGGATCGAATGAGAGAGGTCGCCTGTGCCTACAGCACTGCGCCGCACCGCAAACACCACCAGGGAAGGACCACCACCTTCTCACAAGCCCCGCCCTCTCATATCAAGCTCAGCCAATAAACAGTGGCGGCGGCTCCCTGTGATTTCCCAGCACCCTTGCACGCTCTCTCTCTCGAACACACTCATCTGCCGCCCGATTCCCACGCGCACGCGCGCGCGCACGCACACACTCACACACGCAAACACACACACACACACACACAATACACACACGCAAACACACACGCACAATACACACACTCACGCGCGCACACGCACACGCACACACACACGCGCACACGCACACACACGCAAACACACACACACACACAATACACACACTCACGCGCGCACACGCACACACGCACACACACACACACGCACACACAAACACACACACAAACACCCACAACCACACACGCTCACGCGCGCACACTCACGCGCACACACGCACGCACACGCACACACACACACACACACGCACACACGCGCACAGACACGCGCGCACGCAGACACAAATAGCGTTGCCATAACCAGGAGAAAGAACTGACCGAACTACTGTCCTGTACATCTATTTTACACAGAATCGAAATGTATACAATTTGAAACTAAATAACAACCGCCTCTCTCATTATGTCCATAGTTCAAAACAAAATAACATCATTAATCATTTTTCAGCAAAACGGGCATCCGTCAGTGACGGATTGACGGTCCGTCCTTCAGTGTTGACGTAATGCTTATGTTTATGTTTATGTTGCGGCTCCGCGTGGTTTGGGAAAATACATGATAAGTGTCAGATTGAAGCGTATGTTCTGTTTCCGACTGTACACTAGATGGCAGTGTTGCAACAAAAATACTGTCGAGATGGAAAAAGGAAGGAGAGCAGTTCTGTAATGGCCACTACAGTGAGCTCTATGAACTAATGTTGGACTGTTAATAGCCTGTCAAGACAATACAGTGTTTGGTTACACTCTGACTTTGTTATTTTTCTTCCCAACACCATTTCTTTCATCAGACCTTGTGCAATTTAGGTGATTAGCATTCGCCTTCTTCAGAGACATTTGTGAGTGTGTCAGGAGGCATGCGTAGAAAGCCCATGCAGCGACTCCCAAACTACACAGTATCTCAACAAAGTATTTTGTGTTTGTTTGTTCAACTGTAGTTTGGAAAGTTTTAAGATTATTCTGATCTCAAAGTATTAAAATATTTTTTTGTACAGAATGTATTATTTTCCTTCACTCAAAATATGCAAGCTAATATCGTCATTTGCGATGACAAAAAGTGTTTTTTGCGGGTCCCAGTGTTGTCCTTTGCGTGGAAACCCGGTCAAAATGGCTCTTTGAGTTTGTAAAAGGTTGCCGACCCGTGAGCTAGATACAGGGGTCTCGGGGGTCTCACATTCCTGTGTTCTCTGCTACCCGAAGTAGAGTACTAAAATGATGCTTTGGAATCAGATTACAAGAAGCAAGTACTTTTCTTTGACTTATTGGATGTAAAATATTTTCAAAAACACAAATAAATAAGTGTTGTTTCACAATTATCATTGTTGTGAATATACATCGAGTCAGATCCAAAATATTGGGACGCAGAAACATTTCTCAGATTTTTTTGCTTCAAACAGCGCCATCGTGGATTAGAAATGAAATGAGCAAGATGTTAAACTGCCAGACTTTCAGATTTCATTCGAGGAGACTTCTTTTCAAATCAGGTGAACGGCATCATGACCACTTTTGAAGTGAGCAAAAGTAATGGGACAAATGAACAAGCAGAACGAAAACTTTCCGTTTTTAATACTTTGATGCGATTCCTTTGCAATAAAATGACTGCCGAATGTGTGGATCGTATAGACGTCGCCAGACACACTGGATTTCATCCCTTGTGATGCTCTGCAAATGTTTTCTTTTTTTTTTTTTTCATGTGAAACAAGCATTGTTCCGCATATGATTCATCTTGCTCAAGAATGATGCTTCAGGTAGCATTCATGATGCACACACTATATGTCAAGAGTGCTTAAACAGAACAATGTAATAATATATACCCTACGACTGATTGGGCGACAAGAGTTTGAATTTTTAGAATTTATCAAATATATCACTTCACTCAAATCAAAATTGTTTTCACTAAATTGCACTGGAAAGGAAATGAACTGCAATTCTTCCTACAAACGTCAACATTCCGTTGAGACATTAACTATATCGTTTAATCGTGCTATTCTGTTCATTCCGGACTATAAGCCGCTACTTTTTTCCCCAAACTTTCAACCCTGCGGCTTATTCAGTGATGCGGCCCATTGGTGTAATTTTTCTAACGGCCGCCAGGGGGTGCTCAAGTAGAAAAGGTAAGATTAAGACCGGTGGAATATATGCGTCGAGGAAGACATGTGCATCAATTAAATTAGCGTGAACATACCCTCATCATGGAAAATGCAAAAACAAAGGCACATGACGCAGCTTTCAAACTAAAAGCAATCGAGCCGTCCGATTAAGAAGGAAACAGAGCTGCTGCACGTCAACTTGGCATAAACGACGGCTCAGCGTGATTTTGACAAGTAGCGGTATGTTCTTTTAGCAGACCTGTTATACTGTGTTGCTATTCTGTTGCTAGCGTGTTGTTAGCATGTTGCTAGCGTTTTACTGCCGCGTCACAGGCACCGTTTGGGAAGAAAGTTAGATTATTATTATTATTGTTAAGTTAGACTATTAAAACTTTGAAAACTCTCTCTTTCTTTGTAAATATGTTGACATGTTTTAATGTGGGCTCATGTGGCTTATACGCGGGTGTGGCTTGTGTATGTAGAAAATTGGTTTTCCTCTCAAAATGTAGTGGGTGCGGCTTATAATCAGGTGCGCTCTATAGTGCGGAAATTACGGTATTATGAATATTTTGTGTAATTAAAGGTCATCCATTTTGTCTGTCACAGTGTATGATAAAGAAATTGCAGAAACTCCATCGCCACACACACCCACACACCCACACACACACACGCACACACGCACACACGCACACACACTCTCTTTATTTAAGACGGTTATTTGAGCTTGTGCTGACAAATATTTAAAGATATGGTGAAGCAATAGCCAACATGAAATCTCCAGCACACACAAATGTAGAATGTGATGCCAGTTTAAAAAATAAAATAAAATGGCGTCACCCTGTTAGCAAAAAAAAATGAGCAAGTCAAGTCATCATTAGCAAATGTGATCATGAGTACTGGGCGATACAAACTTGTGAATCTAAGGTCCGGTGTATGAGTGATCGGATACTTTCAACAAAGAAGAAAGTTGAGTAATTGAAGAGCTGCACAGAAAAATGTCATTGAATCAGAGTTGTCGGATGCCAGCTATGTAAATGTCCTAATTGTGGGGCTGATAAAAAGTTTTGTTATCTTTCTCACTAGCAATAAAAAACACAAACTAAGCAACGCTAAAATTACCAAGAAGTCATTGAAGACCTTGAAAATATGGTACATTTTCTTCCAACGAAGAAAAGGTGTTTGAAAAAAGGCATCAAAAGTCTTCATCATAACAGGTGATTGACACGCTCGGGCTTTTCTCTGTTTAATGAGGGGAGGGGGGAATTGGCTTTGTGCGTCACATTTGGCACCCAGCACCCCACAACAACTATGTATTCATTTTTTTTCAGGACCAATAAGTGGTTGACATAATTGACATTCACACAGCTAAAATCACATCCTCCTCCTGAGCAATCGGCCCCCGTCAGGACTTGCCCCCGTGTCCCACACCCGGTACGACGCTCGCTGTTTGTACATTTTATGAATTGCATTTAATATTAAATCAAATAGTGATTCATTTCATAATGTATTGTGCGTATATGTTTTTAAAAGGGTATTTCATACAGAGTCTATATGAAACGTTCAGAACACTTTTTAAATTAAACAATAAATTTTTATATCATTTTGAAAACATGATTATCATTATTATTACTGTATTATTACTATTATTATTATATTATTATTATTATTCATAATAATGAATACAGATTTCAAATGACTTTTATTTTGAAACACAACAGCAGATCTTTGATGAAACCTCCTTGGCGGCATCCATCGACTTTTTTTTTTCCAGCAGCGGAATGGCTGCATAGGAAATCTTCTATCGAGTGATTTGTAAATCATGAGCATCGTGGCTTTCGTTTGGACTGCGCCTCTATTTTGAAAGAGCTCAAGTGACATGGTGTTACCGTAATGCACAGTGTGAGCGGCACGTATTGACAATCGAAGCGGATGATGGCATGACCTCGTCTTTTCAAGGGTTGGCGTTCCTGACCGCTTTTTTGGGGAGTTTACTTGTGTTCCAGTCGTCATTTTTCAGCGCATGGTAAGCAGAGGAAGAAAAAAAAATAGGGATTCAAATGTATTTTCCACGAACTCATTTCAGAGCTCTGGAATTGCGGAGGAAGTTGATGTTTACGAAACCAAGTCCCGATTTGGTAAACACGGGGACGTGATTTCACTGCAGACAGTGCAGTGTATCCAATATCTTCAGGAAACGTGGCTGTCTCTTGTGTCATATATTTGGACAGAAAGGAAAATCGGTCGTCCAACACGCAACATTTGTGTAGTGCCGCACAGTCTTCTGGATCACGTTCGGTCCATCCTTCCTGTGTTAAGCAAATGCACAACTGCATTTTTTTTTCTCCGGATTTGTATTTGTATGTTCCTGTTGGCGAGCGCTTGGCGTACAAGTTGAAAAAATCGCTGTTTGCTGAACCGTGCTCCCCCCCCAGTTTCCAGGCAAATCTGACAGTCAAAAGTTTCCACCAACACGCGATTGTAAATTAACACACGGTGAAAACACGCAGCGAGTTACACCAACTTAAGTTTCCGCTTTGCAGTCCCTCAGGAAATGACTTCCATTGTGCGCCACAAGCCATTAACGGACTTTGTGTTCACCAGCCGTCTGTCTTTCTGCACAATCATGGAATGCAATCCTACCGCCTTCTTACTTTGCAACAATGCAGCTTGTTGAAAAAAAGAAATATACTTTCCTGTTGAATACTTTGACAGTGAGTGTTATAAACTATTCATTCATTCATTCATTCATTTTCCGAAGCGCTTGATCCTCACTAGGGTCGCGGGGGGTGCTGGAGCCCATCCCAGTTGTCTCCGGGCAGTAGGCGACACCCTGAATCGGTCGCCAGCCAATCGCAGGGCACACAGAGACAAACAACCATCCACGCCCACACCGCGGGACAATTTAGAGCAGGGGTCTCAAACGTGCGGCCCGCGGGCCAACTGCGGCCCTCAGGATGATAATTTGCGGCCCCCGTCTTAATATGAAAGATTAATATTAGTGCGGCCCGCAAGATTGATATGAATGAACGAACCAATCACGTGAGGTATTGACCCTATTCCGCCCCGCCCATTTTTTAGAGGAAATAAAATCTGAATACGGGGATGTGCTCTACTTCACTGGGGTGCGTTGGCTCAGGAGGGGAAACGTATTGAAGAGATTTTTGGAGTTGAGAGCAGAAGTAAAAGACTTCATGGAGAAGGACGGGGTGGCTTCTTTTTCAAATTATTTCATTTAATTCATTAGTTCGTATTAAAAATAAATATATTTGAGAACATTGGAATGATTTATCAGCGCTTTTCTTGTGGGAAATCCTGATGCGGCCCAGCCTCACCCAGACTCTGCCTCCAGTGGCCCCCCCAGCTAAATTGAGTTTGACACCCCTGATTTAGAGTGTTCAATCAGCCTGCCGTGAATGTTTTCGGAATGTGGGAGGAAACCGGAACACCCGGAGAAAACCCACGCAGGCCCGGGGAGAACATGCAAACTCCACACAGGGAGGCTGGAGCTGGAATCGAACCCGGTACCTCTGCACTGTGAAGCCCGCATGCTAACCACTGGACTACCGGGCCGCCCTGTTATAAACTAGTTCTTCTTTTTGTATTTTAGTCCTTAACCAGACAGCGATAGTGACTTTGTGCGCTCTCCATGTCATTTAACTGCCTATCCATGTCATACGTCGTACATCAGGGGTGCCAAACTCATTTTTATCGCGGGCCCACATTGTAGTTACGGTTTGCCTTGGAGGGCCGTTTTGAATTTTGGGAAACCATATCAATGTTGAATCCCCTCCCATATTACATGCAAATGGATGGATAACTCGTTTTCAAATCAGAAGTCAAGAATAATGACCGTTGTTGTGGATTGCATGTGACAATTTGACATTTTGGTTCAGACTCATGGAACTTGACATGCTTGATTTGCTTTCGCGGGCCACGTAAAACGATGTGGCGGGCCAAATCTGGCCCTCGGGCCTTGACTTTGACACCTGTGTCGTACTAACCATGTCACCCTGGAATGCAACATAGTGTACAAGTTGTATTCTCTGTGTCTCTTCCCTAGATAGAAGATGAACGAGGACGCCTTTGAGGTACCGGAAAGGAACGAGTACCGCTACCTGGTGCAGGAGGAGGACGAAGAGGAGGTGCAATATGTGCGCCACAGACACTACATCAGCCCCTTCCTGGTGCTTTCCAGACGCTGCATTTTGCTCATCTGCCTCGGGGTGCTGGCTCTCCTGGTTCTGGCCACTTACCTGGGCTACGTGGCCCAGACGCTCCCATCCGGATTTGTCCAAGTGACCACCGACTGCGGCAAATTCAGAGGAAGACAAGTGAGTTTCTCATTTTTTGACGGTTACTTTGTTCATCGCGTTAGAAATAGAAATGAAGAAAAAAAAAAAAAAGATTTGATCTGTCCGAATATTCAAATCCTTCAATGGCTGAGGCAGGGGTGTGGCCAACCAGTCAGAGACGAAGAGACCATTTTTTTGACTGTGTTACTGCAAAGAGACACACACACACACACACACACGACCATGCACTCGCACACATATGCATGCACGCCACGACGAGCAACAGCCTGAGCACCCGAACTTAATAAAACCCAAAGACACAAACACACAAATAATTAGCAAGTCCCTCGGTGATCATGTGACCCATGTCTAAAATTCCACCGCATCTGTCTTTACAATACATCTTTTATTTGTATCGCACTTTCACAACAGCCGCGGCTGTAACGAAGCCCTTTCCAGAACAGTGAACATAAAATAACAAAATATTACAACACAACACATAAGACACGGACAGTCACGCAATCATAACCTAAAACGCAATTCCTGTCTACGCTTTGTTGTTTGAAGTCATTCTAGATGAAAAAGGAGAGAATCAAAGTGTCCTTTTGCCAGAGGCGTCATGCTCAAAATGTGCACACATCTGCTGTTGAAATGTCAATTGTATCTTCTTTTGGACCGACACTTAACACGTTTAGACAGAAAAAAGGATACATACGTCATTTCCGCACTATAGAGCGCACCTGATTATAAGCCGCACCCACTACGTTTTAGAGGAAAACCAATTTTGTACATACACAAGCCACACCCGTATATAAGCCGCACGTGCCCACATTAAAACATGTCAACATATTTACAACGAAAGAGAGAGTTTTCAAAGTTTTAAGAATATAACTTAACAATAATAATAATATAACTTTCTTCCCAAACGGTGCCTGTGACGTGGCAGTAAAACGCTAGCAACATGCTAACAACACGCTAGCAACAGAATAGCAGTGCGTCATCTGCCTTTCTTTTTGCATTTTCCGTGATGAGGGTATGTTCACGCTTATTTGATTTATGCACAGGACAAGAAGTTGCAGTCTTCCTTGACGCATATATTCCACCGGTCTTAATCTTACCTTTTGTACTCGAGCGCCCCCTGGCGGCCGTTAGAAAAATGACATAAATTGGCCGCATCACTGAATAAGCCGCAGGGTTGCAAGTTTGGGAAAAAAGTAGCGGCTTATAGTCCGGAATTTACGGTAATTTGAAAATCATTTTGAAAATCTTTGCTTTCGTTCCAGTTGAATTTCTACATTGTCTGTGTGAGGCTTCTGACTCTTCCTTGTTTTGTCTTCGGCACGGCATCCAATTAGTGTCACATTCCCAGCCTGCACAGGAATGCAATTCGGAAGAGTCCAAACTGGTTTGAGCTCATTTCGTAGGCAACCGCAGATGGTGAGCTGCAAGCAGCGGGAAGACAGTGAGGAGCATGTAGCTCCTTTTTGCAGCCACAGTATTTTCTTTTATTTCAATACAATAGCACATTTATCATACATAAAATAAGGTCTATTTTTGTGTAGTTTTAAGACTTTAGTCGAAAATTATGTTCATGGGGACCTGGGAACGGATTATTCTCATTTTACTGGTTTCCTATGGGAAATACGTGTTCGGAAGACGAACTTTTTCGGCTCACACACACTTTCTGGGAACCAATTAAGTTCGTGAGCCGAGGTACCACTGTATACACCTTTATTTAAAAGAAGTTATGTTGGGTCATTATTTTGTGGTTTTGAAGTCGATTTACTGGATTACACTACAGGATCTGAACCAACCGATGGGGATATTAGTTTCCCTCATCTCTATTGAAACGGTAAACACGAAGATATTAACTTAAAACCGGTCGAACATTTCACAGTCAATGTTTACAAAAAATATCTGCATCTGCATCCTCATAACTTGACTTTGGGAGAGAGTTTTCACACACCGACATGAACGATGGGGGTAGAAGGCGGTCACCAAGTGCCCACTTCGCAGTGGTGATCCGTGCTCGCCCTGACAAAGTTGACGTCTTTTGGAATTCCTTATAAACGTACTTTCCGCGCGTCACTCTCTTGTATGGACTCCAGCGAGTCCGTTTTTGCTTTCGCCATGTAGAACATGCGCTTCTCCTGTGCTGAATTTTCAAGGGAATAATAGTAATAATAATAATACATTTGATTTAAAAGCGCCTTTCAAAACACCCAAGGACACTTTACAATCAGGAACAAGAACAATAAAAGACAATGCGGGTTGAGCAGCGGCAGCCAAACGCGCCAGGAAGCAGGTCGGCTGTGTTCACGCCCACAACGGCGCAAATACCCTTCTCTGAATAAAATTCCACCGATGTGTAGAATTCGAACGTGCTTTGCACTCGACTTGCCCTGGCCAAGAGAATAAGGCCCTTAGTATTCAATTGACATTTCCGTTTATGCTAGCACTCCTGCTAAAGTGTTCGGATTTTCCGCCCTTAAAACGTAATAATAATAGCAATGCAACCGTGGCGTTTTTTTTCTCAGCCAGAATATGCTCGTATGACGGGTTTTGGCTCCATTAATCCACACGAATAACTGTAATCCACCCCATTTTTGCAGAAAAACGGGGCCTACTCCTTTAAAGGCATGTCCTATGCCGCTCCGCCGGTTGGTCAACTGCGTTGGGCGCCTCCTGCCGACCCGGTGTGTCGGGATGGCGTGGCGGACGCCACCCGCTTCCGCGCCGTATGTCCTCAAGTGCAACCGCTGTCGAGCGCAGGCAAGTTGATCGGCCAAGAGGGCTGCCTCTTCATCAATGTGTGGACACCCGCGCTCAAGGCCGACGCGAAGCTGCCCGTCATGGTCTGGATCCACGGAGGTTATCTACACATGTTCAGCGGTAGCGAGCGAGGCTACTCACCCACAGAGAAGCTCGCGGCCCAAACTGGGGTGGTGTACGTCAGCTTCAATTACAGACTCAATGCGTTTGGCTTCCTGGCGCTGGAGATACTAAGGGAAGGCTCTCCGAAAAACACTTCAGGTCAGTTGCGTTTGGTTGATGTCAAGCATGGGTTTCGTTTTTTTTTTACTTGAAAAATGGGACATGTAAAAGAAAGCCCTCTCCCCCATAGGGAATTATGGCTTCATGGACCAGATTTTCGCATTAAAATGGGTCCAAAGAAACATCCACGTTTTTGGAGGCGATCCTGGGAAAGTTACCATCTTTGGCCAGAGTTCAGGTAAGAAAACTATTTTTGCATGGCGATAGGCTGATGTAGTACGTTCTCCCAGTGCCTGCGTGGGTTTTCTCCGGGTACTCCGGTTTCCTCCCACAAGTTTGAGCGGATGGTTGTTCGTCTTTGTTTGCCCTGCCATTGGCTGGCAACCAGTTCAGGTTGTCCCCCGCCTACTGCCCGAAGACAACTGGGATAGGTTCCGGCACGCCCCGCGACCCTTGTGAGAAGAAGCAGTTCAGGAAATTGATGGATGGATGGATGGATGGATGGGTGAAATCAATCTGGCTACCCAGACTGATAGTTCGACCAATTTTCAGTGCGATTCCTCCCAAAGTCAGCAAAGGTTCAATTAATGGATGTCTCAAAATGACTATCCAGACCCATCGTGAGAATGGTTGGCGTACTATAGTTACCGTATTGGCCCGAATATAAGACGGCCCTGATTATAAGACGACCCCTCTTTTTCAAGACTCAAGTTTGAAAAAAAGACTTTTTGAACACCAAATTAATTTTTATGCAGAAAATAATTACAGTACATCTGAAACAAATGATTATAACAATATATTTGAGAGAAAAAGCATATTATTTTGCCTCATTCAAATCTTAATATCTGAACATTTAAATACCGTAAATTCGGGACTATAAGCCGCTACTTTTTTCCCCAAACTTTCAACCCTGCAGCTTATACAGTGATGCGGCCAATTTATGTCATTTTTCTAACGGCCGCCAGGGGGCGCTCGAGTAGAAAAGGTAAGATTAAGACCGGTCTTTATGACACTGTTTAATTCCGACACTGAGGACGGTGACTTCGATGGCTTCAGTTCACAGGAGGAAGATGAAGACGGCTCACCGTGATTTTGACAAGTAGCGGTATGTCTGTTGCTAGCGTGTTGTTAGCATGTTGCTAGCGTTTTACTGCCGCGTCACAGGCACCGTTTGGGAAGAAAGTTGGATTATTATTATTCTTGTTAAGTTATATTATTCAAACTTTGAAAACTCTCTCTGTGTACCGTCTTTCTTTGTAAATATGTTGACATGTTTTCATGTGGGCACATGCGGCTTATATACGGGTGCGGCTTGTGTGTGTACAACATTGGTTTTCCTCTAAAAATTTAGTGGGTGCGGCTTATAATCAGGTGCGGCTTATAGTGCGGAAATTGCGGTATGTAAACTAAAGTGCAATCACATGCGTAAACGGATGGCTTCTGTTTTTTTTTAAATGCAAATGACATAACTTCTCCTCAGCTGCCGGTTGTCCTGGCCGATCTTCGACCCACTTTTCTCCAGATTGTCGCTACGTTTCTCCATTTTCTGTTGTCACTTCTATTATTTTCTTCACTTTTCTTTCTTACCGCTATTTTTTATTGTTCTTCTTCGTGACAGCGGTTCGCTTTGTCCTGGGGAGTCAAGTTCAGCATTCGCTTCAATGATATCTGGCGCCATCTAGCATCACGAATGGGTATAATGTCTCGACCCCGAATATAAGACGACCCCCACTTTTTCAGTCTTATTTCAATGCAAAAAAAAACACCGTCTTATATTCGGGCCAATACGATATTACTGAAAATAATTGTGTGTGGTCAACACAGAGGTTGGCCGATTCGGAGTCTCTGATTGTCATGTGAAATAGAATGGAAGCCAATTGGGCAATGACATGATGCATACGCTGCTGCTGGAATTCAGAAATGGAGGAGCATATTGTTGCGTCTCCGAAGTCATTCTTCCGAGTAAAAATAACAGGAAGAGGGCCACGTTCCACTCACTTAAGGGCTCCTATGATAACATGTTTTTCTTCTCTGTAAGGTGGAACCTCCGTATGGACCCTGATGATGTCACCGCTCGCAAAGGGTCTCTTCCATGCGGCAGTGGATATGAGCGGCTCGTATGTGTACAATGCCACATTGGAACGGGCCGAGTCGGACAATTTGGTCTTTCTGAAGAACACGGGCTGCAAGGACATTGCATGCCTCCGACGTCTTTCTGTCAAAGAGATATTACAGGTGCCAACTTCGATTTTCGTAAATTGGTCAATTTAGCAACATCTCAGTGAGGAGCCTTTTTTTTGGGTTGCGACAGGCTATCCCATGGCAGCAATACCCCTCCTGGGCTGCAGACGAGTTGGTTAACCTTCCGACCAAGGGGCTCTTCTGTGGTCCTGTTGCAGTGGTGGACGGGTACGTCCTTGAAGCGCCACCGTTTGAGATATGGGAAAAGAAAGGAGCTTACAATGATGTGCCCTTCGTCATTGGGACAACAGAGCAGGAAGTGGACTACAGGTGAAGTTGAATCCTCTTCAAGTTTTTTTTTATTTATAGTTCAGTTGTAACTGTGATCAAACGACCGTTTCCTCTTGCAGTCCATCGCCTGAAAATATTTCCATGTGGACCTGGGGCGACTACAAGTGGTTTGTGACAGGTAAAGGAAGCCCACAGGGCGGCTCAATAGCTCGCGCATGCAATCAATTGAAAACAGGGAGACGTAAAAGCAATACATTTTCTAACGGAGTGAACATGGATACAAAACAATCTTATGTCAAAGCATTTTTTCCAAATGAAGACCTTCATTTTTCCGAACCAATCAATATACTGTAAATTCCGGACTATAAGCCGCTACTTTTTTCCCCAAACTTTCAACCCTGCGGCTCATACAGTGATGCGGCCAGTATGTGTAATTTTTCTAACGGCCACCAGGGGCGCTAGAGTAGAAAAGGTAAGATTAAGAGCGGTCTTTATGACACTGTTTAATTCTGACACTGAGGACGGTGACTTCGATGGCTTCAGTTCACAGGAGGAAGATGAAGACGGCTCACCGTGATTTTCTTTCTTTGTAAATACGTTGACATGTTTTAATGTGGGCACGTGCGGGTTATATACAGGTGCGGCTTGTGTATGTACAAAATTGGTTTTCCTCTAAAATGTCGTGGGTGCGGCTTATAATCAGGTGCGCTCTATAGTGCGGAAATGACGGTAGTCAGAATTCAAAGGTCAACCTGGTGCACCAGGTAGCCCCCAAGGAGCCCACGAGTAGCCTGAAAACCATCTCACCAGTGTTGGGACATTGTGATTTCCTCGTGTTGTTGTAGAAATAACCATTTTGAAAATGTCAACCTGTGCGGAGATTTCTAGGAATTGGGTGTTCTTGACATTTGTCTGTTTCCTACCTGGTTAAATCATTAACCTGATTGCTGTCTTCACATAAATGAATATCATCAACTGTGAATTCAAAGATATTTAAAGCAAAATTTTTATTTGAGAAGTAGGTGTCGAACTGGTAGCCCTTAACTGCTGACATGGATGATTACCGTCATTTCCGCACTATAGAGCGCACCTGATTATAAGCCGCACCCACGACATTTTTAGAGGAAAACCCATTTTGTACATACACAAGCCGCACCTGATTTTGTGTATTAGATGGCATGTTCCCAAAGGAGAAATAATATAAAAAAACAACTTTAGATTTGTTTTTGTACACATCATTGGGTCTATAGATTAACCGGTTGTCCTCCTTTCAAGTGTCGTACATTTTTTTTGTGCTACCACTCATAAAGGTTTTGAACCAATCTGGTCAGAATTAGGACCTACTGTTACATCACAGCCAGGCTCATTTAAATAGCACTAGCCTCATACTTGGCCGCATTTCTTTGTTCAGTACCCCACTCTGAGTTGAAACAAGAACCGCGTTTGAAATGTGTTCAAATGGAGCACCGTCTGTTAGTTTTGTCATGAATGTGTCATTGCTTGTCTCCTTTTTCAGAAAAACTCAAGTCTTTTAGCGAGGATCTTCCTAAAGCGGCACTAGAGCTTTATCCCTCCTCCGACCCCTGCCCCACCACAGACCGCTGTCCCGAGAGAGCGTACACGACCATGGTTTCTGACATCAGAGTGACATGTCCCAACAATGACCTAGCCCGGAAGGCCGCTGGTAAATCCTCTTCTTAACTCATTCAGTACCAGCCAATTCTAAACCAAGTCTGAAATTGTATTTTTAAAGAAACAGCCATTCACTGAATTGGATAGTTTGCCACGATCATTTGTTCTCTGTGATCATTTAATGATCTAGAATTGTTTTGGTGTGGGATTCCTGCCTCACGTTGCCCTTTTTCGATGAACTTGTGTTCCCGCAGCGGCCCTTCGGAGTCCCGTTTATCGCTATGTGGTGACGCACACGCCTTCTGGAGCGGTCAACGCAACCATTCCTCTGATGCCGTTTCGCAGCCGCTTCTCTTTCCACTGCTTGGATATCATCGCTTTCTTTGGGGGACTGGAGTTAGTTCTGGGGAAACCACTCTCTGATCAAGACAAGAGTTTCCAGGATCTTGTAACGCAGCATCTCGTCAACTTTGCCAAAACAGGTGAGAGCGTGTTCTTCTGCTTCTGCGTCTTGAGTGTATCGTGTATTTAGCTAGCACTGAACACCATGCCGAGTTTCACAGTGTACCCTGGTTGTGCTTCCAACGTCCCCTCCATTACTTTTCCATTTATGAAATGGTTGAGTTGTTTTTATTTTTTTCGGATTCGGGGAGATGTTTTGAGTTTATTGGATCAAGCATTTCATACAAGAAAATAGATAATAGCTCTTTTTTCTTGCAATTATTGCCATAATTTCCGCACTATAGAGCGCACCTGATTATAAGCCGCACCCACGACATTTTTAGAGGAAAACCAATTTTGTACATACACAAGCCGCACCCGTATATAAGCCGCATGTGCCCACATTCAAACATGTCAACATATTTACAAAGAAAGACGGTACACAGAGTTTTCAAAGTTTTAATCATATAACTTAACAATAATAATAATATAACTTTCTTCCCAAACGGTGCCTATGACGCGGCAGTCTTAGTCTTAAACTTACCTTTTCTACTCTAGCGCCCCTGGCGGCCGTTAGAAAAATTACATAAATTGGCCGCATCACTGTATAAGCCGCAGGGTTGAAAGTTTGGGAAAAAAGTAGCGGCTTATAGTCCGGAATTTACGGTATTTTGATTTCGCCCGATGGCTGCCATTTTGGTCATAGGTCACCAGTGGTCAATCGTTGCGAATACTGCGGAGTGGTAGAAGGAAGCTTTTGGCCAATTTCAAAATTAGAATTCCGCCCAGATCAGGCGGTCATAAAAGTGATGGCGGCCATCTTGAATATTTAATGACAGTTTTTCATTGTCCAAAACATATTTTCCAAGTACTATGTGTGATACTGTAAATTCCGGACTATAAGCCGCTACTTTTTTTCCCCAAACTTTCAACCCTGCAGCTTATTCAGTGATGCGGCCAATTTATGTCATTTTTCTAACGGCCGCCAGGGGGCGCTCGAGTAGAAACGGTAAGATTAAGAGCGGTGGAATATATGCGTCGAGGAAGACTGCAACTTCTTGTCTTGTGCATAATTTAAATTAGCGTGAACATACCCTCGTCATGGAAAATGCAAAAAGAAAGCCATATGACGCATTGCTATTCTGTTGCTAGCGTGTTGTTAGCATGTTGCTAGCGTTTTACTGCCGCGTCACAGGCACCGTTTGGGAAGAAAGTTATATTATTATTATTGTTAAGTTATATGATTCAAACTTTGAAAACTCTCTCTGTGTACCGTCTTTCTTTGTAAATATGTTGACATGTTTTAATGTGGGCCCATGCGGCTTATATACAGGTGCGTCTTGTGTAAGTACAAAATTGGTTTTCCTCTAAAAATGTAGTGGGTGCGGCTTATAATCTGGTGCGCTCTATAGTGCGGAAATGACGGTAAATATATCTGAAATATAATATTTAGATCATTCATAAGAAAAAAGTTGCAGCTGGTGGCCATTCCAAAAAAAAATGGCTGTTATGGGCACCATTTTGAAAATTGATGATGGCTCTATACCTAAATCTTTTTGTGACGTCATTTAGCTATAA
The DNA here is from genome assembly GCA_026261675.1 of Hippocampus mohnikei. NCBI lineage: Eukaryota > Metazoa > Chordata > Actinopteri > Syngnathiformes > Syngnathidae > Hippocampus > Hippocampus mohnikei. Next base: position 947,253 of record JAKGUB010000340.1, read on the forward strand.
GTGTAGCAAATGTCATTTGGGTTAACTGCTGCACTATATGGAGCTTTATGGAACTACAGTATTGATTTGTAAATGGCCTGTAGATTAGACTGTCTGCTTATTATTTCACTGGTAATCTTCAAATCTCTGTCTCTTACAGGGAAGATGGTGGACGGGTGGTCCGCTTACCCAGCAGCCACCGCCCTCCTGTCCAGCGAACTTGTGTTTGTCGACGAATATTCAGCCGCGCGCTGTCAGTTGTGGAAGGAGAACGGCCTATATGCCTACGCGTGGATAAACTGATCATAACGGGGGCAGTTCACCGAAAGACAGAAATTGCTCAGCTGTCTTTTGCTCGGCCGTGCTTCAAAAGTTGTCGTAAAGGGAATCTATTCTGTTTGAGTTGCTTGTAAGCATATCACAATTTTTAAAAAATCCAAAACATATATCACATTTTAACAGCAGCCTTGTCCTTGTTGAATTGTTTGACACATTTTTCAAACAAGTTGCGAAAATATTTCACATTTCTTGAAGTCAGTCTGACCTTTCTGCCTAAGACACAAGTTGCGAAAATGTCCTTTGTCGTGTATGTCGTGTTTACACCGAGTTTGCGTGTTCTCCCCCATGGCTGCGTGGGTTTTCCCCGGGTACACCGTTTTCCTCTCCCACATTCCAAAATCATGCATGGCAGGTTAATGGCTCTCTAAATCAGGGGGCACCTATTTTGACGGAAGATGTACTTTTCAAGCAAACAACCTCCATGCCATGATGAGCAACGGCCATAACGGCCCCTAACATCAACAAAACAAAAATGAAGGAGATACAAGACTCTGTGAGTTTGTAAAAGAGGAAGTCACGGACGGCACTTTTGCAAAAGCTGAAACTCTCATACGTAAAAGCACCGCTTGAAAATCTTTCTCCTGGTGCTTCGGATTCCTCGTAGTTTGATGTGTTGGGCACACCTGCTCTAAATTGTCCTGAGGTGTGGTTGTGAGCGCAAATGGTTGTTCGTCTATGTGTGCCCTGCGATTGGCTGGCAACCGGTTCAGGATATACCCCGCCTACTGCCTGAAGACCTCTGACCTCTGACCTCTCTCTCTCGCAGCTGTCAAGAATCTTTTTTGTACCACGGACCGGTTTCACATACAATATTTTACATATTTTTAAAGGACCGGCGGAGAAACAAATAACACCGTTAACGTTTTTGTCGTAATTAGTGGGATCTTGGCATTATTTCTCTTTGACGAGCGAGCGGTCCACAATCTTGGGATCTTTTTTTTTTTCCCTTGAAAAAAGTTCTAAATGCTTGTCTTTTAATGCCGCTGAGCTTTTAATGCCCAACGTGCAAAAAGCATTTTCAATGGCTTCATTTCCTCGTTTGTGAGCCACTTGCAGCATTACGCAACAATCAATAAACCTTCAGTTAAAAAAAAGGATTTTGTTTCTTCAATACAGCTTTTTTTTTTCTTTTTACAAGTCGGAAGCTCTTCTTGTGCCACATTGGTTGGCCCCGTTTCCCTTTTCGAAGGAGCTCCCCAAACAAGTTTTTTGCCTCCTTTTTTTTTTTTTTTTGCTATGTAGCACATGACCGGAGAGTTGGATTTTCAAAATAAAATGTATTTCTGACTCAAACGATTAATAAAATATTTTTTTGTCTCAGCTCATGACCACCGCCAAGCATTCAACGAGTCCCAAAAGATCAGCCCGAAAGCGATAGTGGAAGAATATCCACACAATCGCACAGATCATAGATTTCAATGTCCACACAGGAAGAGAACCAATCGCAGGGCACACAAACAACCATCCACGCCCACACGCACACCTCGGGACAATTTAGAGTGCTCAATCAGCCTGCCATGCATGTGTTTGGAATGTGGGAGGAAACCTGAGTACCCGGAGAAAACCCAAGGCTGGCGCAGGGAATCGAACCCGGTACCTCTGCACTGTGAGGCTGATGCGCTAACCACTGGCTCAACGTGACCCCAACATGAAAATATGTCTATATAATACTCTTGCAAGAAAAGTACGTGTTAATCGTCTTAGTGATACTAAGGCCTCTGGGACACTTTCATCTGACTCTTGTTTTTTTTTTTTTCTCAGGCACTTTTTTGTTTCTTTACATGCTTTAGTGGACACGCCGCATGCTACCGCAGATTTGGTGAATTGAATCAAGGGGGGGTTTCGACATCAGATTGAGGTTGAAATTGTTTCAGTGTTTACACTTGCTACTAAAAAAAAAAAAAAATGAAGGCTTGGTGCTGATGTGGAAATTACACAATTGCCCCTAAGAAAATCATTGACAATTATATTTTAGGAGATCAAATAAAATGCTGGAGGAACTCAACTTGGGCTCCACAAATGTCTTAGCAGGGCTACAACCCACCGCCCAACCGCCCCAGCCCCGTTGTAGCGCATACCTCTGAAGTCGTCATTCACCAAGCTTGTATGGACAGTATGTGACACATACCACAGACACATCGCCAGTTATTTATTATTTAGATATTGTGACCAAGTCCCGATTTTGTTTACGTACAACATATTCAGAATAATGATTGCAAAAATATGTCCCCTTTAAAGAAATGCCACTGCATAACACGCACGGCTGTTTGCACTACTTCTTAACCTTGTTTATTGGCTACGGACGTTTGCACTTGCCTGTGAATAGACACTGTTGTATATGTTTTGAATTAGATTTGCAAAAACAAGTATGTGTCAATGTGTGTTATGAAGCTGTTCTAAAGCCAAATAAAATAATTTGTGAATATTTGTGTATGTTTCCCCCCCCCTTGGTAACACAAATTTAATTTAATTTATCCTAGTCCACAATATCCATCCATCCATTTTCCGATACTCATTATCCTCACTAGGGTCGCGGGGGGAGCTGGAGCCCATCCCAGCTGTCTCCGGGCAGTAGGCGGGGGACACCCCGAACCGGTTGCCAGCCAATCGCAGACAATACACATCATTCATTTCCGAACCGCTACAGTAATATTCGTCGCTTTTCATAAAGGATAAACAATACCTGTCAGAGGATTGTTATATTATCTCTCTATATTTGGAGCTCCACTATTTGTGTTCAAATGTCTGTTGTTGAAAAGGTTATAACTTCACAACACCATTGCTACTCATTAGCCCATCTAAGGAGTTGTCCATTATGTGTTAGTATTAAGCTATTTAACGTTTTATATAGCTATATATATATATATATATATTAGAGCTGTCAAACGATTAAAATATTTAATCTAATTAAAAACTCAACTGTCATAATTAACTCAAATTAACTAAAAATTAATCGTAATTACTCACGCATTTTTTATCGTTTCTGAATTTCCTTTGAAATTTTTTTGTCCTATTTTCCCCCATTTTAATGCTCTCATCAACATGGAATCATGAATCAGTTTTCTATGTGCAAAATGCAAATATTTACTGAAATAACAATTTCGATTTTCAATTTGACATGAACATTTTTCACTTGGAGCAGTTATTCACACATTATCTCTCACACAATATTACTGTCCATCAACAACAGTGAAAACAATATTTTGTCACACAACAGCTGCTTGAACAGCTCTTTTTAGGGAATCAAAACAGCGCAATATAAAGTGCACATCTAAGGTAAACTAGTACTCAGCCTATAATGGATTTAAACCATGGTTGCATACTTCGTTTTTCTCAAATTTGCTTTGAACACAGCAGTCAGGCTATGCTGATTCTGTTGGTCCTTCTTGCTCGGAAGTCTCTCTACGGTTTTGTGTCGACATCATTTCGGATGCTTGTAATGGAGGCTCTTGCTGGCAATCAGTAATGGTTGTTCAGTTAGGGATTGTCGGTCAGCATGGAAGGATCTCTCGTTCTGTACTTTTTGGATCATTTATTGGAGCACTTTGCAGCAGAAGTAGTAGTAGTAGTAGTAGTTGTAACAGAAGTATCAGAAGCAGGTCATAACCTAAACTACACATAAATGCAGTAAAAAATTAATATATCTATCTTTCTGCATCACAATGTAAATATGTATATAATTGACATTATTAATACCTTTATTTAACGTTTTACGTTTAATAAATAATGTAATAAGCCCTGATTTCACTATGTATCATTATCGTCATCATTGTTCGTTGTTTTAAACGTAAGAAAGCATACAACACAAACATATCAAGTCGAATCGAACAAAAGAACTACAAGTCCCAATGGTCCAACCCGGAAGTGGAGCGCCGGCATGAACATATCAAGTCGAATCGAACAAAAGAACTACAAGTCCCAAAGGTCCAACCCGGAAGTGGAGCGCCGGCTTGATCCCGGAAGTGGAGCGCCGCCATGAGTTACCCCAGCTGCAACGCAATTTACTTCGTTTAAACGTCAGATTGCAGACGGACAAACATGACAACTATGCAAAACGAGCTCAATAAAGACAGCCCTGTTCTAGCAACATTTTAGCCCACGCTGTTTAAATCGCCGATTGCGAACGCTAACTGACTGTGATTGCAAAAGCAGACAAACAAAGCAACAGATCGGACCGAATCTAAAAGCTAACTTGACACATCTGACTCGATAAGAAGCAAACGCGTAGCTTACCATTGGGCCATGCCGACGACGAAGCGAGTGTATTCACTCACGAAACAAAACGCTCTGCTGCTTTTAAACATCGCGCGAACGGTCACCTGTCAGTGGCAGCCCCGCCCCTCTTAAAGCGCCAGGTCAATCCAACGGGAGTCGTTCGATGCAATACACACACACACACACACACGCGCGCGCGCGCACACACACGCACGCGCGCACATCCAGCACCGCTGCTTTCTTCCAGCGTTCAGGAATGGCGTTCGAAGAATTCCAGACCAGTCGTCAGAAAGCTGCCAAATGGCATCTGGATTTCAAGCGCTCAACCAACGGCCCACGCCGACTTGGTGCCACGCAGCGGCGCTGTTGGCAACACCTTGGCTACTTGTGTTCTTTTCCTTCTGTGTGAGCTGCTGGTGTGGGAGTGAGTGAGAAATTTCGCTGGGGCCATCTCTCGAAACGGATGCTTTGATGACGGCAGGCAGGCGGGCTATTGTTGTTCAGACACTCAGCCAGGTGCTTCGGGCTGTCGGAGCTCCCCCTCAACGAAGAATGAACAAAGAATCCGGACTTGTGTTACTGCACGGATAGCGCAGAATTCCAACCCCCCCAAAAAAAGACGGTAATTACTCGTTTTCTTCCCGTGCGTGTAGATCCTAATGTTGTTTTTACGACTCTCGATAAATGAAAGGGATCCGTTTCCATCAGCTGTGGCTTTTGCACGGGATGCTGCAGGTTTGTTTACCACCCGAATGCTTTTGCAATCGCCTCCAATGAATGGATCTTCGCGTGGTTTTATGCTCCGACGCCGGGTAAGCACGAACAAGCATGAACGGCAGACTGGGTGTTTATGAATATTTGAACCTAAAACGGCGAAGCTGCTGCTGGGCCTTGCTGCTGATGCAGCAATATCAAACGTGTCAACTATGTTACTGTCGCTCTTTTAACAGAAGATGGACGCACTTACAATATCTGAAGCTTCTGGTGGAAAAACCTTGTTTACAATTGCACACACACACGTGGAACCACCCGAAAAAATAAATAACATAAGGTATACAGATTTGGTTTCAGACATTTAATACCCCAAATTATGAGACAACAAGGGTGCATAAAGAGATGAAGCGTCCCACCATCTCAATCTGCCTGGAGATTTCCACCACCACATATGTTTTTCCTCAAGTCGGAGCCTTGAGATGATGAGATGCGGGTTGACATCGAAGCTGTGGTGTTCAGCGGTGTGTTGCGGTCCCCAAAATGGGATTCGTCTGCCCTGGTTTCAACAGACGATAAGCCCGCCCCACACCGGCCACATGAATAACTTGGTTTCATAGCACACGTTAGCGTCTGTCAAAGTCATAAAAGTTAACTTGTGACTAGCAGGGTTGGGAAGGTTACTTTGAAAAATGTAGTCGGATGCTGTTACTTGTGACCTATAGTTCGTAATCTAATCCAAGTACCATTATATTGAAGTAACGTAGCTTGATTACTTTTACCGTCATTTCCGCACTATAGAGCGCACCTGATTATAAGCCGCACCCACCACATTTTGAGAGGAAAACCAATTTTGTACATACACAAGCCGCACCCGTATATAAGCCGCATGTGCCCACATTAAAACATGTCAACATATTTACAAAGAAAGAGAGAGTTTTCTAAGTTTTAATAATATAACTTAATAATAATAATCTAACTTTCTTCCCAAACGGTGCCTGTGACGCGGCAGTAAAACGCTAGCAACATGCTAACAACACGCTAGCAACAGAATAGCAACACAGTACAACAGGTCTGGTAAAAGAACATACCGGTACTTGTCAAAATCACAGTGAGCCATCGTTTATGCCATGTTTACGTGCATCAGCTCTGTTTCCTTCTTTATCGGACAGCTGGATTGCTTTTAGTTTGAAAGCTGCGTCATATGCCTTTCTTTTTGCATTTTCCACGATGAGGGTATGTTGACGCTAATTTAATGGATGCACAAGACAAGAAGTTGCAGTCTTCCTCCACACATATATTCCACCGCTCTTAATCTTACTTTTTCTACTCCAGCGCCCCTGGTGGCCGTTGGAAGAATTACACATATTGGCCGCATCACCGAATAAGCCGCAGGGTTGAAAGTTTGGGAAAAAAGTAGCAGCTTATCGTCCGGATTTTACGGTAATCAAGACACAAACTGAAAGACAGTGAGCAAAGACATTTCATGACATTTTTTTCACATCCTAAAAGTTCAGTCAGAGAACGTTCTATTGACTGATTTTTCATATTTTTGTTGTTTTTTTTTTTCCTTTATTTTTTTTATCAGTGCTCAAGCGAGTGTTTCATCGAAATCCGAGTGTTCACGTTGAGCCGCTGTCTTGCGCGCTCTCCCAAAGAGGGCCTCTCCACCCTCGGTCGTTGAATTACTGCCAGAGTGCTGCTCTGAATTAGTGCACTGACCACATGCAGATGGTTAGAGTATATTCTTCGGGAGAAAGTTATAATTTTAAAGCTGGTGGAAAATTGGACGTTTGAACTTACAGTATGTCGTGTAATATACGGGACTATGTTCGGCTGGCTGTCTTTAATCTCGTTGCTCTCAATTTGCTCAATCTGGTACGGCCTTGCGATAAGGTCCTTGGAGCAAATTTGCGTCCTACAAACACGGACGGAATTGTTGTACATGAGAGAAAAGAAAAAATAATTACTCGAATGGCGAGCAGCCCTCGCCATGTTAAGATACTTCCACGTAAAAATTGGATTTTTTTTTCGAAAATGCCACCATCAAGCTCCAACATAAAGTATTTTTTTTTTTGCCTGGTCTCATAAGGGTGCAAAGTTGAATATGTTTTTGAGAATGTTTTGTGAATATTTGGTCCCTTTTTTATCCTGAAATGGGATTTTGACTTTTTTCCTTGCCCTGTTGGGAGTTTGGATGATGGCATGCAGGGGTGTGCAGTGACCTCTAGAGGGCCTGGTCCACAAAGTACAAACGGGGCACATGCGTAACTGATGGTGTTTATGCAGCGTCCCCAACTCGGGAGTTCAAATCCGGGCCGCCACCTTGCCGTTCGCCGGGAAGCGGAGTGGCTGACTGCTAAACTAAAAACTCGTAAAAGGCCAACAACTATCTGAGACCTCAGAGGGGTGAGGTTTTGCGAACGTATACTTGGGCGGCTCGAGCTCGAATCTGTTACACTACGATTCACGATGAAGGTTACATAGGACTGCAACGTCACATGTCATTGTACCTACCGTCAATTCCGGACTATAAGCCGCTACTTTTTCCCCAAACTTTCAACCCTGCGGCTTATACAGTGGTGCGGCCAATTTATGTAATTTTAAAATCCCAATAAAGTATTAACACAACTTTATTTCATTTCTTCTTATTATTATTATTCTCCATAAACAATTGAACTACCGTAAATTCCGGACTATAAGCCGCTACTTTTTTCCCCAAACTTTCAACCCTGCAGCTTATTCAGTGATGCGGCCAATTTGTGTCATTTTTCTAACGGCCGCCAGGGGGCGCTCGAGTAGAAAAGGTCAGATTAAGACTGCCGCGTCACAGGCAACGTTTGGGAAGAAAGTTGTATTATTATTATTGTTAAGTTATATGATTCAAACTTTGAAAACTCTCTCTTTGTACCGTCTTTCGTTGTAAATATGTTGACATGTTTTAATGTGGGCACGTGCGGCTTATATACGGGTGCGGCTTGTGTACGTACAAAATTGGTTTTCCTCTAAAAATGTCGTGGGTGCGGCTTATAATCAAGTGCGCTCTATAGTGCGGAAATGGCGGTAATATAACGAAACTGTTACTCGCCGTAAATTAAATCAGTTACTCTGAAAGGCAAAATTGGCATTTTTACACAATAATGGCGGCTAAATGGAATTGTTGTTATCAATACGTGAAGCCCAATATCACAAAGTTGGCTTGATTCTGTTCTGATCTTGATTTTGTTGCCTCTCACCACTTTTGCTCTCTTTCCGACAGATATTTTGACATGAAGAAAGACATTGAGACATTAATTGCTGAGGAAAGAGCTGACATCATTTTAAAATATGCCACGGTAAGTCTGTGCCCAAAAGCATATCATCGATTCTTTACTAGCTCACAGAAAAATATAGCCCCGTTGTCCTTGAATAACTGTAAATTGCGATCGGAAAGGTACGTCTTTTTCCTGAACTCCCATGAAACCTCATTTCACCAAGGCCCGCGTTCTCGAACAAATCGGATTCCGAACAAAATCTTCCGAAAAAGAATTGCTATCGTTCAGTTTGCGAACAATCAACGCATCCGCATGGAATCTTCAATTGTGTATTCTCTTAAACGGCGCGAACGTCGTAAGCTGCGTGCGTAGCGTTTTTCACGTTCGTGTTTTTAGCTCCAACTTAGCCCTCGGCGTGGCTTGACAACTTGGCTCCTGCGGATGGAATGTTTATTTCATTCAGTTCATTTTAAGGGCAAAAAAATGGTTTCATTCTATTTCGCAAACAAAGTCTCAGTTTATGACTTTCCGTCCGATTGCCCAAACTCATTCATTGATTCATCTTCCGAACCACTTGATCCTCACTAGGGTCGCGGGGGGGTGCTGGAGCCCATCCCAGCCGTCTCCGGGCAGTAGGCGGGGGACACCCTGAATCGGTTGCCAGCCAATCGCAGGGCACACAGAGACGAACAACCATCCGCACTCACACTCACACCTAGAGACAATTTAGAGTGCTCAATCAGCCTGCCATGCATGTCTTTGGAATGTGGGAGGAAACCGGAGCACCCGGAGAAAACCCACCCAAGCCCGGGAGAACATGCAAACTCCACACAGGGAGGCCGGAGCCGGAATCGAACCCGGTACCTCTGCACTGTGAAGTCAACGTGCTAACCACTGGACTACCGGGCCGCCATTGCCCAAACTTTACATTTTAATATTTTTGTAAGTAGGTGTGTCTTGGTCTTCTAGAGCTTCAGTCACGAGTTGAACCCTTTTTAGGGATGAGCAGTTACGACAGTGGACAGCTTATCATGTTATCAGGTCACAGGGTGCATGAAAGGATTACATCATCCATCCATTCTCTTCCGCTTATCTGGGGATGGGTTGCGGGGGGGGGGCAGCAGCTTTAGTAGGAAAGTCCAAAATTCCCTTTCCCCGCCGACAATGTCCATCTCTTCTGGGAGGATCATGAGGGATTCCTAGTCTAGCCGAGAGACACCTCTCTGGCGTTGTCCGGGTGGTTCTTTCCAAGGACCTCCGTCCTCCCAACGGAACATACCTGAACAATTCACCAGGGAGGTGTCCAGAAGGCATCCGAACAAGTTTCCCTTGCCACCTCATCTGGCTCCTCTCCATACAGAAGAGCTTGTTGAGTCCCTCTTGGATGACTGAGCTTCTCATACTCGCTTTAAAAGAGAGGGGAGTCTAATTTCGGCCGTTCGTATCCACCAACGTGTTCGTTCGGGCACGACTCATGACCGACAGCACGTGATCACAGGTGAGGGTTGGAGTGGATCAACCACTAAATCGAGAGCTTTTGGCTCAGCTCCTTTGTCAAAACGACAGAGCAACGCAAACTTTGCATCTCTGCAGACACTGAACCAATCAACCTGTCGATCTCGCGACTCCCTTTCTTTCCTTACTCGTTAAGAAGACCCCAAGAAATGTGAACCCCTCCACTTTAGGAACGATTAAGTGTTTGCTGTAAATCATTCATTCATTCATCTTCCGAACCGCTTGATCCTTACTAGGGTCGCAGGGGGTGCTGGAGCCTATCCCAGCCGTCTTCGGGCAGTAGGCGGGGGACACCCTGGAACCGGATGCCAGCCAATTGCAGTAAAATCATCCATCCATCCATCCATTTTCTACCGCTTATCCGGGGTCGGGTCGCGGGGGCAGCAGCTTTAGGAGGGAAGCCCAGACTTCCCTCTCCCCAGCCACTTCTTCGAGCTCTTCCTGGCGGATCCCGAGGCGTTCCCAGGCCAGCTGGGTAACATAGTCTCTCCAGCGTGTCCTGGGTCGTCCCCGGGGTCTCCTGCCAGTGGGACATCCCCAATACACCTCAGGAGGCATCCTAATTAGATGCCCGAGCCACCTCATCTGGCTCCTCTCGATGTGGGGGAGAAGCGGCTCTACTCTGAGCCCCTCCCGGATGACCGAGCTTCTCACCTTATCTCTAAGGGAGAGCCCGGACACCCTGCGGAGAAAACTCATTTGGGCCGCTTGTATCCGGGATCTCGTTCTTTGGGTCACGACCCATAGCTCGTGACCATAGATGAGGGCTGGGACGTAGATGGACCGGTAAATTGAGAGCTTCGCCCTTTGGCTCAGCTCCTTCTTTACCACGACAGACCGATACAGCGTCCGCAATCAAACGTTATTGATTGTAAATCAATAACATTTTGAATTCAAGTCGAATTCCTCATCAAGCTTCATTGTAGGCTTGCAAAAGCGGATGTAGAGCTGAAAGATGGAGAGTAAGGTTAAATTTAGCTTCACGTCTGAGCGGCGGGGGCAGGGGGGAGGGTGGGGCTGTAGAGTGGTCTGCTCTGTCTAGCCATAGCAACAGCTGTGACACACTTTGCACTGATTGACGTTTGCAGATTTCTGGCTAAGTTGCCAGCGAGAGGATTGCATGCATTCTAATGCAGGTTTCCAGCTGGGGCACAGCTGGAACCAAATAAAGCTCTCAGCATGATAGTGTTTGTCAAAACTAACTGTCTTGTTTGGCATGCCTCCCTCATGAGATACCTCGACCACCATAAAACGACTCTTGACACAAATGAAAATGAATATGTATGCTGCTTTGTAACCACTAGAAAACTCGTCTTGAATGCTCAAAATGGCAAGACCGGCGCGTTCATTCATTTTCCAGATTTACAGAATGTGTATAGGCACTGTTTGATTGAATTAGGAATGCACAGAAATTAATTTTCAAGACCTTGAGCTACGTACTGAATGCGCCGATTGTATTTGTTTTTTTTCTTTTTGGACCAAATCATACAATTTGACTGCGTGACAGACCTGGAGAATGCTTGTGAATGCAGTTGACATCAGGTTTCATTTTGGCAGCCTAATTTCAAAGTACCGTAAATTGCGGACTATAAGCCGCTACTTTTTTTCCCAAACTTTCAACCCTGCGGCTTATTCAGTGATGCGGCCAATATGCGTAATTTTTCTAACGGCCGCCAGGGGGCGCTCGAGTAGAAAAGGTAAGATTAAGACCGGTGGAATATATGCGTGGAGGAAGACTGCAACTTCTTGTCTTGTGCATCAATTAAATGAGCGTGAACATACCCTCATCGTGGAAAATGCAAAAGAAAGGCATATGCCGCAATATGTTGACATGTTTTAATGTGGTTCATTCATTTTCCAGATTTACGGAGTGTGTATAGGCACTGTTTGATTGAATTAGGAATGCACAGAAATGAATTTTCAAGACCTTGAGCTACGTACTGAATGCACCGATTGTATTTGTTTTTTTTCTTTTTGGACCAAATCATACAATTTGACTGTGTGACAGACCTGGAGAATGGAGGACCACCTTCCACCTCGATAGATTGTGTCGTAATAGCCGTGCAGCAACCCTAGGTGGTATAATATAGGTGATGATGATAATGATGAGGCATTCATTTTAACTGATTACAACGATCAGAGGGTTTGATGTGCACTGGCATATTTATTCATGAAATGCGATGACATCGACAACACATTTTTATCAGCAGAGTGTAGAATCCGTCTGCCCTGCACCTAGATCAGTGCTTCTTAACCTGGGGTTCGATCGAACCCCAGGGGTTCGGCGAGTCGGTCTCAGGGGTTCGACGGAAACTCTGCCATGGAGGTTAAGACACACCTGACTCAACATGTCATTTAGTTACGACACGCCTGCTTGGCCATCGCTGGCTGCAGATGATCACATGACATTGCTTGTCCAATCAGTGCTGCGGGAAATTTAGTTTGCTCAATAGTCAACGTGTGACTGTCGTGATAGTACCTTGCGTGACTTTTTTTGTTTTTTAAAAGTTTTAACACATACTATGTTGAGCAAAAAAAAAAAGAACGTGGTCGGACGAATGTGTATCACATGGCTTCACGTACCTCACGGAACGCGATGGGACTCGGCATCCTATCTGCATGATTTGTCACGCCAAGTTGAGCAACTCTCATGTCGGATCAGGCAAAACTGAAGGAACACTTCTTGGATTATATTTTTATTTTTCACTCTGGATTTGCTGGATGCGCGTATGAAGTGGTTGGTTTAAGAACCAATCGCCGAGATCAAATTCCCCCAAATGGCATTACACCACCTGTGCCACAACTTAGACCTGCTCTGAGCTGGTCTAAAGTCTAGTACATTGTTAGGTGCACCGGGGACGTGTAAAATAAAATGCCCTCAATCCACTCCAGCACGGTCTGCCAAATTCCCAAATACGATAAGCTAGACTTGCCCCTGTCATGAATATGAAGATGTCATTTTTTTTTCAAGACAGAGTGCACATGGTGCTGTGTCACAAAATAGAGCCCCTTTAGTTTCCTCACATTATGTCTCATCATTCTTCATCTTTCAACTGCGCTGTGCATTCTGCAAATGTCATGTTTTCCTCCACTGCTCAGCCATCAGATAACACTGGGGAAACAACTTTTTTTTTTTTTAGCTGATTTTAACAAATATTTGCATGCGGAACCCAAAACTGATGTTGGTTTTTCTCTCTCACATAAAGTTTTTGAGCTACAGGATGGCCGTTTTCTTGAAAAATAAGAAATAAATGTGTATGTATGTAAATAAGACAGTGAGATGGAAATGTTACAAGCTTTGAAAAAACATGCATAAAATTAAATAGATCTTACAAGGCCCATGGTTACAAGGTTAAGAGAAAAGCCATCCCTAATCCTCTTACTACCTCCTATCCTAGCTCTCGGTTTGTGATCGTACTAACCTTTTTGGAGCTGCACACCCCTCTCACGACACCGTCTCAATTGTGACTGCACAAAGTTTTATTTTAGTGAATCAGTGGGATTTTTTTTTCTAGTAATCCGCGGAGAATAAAACTGATGGCAATTTTGGAATCAGCATGGCAATTTCAGTTTTAATCAGTCTAAAAATGTAATGTAATGCATTTTTTTCCTGACAATTTGTTCCCCGGTGTGATTGACTTGATTTGACCACCGACAACCAACGTTTTTTTTTTTTTTTCCTCGCCTCAATTTTAATTCATAACCTTGATTTATTGCCATGCGTGATTGTGTCTCCAGGGCAGACAGGGCGGGGTCGAGATTGACCCCTGGGAAGATGCTGACTACAACCTCTATAAGGTTATTGATCGCCTCGGGTTCATGCAGTAAGTCCATTTTCTTGGTCTGTCGACTGACGCAACAGCTTACTGTGACTTTGTGGCAATATCTTTCTGTTAGTCCCATTTATTGATTGATTGATTTGGTTTCTAGTGAAAGTGAGCTGCCTGCACCAACTGCAAATGAAGAAAAGGTACAATGTTCTGCGCATTTCCACTTTTTACACTTGAGGGCATCGGCGCCTTTTATGACTATAGAGCCCATAGTGTCCGAGGCCAGTCAGGGAGGCAAAACAGTGCCCGTGTGGAAGGGTTGTGTGAAGATTAACACCCTCACTCCTTTTGTGTTCAGAGCTATCTCCGGTGTCCCCTCACACGAATCATCTCAATGTTCAAAGCTGCAATGAGTATCTTGCAGAAACTTGCCCTTCCCGCATTTATGTCTGACAGACAAATGCGACGAAAAGCCGGCTTCATTGTTATTATTATGCCGCTGATGTGGACATTTTGCATGAAGTCAATGTGAAAGGGACGAGTTACGAAGTAACAGGAGAGGTCAGTCCTTCTACTCACTTGCTCACTTCATTGCTTGTTTGTTTGTTTTTTTTCCCACAGCTGAAACATCTGGAAGTGGAGAGGGCAGAAAAATGGCTGAAGATGGTGAAGAAGTGGGATAAATACAAAAACGGTGATCGAGTGAGTAGCAGCCAACATATCCAAAGGAAGAATCACGGGAGACCACTCGATCCTAAAAGACGGCTGACAGACTGGTTATTAAGAGCTAGCCGCTAGGTCCCAGCACTAAAATGCTGATAGTGTGCTCATGTTTTGGATGCTTTTTGCTCGCTTTTGATATTTTTCACATGATCCATCAAAAGATGCCTTAATGCATCTACCGTAATTTCCGCACTATAGAGCGCACCTGATTATAAGCCGCACCCACGACATTTTTAGAGGAAAACCAATTTTGTACATACACAAGCCGCACCCGTATATAAACCGCATGTGCTTTTCTAATCTTACCTTTTCTACTCGAGCGCCCCTGGTGGCCGTTAGAAAGATTACACATATTGGCCGCATCACTGATAAGCCGCAGGGTTGAAAGTTTGGGGAAAAAGTAACGGCTTATAATCGGGAATTTACGGTATTATGATTGTTATGGCCCACAGCAACAAAGTTAACGAACATGTCGACGGTCTAAACATGACGTCGATCTTACCCAACTAAAAACGTCCGGTTTTGCATCTGCCACATTTTTGACTCTCCCGTTTCACTCTCAGATGGTGAAACGGGTCTACAAAGGCATCCCTGTCCAGCTTCGAGGTCGTGTCTGGTCTCTGCTGTTGGATGTGGAGAGCACCAAGAAGGTCAACGAGGGCAAATATGAGGTAAACAAACACAATAATAATTTGACTGTGCAAAAGTGTGGAGAATGAGTGCGCTGTCTTTTGATATGAACCCCCAGAATCGGGGAAAAACAGTCAACGTTGTTCTAATATGTGGACAAGGACAGTAGTGGTGAAAGCAAAACTATGGAAATGTTTTCTCTTTAAAAAAACGGATATCGGCAATATTAAATGGTTCCCCGTCATCTTATATTCCGCAGGGGCTGTACATAAAATCCTGCGTGATCGTTTGTCATGTTCACATGTGTGGAGCCAAAATTGTTTTTGCGATCATGAAGCTTTTTTTTTTTATTCGATTACAATTCAATAAGATGAACCAAAAGTTCTGTAAAGGAGTTGGAGGGCTTTGCTCTGTGTAAATTTAATTTGGGGCATGATCAGATTGTCCTCACACAATCAAGCTGGAATAAGCTAGCGGTGCGCCATTCATGCGTCATGTACCGTAAATTCCGGACTATAAGCCGCTACTTTTTTTCCCCAAACTTTCAACCCTGCGGCTTATACAGTGGTGCGGCCAATATGTGTCATTTTTCTAACGACCACCAGGGGCGCTCGAGTAGAAATGGTCAGATTAAGACTGCTGCGTCACAGGCACCGTTTGGGAAGAAAGTTATATTATTATTATTGTTAAGTTATATGATTAAAACTCTCTCTGTGTACCGTCTTTCTTTGTAAATATGTTTTAATGTGGGCACATGCGGCTTATATACACGTGCGGCTTGTGTATGTACAAAATTGGTTTTCCTCTAAAAATGTAGTGGGTGCGGCTTATAATCAGGTGCGCTCTATAGTGCGGAAATTACGGTACTTGATTCATATCACATGACATCATATGAATTTTTTTTTTCCTCGACTACTTTGGCAATGAATTTGTGAGCTTTGCTTCTGAACCCCCTGATTCACAGTGCCGCCATTGTTTATCTGCAACTGCTCAGTCTAAGGCCTGTCACGAATTAGCAACAATTCGGACCATAAATGCCATCCATGTCCTTTGTCTTTGCTGCTAATCTGGGATGCTACAAATTGTGAAAAATAAGAATAATAAGATAAGATATCCTTGATTTGTCCCACATTGGGGAAATTTACAGTCTACAGCAGCAAGATTGGGTAGAAAGAAGAAAGAAGAAAAACAAAGTGTTCGCGTTCACAAAATAAATGTTACAGTTTCAATGTACACCTTTCAACTACCGTAATTTCTGCACTATAGAGCGCACCTGATTATAAGCCACACCCACTACATTTTTAGAGGAAAACCAATTTTGTACGTACACAAGCCGCACCTGTATATAAGCCGCATGTGCCCACATATAACTTAACAATAATAATAATAATCTAACTTTCTTCCCAAACGGTGCCTGTGACGCGGCAGTAAAACAGTAGCAACATGGTAACAACACGCTAGCAACAGAATAGCAAAGCGTCATATGCCTTTCTTTTTGCATTTTCCATGACGAGGGTATGTTCACGCTAATTTAATTGATGCACAAGACAAGAAGTTGCAGTCTTCCTCGACGCATATATTCCACCGGTCTTAATCTGACCTTTTCTACTTGAGCGCCCCCTGGCGGCCGTTAGAAAAATGACACAAATTGGCCGCATCACTGTATAAGCCGCAGGGTTGAAAGTTTGGGAAAAAAGTAGCGGCTTAAAGTCCGGAATTTACGGTAAGTGCAATATAAATATAGATCTAGATAAGGTGGCTGTGCTATTTACAATTGTTTTCCACATTCCACAAATACAACCCGCACGCTCTTAAGATTTCAGTGACCTTGCGAAATCAGTGTAAATATGTCTTGTCCTTGTGTAACTTTATCTTGCAATCGCAATCATCATCCTTTCACGAAACGTCGGCTTTCACAAATATACGCCGTATGCACATCTTAAAACGTCTTCACTTCTTGGTGTCGCAGAAAATGAAGGAACAAGCCAAACTCTACTCCTCTGAGATTAAACAGATTGACCTCGACATCAACAGGACCTTCCGCAATCACGTCATGTTCATGGACCGCTTTGGAGTCAAGTAAGGATTCACTTTTAACGCTTTGATCCACAAGCAGACCGATCAACAAAAGGATAACTTGAAAAGACGAACACATAATGGGGGGGGGGGTTCTCGAACTTGTTTCGAATTTGACCACGAGAGTGACTGACGAATGCCAAATTGTTTGAGTTCAATTGGTTTAGATATCAACCATCCATGCGTTTTCTAATTGCCCTTATCCTCACAAGGGTCGCGAACGTGCTGGAGGTTATTTTAGATCTCATTACGTCATGAAATCAGGGAGCATTTTTGTGCTAAGCCTGGACATTTGCAACCCCACTGTAGACTGAGAGAGAGAGAAAAAAAGCAGGCTGTGTTTTGGTTTCAATGGAATGTTGCGCTCTACAGCATGATGTCATGGTAATAGATCACTGGGCCTATTTTGGAATCCGTACTGGAAAGTATTGAGCAGCAAATAGTCTCGTTCTAACTGCAAAACGCACATCCCGGTCATAAAAGAAAGTTGGAGAGCTTGGGCTTCTGTTCTCTGAAGGAATGTTTCCAGCCACTGTGTAGTTTGATCGCTTAATTGGCCTCCTTATGGTCGAGGGTTGGTTGTGGTTTACGTTTTAGACATGTATATTCGCTGTCCTGTATATTGCAGATGTTTCTGCATCTGTTACGCAAAATATGGAGCTGAGGACGAAGCTAACGGTGGTTTGCATGAATGTGCTACCTGTATTTCTGTTTATGACCGAAGTCAACTACCGTCATTTCCGCACTATAGGGCGCACCTGATTATAAGCCGCACCCACTCCATTTTTAGAGGAAAACCAATTTTGGACATACCGTAATTTCCGCACTATAGAGCGCACACGATTATAAGCCGCACCCACTACATTTTTAAGAGGAAAACCAATTTTGGACATACCGTAATTTCCGCACTATAGAGCGCACCTGATTATAAGCCGCACCCACTCCATTTTTAGAGGAAAACCAATTTTGGACATACCGTAATTTCCGCACCTGATTATAAGCCGCACCCACTACATTTTTAGGGGAAACACAATTTTATACATACACAAGCCGCACCCGTATATAAGCCGCATGTGCCCACATTAAAACATGTAAACGTATTTACAAAGAAAGACGGTACACAGAGAGAGTTTTCAAAGTTTTAATAATATAACTTAACAATAATAATAATAATAATCTAACTTTCTTCCCAAACGGTGCCTGTGACGCGGCAGTAAAACGGTAGCAACATGGTAACAACACGCTAGCAACAGAATAGCAACGCAGTATAACAGGTCTGGTAAAAGAACATACCGGTACTTGTAAAAATCACGGTGAGCCGTCGTTTATGCCAAGTTGACGTGCAGCAGCTCTGTTTCCTTCTTTATCGGACAGCTCGATTGCTTTTAGTTTGAAAGCTGCGTCATATGCCTTTCTTGATGAGGGTATGGTCACGCTAATTTAATGTATGCACAAGACAAGAAGTTGCAGTCTTCCTCGACGCATATATTCCACCGCTCTTAATCTTACCTTTTCTACTCGAGCTCCCCCCCCTGGCGGCCGGTAGAAAAATTACACAAATTGGCCGCATCGCCGAATAAGCCGCAGGGTTGAAAGTTTGGTGGAAAAGGTAGTGGCTTATAGTCCCGAATTTACGGTAAAGTCAAAAATTCAAAGTACCTGTAAGTAAAAAATAATGTAGAAAAAAAGTAGCTGTTATTGAAAGTCCATCTAGCACATGTGATTTGGGATGGGTTTTTGGGAATGTTTTCTCTCAAACAATACAAGGTAAAAGTAACAAGGAAATACAGTAGTTGACTCAGGTTGTTATTTTGAACATGCCCTCCCCTTTTTTTTTTTTTGGCAGACAGCAGTCTCTTTTCAATGTTCTGTCGGCGTATTCAGCCTACAACGCAGTAAGTGGTACTTTTGCTTCATCATAAAAAAAGCACTCTTGCAGTAGTTGAACTGTTATGAAGAGGAGTCAAATCTTTATTCATTTCTTATTTCACCTTCACTGCAAGCGTCTGTAACCCGGAAATGACTTGAAATGTCACCGCAATGTATCACCACATAAGACCAACTATTGTTATGGTGCCTTTTTTAAGTATTGAAAATTATTATTATTATTATTATTTTGCTTATTCAAGAATCTTTCATTCATAGGAAAATTTACATCAGACTGTTTGCCGTTAATGTTTGATTTGAAATGGATAAAAATCAATACTTTTTGACAAAAGATAGGTCAGTTTATGATGGTTTAGTTTTGGAATTCTTTGACACCCCGAGTCGAGACTGTTTTCACATGCTTTCGAGTTCCCTGCCAAAACAGAGAAGAAAAATCCCAAATATGAGACTTTTATCGCCATGGTGATAGTGTTCAAAGCGTGAGGACCTCAACAACCCCCATAGCCAATATTTTCACAATAAAATCCTCAATATCGCACGCGTTTACCTCCACCCTGCCACATTTCAGGACCGCTTCAAACAATTCCAACTTCAAGTTTCACATTCTATATTAACTCATTCACTCCCAAAGACGTTTTTAAACGTCTTTTCAGACTTGGTCCAGAATTGGCTGGTACTGAATGAGTTAAATCAAATTGACAGTGTTTCACATCACTCACGTCCTCACTCACAGCCACTTACACGCCCACCCTTCACTGATTGGCGGGCTGCTTTCCCGCATGCCTGGCCTCAGTCACGTCCTCACTCACGGCCACTTACACGCCCACCCTTCACTGATTGGCTGGCTGCTTTCCCGCATGCCTGGTCTCACTCGCGGCCACTTACACGCCACCCTTCACTGATTGGCCGGCTGCTTTCCCGCACGCCTGGCCTCACTCACGTCCTCACTTACAGCCACTTAGACGCCCACCCTTCACTGATTGGCTGGCTGCTTTCCCGCATGCCTGGTCTCACTCGCGGCCACTTACACGCCCACCCTTCACTGATTGGCCGGCTGCTTTCCCGCACGCCTGGCCTCACTCACGTCCTCACTTACGGCCACTTACACGCCCACCCTTCACTGATTGGCTGGCTGCTTTCCCGCATGCCTGACGTCACTCACGTCCGCCTTTTCTCTATATAAACAGCGTGTCGGCTCTCAGTCAGGCTTTGGAACTCGGCTCATACACTAGACGCTCCGCATTATAAGGCGTCCTGTCCATTTTGGAGAAAATTTAAGACTTTTAATGGCGCCTTATGGTCGTGAAAATACGGTAATTGTTTTCACCTTGTCCTGTGCTCTGCAGGAAGTGAGTTATTGCCAGGGCATGAGTCAGATCGCTGCGCTGCTGCTCATGTACATGAATGAAGAAGACGCCTTCTGGGCACTGTCACAGCTGCTGACCAACCAGAAACACGCCATGCACGGTGAGATGACGTTTCGAGGATGACGCACAACCGTTGTGTTCGAAGAATAGGAAATGGTCATTGGACAGGTCATTGTATGTTGCTCTTGGGATGCGCAGGGCCGAGCAACTTCCCGTTGGGCGTTCCGATTTTTGCTCTTTCAAACAAGGATGGATCTCATTTTCAAAGTATCTCTTGTTGCCTTGCCCACGACGCCCCCCCGTTTTCCCTTCTTTCAGGATTTTTTGTTCCCGGGTTCCCCAAACTTCAGAGATTCCAGGCACATCATGATCAGATCATTTCCAAACTCATTCCCAAACTAAAGAAACATATGGTGAGACGTGAGCGTGTCGTGTTGCGCAATACACCTGTAAAAGATGGAGTGGCGCGTGCAAGTTTTCAATTCTAATAAGCGTTACCATGAATGTGTTTCTGTGCAGGACAAAGAGCAGATGTCGACAGGCATTTACAGTACCAAATGGTTCTTACAATGTTTCATTGACAGGGTGAGTACATTCACAAAAAGACACAATAGTTGATTGACAGGAGTAACAATCACCCTTTTTTTTCCCACCATTATCATAATTCTTTTTTACGTTTTTTGGGGGGGAGGGGGAGTCAAGACAGTTTGGGGACAGCCTTTTTGTGTAAGTCAAATTGCCCATTGTGAAAGGAACATTGATGATAAAAAATCAATGACGATATAAATTGCCCACTCCGTAGTCAGAGTATCATTTTTCTTTCATTTTTGTCTTTTTTTTAAATCTCTGGAATGCTGCATCAGAAGCAATATGAACCGTTCAGCTTTCCCCGAACTAATTTAGGCCCACAATTCTGCGGCGGGGGTTTGGCACCGCCGGGTCACTGTCAGCACTTCTCTTTCCCAGAGAGTCGTCGTCTTCGCTGTGGGGCTTCTAAAAGCAAACCAAACAAATCGTCCGCTTTGGCTGGAAGGAGATCCCCCCACCCAAGATTCAAGAATCCATCGTGATGATGTGATTTTTTTACAGACCCCGTTTACTTTGACCCTTCGCCTCTGGGACGTTTTCATTCTGGAGGGAGAGAGGCTCCTCACCGCCATGTCCTACGCCATCTTGAAGCTACACAAGAGTAAGATGATATTGTCAACCGTTTTAACACACTCTTGCGTATCATGACATATTTGACCCCTTGTGAGGATAAACGGATCAGAAAATGGATGGATGGATGGATAATATTTAGTAAAGGACATTTTTGGTTGTGTAGCGTATAAGGGCGGTCCTTGCAAGCTATTGGACCATTTTCGGCTCAGACTGTGAAGTTTTGAGGTGTATGTTTTGGTATCATTTGCATGATCTTACCATAGGCTCATGCGCGCGTCTATCTGCTTTTGGACAGAGCGTCTCTTGAAGATGTCCCTGGAGGAGCTTCGAGAGTTCCTGCTGGAGCGCATCGCCGAAACGTTTTTTTACAGTGACGACCTGGTCATTGAACAGCTACAGGCCTCTATGACTGAACTACGGAAGATGAAGCTGGATCTTCCTCCCCCAGGTATATATAACTGGTCAATTGAATCCTGACTGCTTCCAGATTGTGTCTCATTTTTGTACGACCACAACCAATGCACTGAGCGTGGAAAGTATGTCATCAAGCTATATGTCGTGCCTTTTTCCAACAACAAAGGACAGCGCAGGCCTGGCACAGATACAACCTGGAAAGTTGTTTACGATGGAAAGTAGCCACCGGCTAATTCCGGCATATTTCCAGTGAATGTTCATCAATATGCCCCGCCCCTTTTAAAGAAATACCGCAATTTCCGCACTATAAGCCGCACCTGATTTTAAGCCGCACCCACTACATTTTTAGAGGAAAACCAATTTTGTACACACACAAGCTGCACCCGTATATAAGCCGCATGTGCCCACAATAAAACATGTCAACGTATTTACAAAGAAAGACGGTACACAGAGAGAGTTTTCAAAGTTGTAATAATATAACTTTCTTCCCAAACGGTGCCTGTGACGCGGCAGTAAAACGGTAGCAACATGGTAACAACACGCTAGCAACAGAATAGCAACACAGTATAACAGCTCTGGTAAAAGAACATACCGGTACATCGAAGTCACCGTCCTCAGTGTCGGAATTAAACAGTGTCATAAAGACCGGTCTTAATCTTACCTATTCTACTCGAGCGCCCCCTGGCGGCCGTTAGAAGAATTACAAAAATTGGCCGCATCACTGTATAAGCCGCAGGGTTGAAAGTTTGGGAAAAAAGTAGCGGCTTATAGTCCGGAATTTACGGTACATTGTAAACTATTTATATTCACATCTCTATGCAATTTAGAGCAATCAGTGAACCTAAAATCGAAGCTGGAGTCGGTTTCCTGGAGAGACACTGACACAAACACAGTAACCAGATGCGAGATCCACACAGAAAAACCCAAAGCAACACATACAGTATTCCACCTGAAATGTTTTTGAGTGCTAACCGATCCCAACCGCTCCACTTTGACCAGTATTTATCCACTGGTTTTCTCAGGTAAGCCCGAAGAGTTGCCACGGAAGCCTTTGGGCCAGGAGCTTCCAGTGCTGCTGACTCCACTGGCGCCATCCAGAGGCAAGCCCCCCACGGCCAGAGGTTGTCCCAAAGCAGGACTCAGCTTGCACATCATATCCAAGCAGCCAGATTCCATCTCCCCTGACCAGAGCCCTACCAAGGACATCAATGATCTCCATCCTGTTGACCACGAGGAGGTCCCCCTTCCTTCCCCAGACCCCATTATCATCCATAACCAGGCCCTGGACACTTCAGATGACTTCCCACTTACGGGACCGCCGCCTTACCAGCCCCCAGAGAGTCAAGCAACCGGAACTGCCGATCGGCTCTCGCGGTCTTACGAGTGGAAGATTGCGGTGCAAGCTGACCACTCGGGACTCGCAAATACACACTCGACAGACGACCTCACCCCTGCGACAATTAGCACCGAGGGATCATCCAACGGGGTCCCAAGGACTCTATCGGCCCCCCTATTTTCTGCTCACTCGGAAAGTGAAACGGCAGCAGAGATAGGGGAGGGTAGTTCCCTCGTCCAGCTGTCGGATTCTCTGTCCTCCAATAGGACCCTGAGCCAGGACCAGGCCTGAACACTTGATGAATGCCCGTTGTTTGTTCGATAACCAGCTCATAATTGGCCATGTACATTCAATTTGGACTGCCTTGTGCATATGCTTTGCTCTGTGAAGAGGATTAGCAACGAGGTACATTTGCACCACAGTCTGCGGCATTGTTCCCAGTAAAGTATTAACACCACGTTATTTCATTTCTTCTTCTTATTATTATTCTCCATAAACAATTGAACTACCGTAAATTTGTGTAATTTTTCTAACGGCCACCAGGGGCGCTCGAGTAGAAAAGGTCAAATTAAGACTGCCGCGTCACAGGCACTGTTTGGGAAGATAGTTATATTATTCTTATTGTTAAGTTATATTATTAAAACTTTGAAATCATTAAATATTCAAGATGGCCGCCATCACTTTTATGACCGCCTGATCTGGGCGGAATTCTAATTTTGAAATTGGCCAAAAGCGGCTTATAGTCCGGAATTTACGGTAAATTGTTTTTAACAGTATTACTTACACACACACACACACACACACCCACACACGAGGGTGTGTTTGTGTAAATAAAGTGAATGTTTCAGTATAACGACTTAATGTTTTTGGAATGTGGGAGGAAACCGGAGTACCCTGAGAAAAGCCACGCAGGCACAGGGGAAAACACGCAAGCTCCACACAGGGAGGACGGAGCCTGGATCGAACCGACGACCTCTGCACCGTCAGGCAGACGTGGTAACCAGCCGACCACCGTGCTGCCCCAGGATCTTTTTCTTTTTTTTTTGTTTTTCCAAATATTGTCCCAAATATTTAGAAGGTTGCATTGCTATCTATTAACATTTGGATGAGAGAACATTATAAAATAGGCCATATTTCTATATCTACTGTACTCGCTTATCATGAGAAAAATAGTTGTGCGATACGGTAACTGCATGAACAACTTGGTAATATTGGCACGCTGTCGAGGCAGCATCTGTTTTCCTTACTTTTCTCTGCAGTTTGCATACAAAATGCACAAACGTATGTCATGTGGCGTGTCACCTCGATTTCAAATTAGGTACTCAGTCTGGCAAGGTACATTTTGAAAAGTTTGATTGTGGTTTGGGTTGGTCTTGGAATATTTCAGTGACTCCATAGAGTAAGAAATTAGAATTGACTGCTGTTGTAAGTTGTGTTTATCATAAACGTCTTCAACGGTGTGCGCGTGTGGGAGTTTACAAAAACATCTTTTATGGTGACTCCCTGCTAGTTCCTCAATTGGAGAAGAGATGCTTATTTTTCATAATGGTCAGTATTTGAAATACCGGTATCTCTTTTTCAAGATTTCCAGTATTCTAGTGTTTATAATCAATGTCTTCGTAGGAAATATAGGATGGTTTTCATTTTCAACTTCAGAGCCACTTTAAGCGTCGTGTATACCATTGGTCTCAAACGTGCGGCCCGCGGGCCAACTGCGGCCCCAGGATGATAATTTGCGGCCCCCGTCTTAATATGAAAGATTAATATTCGGGCGGCCCGCAAGATTGATATGAATGACTCTTGTTGTGCGCGGAGCT
This sequence comes from Hippocampus mohnikei, assembly GCA_026261675.1. Classification (NCBI taxonomy): domain Eukaryota; kingdom Metazoa; phylum Chordata; class Actinopteri; order Syngnathiformes; family Syngnathidae; genus Hippocampus; species Hippocampus mohnikei. Next base: position 972,447 of record JAKGUB010000340.1, read on the forward strand.
GAACGAACCAATCACGGTGAGGTATTGACCCTATTCCGCCCCGCCCATTTTTTAGAGGAAATAAAATCTGAATATGGGGATGTGCTCTACTTCACTGAGGTACGTTGGCTCAGGAGGGGAAACGTATTGAAGAGATTTTTGGAGTTGAGAGCAGAAGTAAAAGACTTCATGGAGAAGGACGGGGTGGCTTCTTTTGAAAATTATTTTATTTAATTCATTATTTTGTGTTAAAAATCAAGATATTTGAGAACATTGGAATGATTTATCAGCGCTTTTCTTGTGGAAACCCTGACGCGGCCCAGCCTCACCCAGACTCTGCCTCCAGTGGCCCCCAGCTAAATTGAGTTTGAGACCCCTGGTGTATACCGTTTCAAGCAGAAAAGTCAAATACGGGGCGTCACTCTTTTTGACTTATTTAAAAATGTTTGTAGGTTTGATTTTTTTTTTTTTTTTTAAATCGGGGAACAAAGATTGTGAAACCTTTGCTTGCCCTTTTACCTTTTTTGTACTGATATTTTGAGGCCTTGTTTGAAGCGATGTTGCTTCTTCTGTGGTCATTGCGCTTTAAACGCAGGATACATCATCCCTAAAAAAAAATGGAGAAAAAGAAAAGTTGGACTTGAGGCCTCTGCGATGGTGAGCTGGCTCACTGTTAGAATTGCACCGAATGAATCTGTCCCCTTAGCCTCCTTTTCTACTCGGTAATTTTAAATTGAGTCCATCAGTAGCGTACTTGGAATATTTAATGCATGAAGCGATTTTAAATGGTGATCACTCCTTTCTTTTTCAGGCTGATTTCTTTTTTTTTAAATCATTGATGAATCACCCTGGCAACGAACATGTTTAGATTATGAATTAAATATGTAGGTCCCATAGCAAGTTTTTGTTTTTTTAAGACAGAGGGCAGTGCAGCCTTGTGCTCAAAAACAGTCAAACGCTGCCATCTTGTGGTTGTTTGAGGTTAAGCATTGATTTCACACAGAGATGGAGTTGAATTCTGCTGACCGTTCCGGTCATTTTGTCCGAATTTCCATTTCATTTCATTTCTGTGAGCAGAAAACGACGCGTTATTGTGTGTTTCGTATTACCATGCCAAACACATTTCTTTACTTTGGGTCTGTTAAACTCTGGCTTTTAATTATTAAAATGTTTGATTCCAGTCTGCGTGGCGTGGTATTGACGTTAAATGTACAGTACTGTATTGCACAGCACAACAGAATTGCACGTCACCAAGAAAGTGAAATAAACACACCAAGACTAATGGCTGAGCGTGGAGGCAGGTTTTGGTGACTGAAGAAAAATGCATCAATCCCAAACATAGTGAGTTCCTACTAAATGTAGACAACTACTATATATATATATAATATATATATATATATATATATATTAGAGCTGTCAAATGATTACAATATTTAATCTAATTAAAAACTCAACTGTCATAATTAACTAAAAATTAATCATGATTATTCACTCATTTTTGATCGTTTCTGAATTTCCTTTGATTTTTTTTGTCCTATTTTCCCCCATTTTAATGCTCTCATCAACATGGAATCATGAATCAGTTTTCTATGTGCAAAATGCAAATATTTACTGAAATAACAATTTCGATTTTCAATTTGACATGAACATTTTTCACTTGGAGCAGTTATTCACACATTATCTCTCACACAATATTACTGTCCATCAACAACAGTGAAAAATATTTTGTCACACAACAGCTGCTTGAACAGCTCTTTTTATGGAATCAAAACAGCGCAATATAACATTATAAAGTGCACATCTAAGGTAAACTAGTACTCAGCCTATAATGGATTTAAGCCATACTTCGTTTTTCTCAAATTTGCTTTGAACACAGCAGTCAGGCTATGCTGATTCTGTTGATCCTTCCTGCTCAGAAGTCTCTCTACGGTTTTGTGTCGACATCATTTCGGATGCTTGTAATGGAGGCTCTCGCTGGCAATCCGTAGTGGAGTTGTTCAGTTCATTCCGTTTTTCACGGCCCCCTGAATAGGGATTGTCGGTCAGCATGGAAGGATCTCTCGTTCTGTACTTTTTGGATCATTTATTGGAGCACTTTGCAGCAGAAGTAGGAGTAGTAGTAGTAGTTGTAACAGAAGTATCAGAAGCAGGTAATAACCTAAACTACACATAAATGCAGTAAAAAAATTATATATCTATCTTTCTGCATCACAATGTAAATATGCATATACTTGACAATGAATACTTTTATTTAACGTTTTACGTTTAATAAATAATGTAATCAACCCCGATTTCACTATGTATCATTATCGTCATCATTATTCATTGTTTTAAACGTAAGAAAGCATACAACACAAACATATCAAGTCGAATCGAACAAAAGAACTACAAGTCCCAAGAGTCAAACCCGGAAGTGGAGCGCCGGCTTGATCCCAATAGTCAAGTGGAGCGCCAGCATGATTAACCCCAGCTGCAACGCAATTTACTTCGTTTCAACGTCAGATTGCAGCCGGACAAACATGACAACTATGCAAAAATGAGCTCAATAAAGACAGCCCTGTTCTAGCAACATTTTAGCCCACGCTTTTTAAATCGCCGATTGCGAACGCTAACTGACTGTGATTGCAAAAGCAGACAAACAAAGCAACAGATCGTGACCGAATCTAAAAGCTAACTTGACACATCTGACTTGATAAGAAGCAAACGCGTAGCTTACCATTGGTCCATGCCGGCGACGAAGCGAGTGTATTCACTCACGAAACAAAACTCTCTGCTGCTTTTAAACATCGCGCGAACGGTCTCCTGTCAGTGGAAGCCCCGCCCCTCTTAAAGCGCCAAAGCCCCGCCCCTCTTAAAGCGCCAGGTCAATCCAACACGAGTCGTTCGATGCAATGCGAATGATTTCAGCTTGAGTGGAAGCTGTGGACAATGTTGACAGGCTTGCATGCAGGAGCCATATATTTAGCTATGGCTTCAGCAAATGTGTTCTTGGTCGTGTCATCCATTTTCTTCGATTTGAAATGATCCATAGCTGTCTGTCTGAGACGAGGGGGCGGAGTTACACACGTCAGATGTGTGCTTGGCCATTAAGTGGTATTTCAGACTCGACGTGCTATCATGATAGCTCAGTTTACGACTGCAAAACATCCAGGTCACTTTGGTCTTGTCAGTGGAACAATCTGGCATTGAAAATGCTTTATTTTGAATGACCTGAATTTTTCCCCTCTAAATCATTTTCTACAATAGTTTTGTGAGACTGATGCCCTGAAATCGTTGCTATTCCAAAATAACACATTAAAAAAATATATTGTTTGTCTACAATGGTCCTCTTTAGACCGACGCGTGTCTTTATGAGGTCAAATAAAGCAGGGATTATTATTTAAAGAATCACTGCAAAAATGACGCAACACAACAATCAAACCCCAAATGTGTCAACCCTTGACGTGTCGACTCAACAAACAGTTGTTCACAAAAGTACACCCCACCTCCAAAGTCAACAGATTTATTTCCTTGAGCACTGAAGTTGTTTCACAGTAACATCACGAAGGGGAATGCATTGCCACTGGCGATCCCGCTCGTTCGTTATGCTCCGAGTCCATGTTTGTGTGCTCTGTATTCCCAAATGTAGAAAAAGAGGAAAAGCCAACAATGAAAGATATTGCTTTTAACCGCTCACTGAATAGCCAACGGGCCACGCAGCTGAGTGTGTGACCCGGTCGCCGGCGAGGTCCCACGTGGAGAGACGCAAAAGTCGGGGTGGATGAACTGCATGGGAAATGATATGCACTTCAACGAAAAGAAGTGGTTGAGGTCAGAGGGAAAAAAAGTATGACGCAATCAAATCAAAGCACATTGGGAACGTAGATGAGTTGAAAGAGAAAAGGGAACAAGTCTTACAAACAACATGCAAAGAAAAGAAAAGACAAATGCTGAAACATGCAAACAACCTTTGGAGGTCAAAACTCAGTCGGAATCCTCCTGGTGTGTTGAAACAAGCTTGTAAGTCAACCCGTCTTATTTACAAGATGAGAGCTTGGTGAGATCGGAGTCATCATACAAACTGATAGTTTAACAAGAAAGGGATTGTTCCTTTCAAAGAGCTACGTCTACATTCTTCAATTAGGGTCAATCATTTCCCCCAAACATATATTACAAGGTGACTTTCACCTAGAGAGAGAGAGAAAAAGAATTGAACTTCCACAAAACATCTCTGCATCCAAATAAATACACATGGCAAAAGCAAATAACGGGACCAAAAAATGCTTCGACATATTTTATAAATAAGAGAGAATAAATTAATAACAAAAATAAAGTACAAAAATAGACACAGCAGTGGTTCAATCTTCATCCTGCATTCGATAAAAAAAAAAACCCCAAAACCAAACCCCAAAAAAAAAAACAACCATTTCAAGTCAGGGGCTTAAATGTTCTGATCCACTCATTAAAAGTGCAAAAGGAAAATGAGACGTGTTGATGTGTTGTCAGAGAAGCCCAGTCGCAGCAGGCCAAGGCATCCTGCGTTCATTGTAAAAAAATTAATAAATAAATAAAATAAAATGCATGCAAAATAATACGCACACAAATGCCAAATGGTGATTGGATTCAGTCATTGCTTTGTCGGAATTACGAACTAAAAAAAAAGAAAATCGGCAAATGAAAAACACTCGTAGGGATGCTAGCCCACGTAAAAAAAAAAATAAAAATGCATGCAAAATAATACACACATAAATGCCAAATGGTGATTGGATTCAGTCGTTTTCTCGGAATTACGAATTTAAAAAAAAATTCGCCAAATGAAAAACACTCGTAGGGATGCTAGCCCACATAAAAAAAAAAATAAATGCATGCAAAATAATACACACATAAATGCCAAATGGTGATTGGATTCAGTCGTTTTTTTGTCGGAATTACGAATTTAAAAAAAATCGCCAAATGAAAAACACTCGTAGGGATGCTAGCCCACGTAAAAAAAAAAATGCATGCAAAATAATACACACATAAATGCCAAATGGTGATTGGATTCAGTCGTCGTTTTGTCGGAATTACGAATTTTAAAAAAATTCGCCAAATGAAAAACACTCGTAGGGATGCTAGCCCACGTAAAAAAAAAAAAATGCATGCAAAATAATACACACACAAATGCCAAATGGTGATTGGATTCAGTCGTCGTTTTGTCGGAATTACGAATTTAAAAAAAAATCGCCAAATGAAAAACACTCGTAGGGATGCTAGCCCACGTAAAAAAAAATAAATAATTGCATGCAAAATAATACACACATAAATGTCAAATGGTGATTGGATTCAGTCGTCGTTGTTTTGTCGGAATTACGAATTTTTAAAAAATTTGCCAAATGAAAAACACTCGTAGGGATGCTAGCCCACGTAAAAAAAATAAAAATGCATGCAAAATAATACACACATAAATGCCAAATGGTGATTGGATTCAGTCGTCGTTGTTTTGTCGGAATTACGAATTTAAAAAAAAATCGCCAAATGAAAAACACTCGTAGGGATGCTAGCCCACGTAAAAAAAATAAATAAATGCATGCAAAATAATACACACATAAATGCCAAATGGTGATTGGATTCAGTCGTTGTTTTGTCGGAATTACGAATTTAAAAAAAAAGTCGCCAAATGAAAAACACTCTAGGGATGCTAGCCCACGTAAAAAAAAAAAATGCATGCAAAATAATACACACACAAATGCCAAATGGTGATTGGATTCAGTCGTCGTTGTTTTGTCGGAATTACGAATTTTAAAAAAAATTCGCCAAATGAAAAACACTTGTAGGGATGCTAGCCCACTTCCGTCAATTATCTGGTATGTTGGAACGCAAATCAATGCAATCAAAGCAAAAAAAAAACAATGTTGTTTTCAAACGTACGACAAACTGTAAAATTCTATCCCCCCCCCGCCCCAATCTTTGCAATTCCAAATGTCAGCAAATGTCTCATTTTAGGATTCAAGTTAGTTCTGGGTTCCCCGATGTGACCAGGCCTTCACTACAGAGAACAGAACGTCTCCAAATAATTCGAAAAAACAGGTCACAACAACAGTTGATGTGGCTACGAAACATCACTTCATCTGTACAACAGAAGATCATTCATTGAACGCAAAATCCCGAGCCCCCGCGCATGGTTGGGCCGCATTCGAAAACAAAGCTTACAAATCCAACGAAAGAGATCTAGCATCTAAGTTATCCTTCTCAGCATCCGGCTCTGCTTCCTTCTCCCTTCTATCGTTTGCGTGCAAGTCAATACATCCCACATTTTTTGTTTTGTTCACATTGGCGTGTTTTGGTGTACACGTGGAGAGGAACTGAAGCAAAAATAAAATTGAAGATGTGTGCGAATGGACAAACGTCACTGTCTTAAGGCTACTCTTTTTTTTCTCTTTTTTCCTTCTTACAACTCATCCAGGAAGAATTCGGTCTGGCGGCAGGGGGGGGTGAAATGGGACTGACAACGGGCTTGAAGAGGAGCCAAGTGAGGGCGAGCACTCAGTCTTTTCCGCAGACGCCGGTGGCGACGGAGGGCCGCAAGCAGGCCGGCCGCTGTAGGCCGCTCTCAAGGAGGTGCTGAGGTTAATAGTTATTGTGGATGATCCCTGGTAACAGAGACAAGTCAAGCTATCAAACATGGGAGGAACACCCCCCCCCCGGGGACAGAGAGTGTGACAGGAGGCGGAGCCAACACAGCTGCAGTACAATTTGCGACAAATGAATTGAAATAGCCATTCCCATTATGCGGTATCAAATCCAGAGGCAAAGAAGAAATATTTGAGTGGCGTGTCCCATCTAAAGGGCCACGCAAGCAGCCCCCCCATCTTGTTTCGAGACCCGTTCTCATCTAGACATGCAACGGCGACTGCTCCTTAAGGTTGTTCTTGAGTCCTGGCAGCCGTCTTTGTTTTGTCTTTGCCAGCGGGGCATTTCGAGTCATTGGGCGGGGGCTGGTGGGACCTGCTGCCGGGAGCATGCTTGGCGGGGGAGCTAGGCTCGACGGGAGCGCCGTGGGGGGAGTGGGAGTGGGACGCTTGGGTGTTCTTGTCGTCTGAAAAAAGCTGTTTAATTACGTCAAAGAAGTTACTCAACGGGCTGCCTACAACAGACGGATAAAGAACAGACAAAACAGAGAGAGAGAGAAAGAGAACAAAAAAACAGATGAGCAATGGGGTTAACATGAGGAGAGGGATGAGAGGAAGAGCGCAGCTGGAGAAAACGAGACTCTTGCACATCTGAGAGGGGGCGCGTGGGTGCGTTGCGTCCGACAGGCTCTCGATGGTCATCCGCTCTGACTTGTGTTTTGATTGCTTATGCAATTCGCCTCATAGTATCTGCCACCCCGCTATCCACAACCAAAATACAGTGGTACCTCGGCTCACGAACTTAATTGGTTCCCAGAAAAGGTTTGTGAGCCGAAAAGTTCGTCTTCCGAACAATTATTTCCCATAGGAAACCATTCAAATGAGAATAATCCGTTCCCAGGTGCCCATAAACATAATTTTCGACGAAATAAGCCTTCAAACTACACAAAAATAGACCTTATTTTATGTATGATAAATGTGCTATTGTATTGAAATGAAAGAAATAAACTGTACTCGATCGTCATTTTCTTTAATGCCTTTTTGGGCCTGTGGCGGGGTCTTTTTCGGTCCCATAATAGCAAAAGTACACTCAATATGCTCCAAAAGTGTCTATCAAACACAAACCACGTCCGCATTCAAAGAAAGGGGTGACGAAGTGAACGCCGTGAGCGTGCGTCAGCTTGTCGCGGCCGCCACAGGGGGCGCTGTTCGACCGCTTGGTTTGGTTCGTCCGCCGAAAACTAGTTCGTCAGCCGAGACTAAATTCTCGCGAAATTAATGTTCGTGAGGCGAAAAGTTCGTGAGCCAAAGCGTTCGTGAGCCGAGGTACCACTGTAGTGACACACAGACAGTGTCGCTAAAAATGTGACGTTATTATCCTGAAGAAGGCAGAAGATGCTCTTGTATTAAGCACATCGTCATAATAGTGCGGCTGGTCTGTGTCGGCAAAATCTCACCCTGAGAGATTTTTACTTCACAAAAAGCAAAGGCTGTCCACGATGACATTTGGACTACATTCGAGACAACTCTTTGCCATGAAACACATTTGTGCTGCGTTCAGACGTGAGGTGAGCATTTCTGGCGCTGCCATTCCATACATCAAGTCAATGCATTTCACGCGGTCGGGCACCGTTCGTTACGCGAGGCCGTGCGCGTTTGGTGCGGAGAAAATCGGCACATTTGCCTCTTGGCCCAAGTTATCAAATGCCTCACAACAGCCAATCGGCTTCGGGAAACGGACCATGTCGCACGCGGCGTCCCGTACAGGTGCTTTTTGAGCACTGGACTACTTAAGGACTGCCAGGTCGACCGTTTGCTGTCGGATTATTTGCCTTGCTCACGACTCTCGTAATGATTTTCTCGATGTTTGTTACCTATTTCATTCCGCTCTTGTTCATGCCATAGTTTATCTCGTTTTGTAAATTGTGTTTATGTTGTATGAGTCGTAGTGCTCTTTTGGATTTGTCTCATACCGTAATTTCCGCACTATAGAGCGCACCTGATTATAAGCCGCACCCACGACATTTTTAGAGGAAAACCAATTTTCTACATGCATAAGCCGCACCTGTATATAAGCCGCATGTGCTCACATTAAAACATGTCAACATATTTACAAAGAAAGAGAGAGTTTTCAAAGTTTTAATCATATAACTTAACAATAATAATAATATAACTTTCTTCACAAACGGGGCCTGTGACGCGGCAGTCTTAATCTTACCATTTCTACTCGAGCGCCCCCTGGCGGCCGTTAGAAAAATGACACAAATTGGCCGCATCACTGAATAAGCCGCAGGGTTGTAAGTTTGGGAAAAAAGTAGCGGCTTAAAGTCCGGAATTTACGGTAATTGAATTTCCTTGTCTTTTTAGGACAAGCGATTTCCACTTTGTTATTTATGCTTTATCCTGATTCTGAGTACCAGCAACCTAATTTGTCCTTTGTCAGTCTTGCGCCTTCTGTCATAAAGCTTTTGGTAAAGACCTTTTTGTCCCTGTCTACATTCGTGGGATCCACCCCTATTTGGACAAAAACAGTATCACACCTGTCCAAAATCTGAGATCACAACAAGTTACATGACGTTGGTGCATTCAAACGACCTCAAGATATGCAAGATATAATTGAATCGAGATTTGAGAACCGAATAGTAATGAACTGCATTTCAATTATGGGGTCTCAGATTGAAAGCACCCTAAAACAGAACTGAAGACAATGGACCAGAGAGAGCAGAAAGTGGACGTTGTCAACCCTGGTGAGGGATGCATGTCAAATTGATTGCATCAGTCTCATTTTCTTTTGCTGAGATGGAGAGCTAATTGGCACAGTGGAAGACAACTCATGACAGTGGCCCGCAGAAGAACCACACAACCCATCTGGGCTCTGCAGCCACCGATCCAATTAATACATTTAGAAATGGATCATTTCATGCAACCGCTGATTTGTTTGGACTTATTCTGCAAAGTGAGCAAAGAACAAATGTCGCCATCTGGGGCCCCTGTGGACACTCAGTTGTGAATTTCCAGGCTTTCATTGACACCGCCTTCAGTTGCAGCTTATTTGCGGCTCTTGTCGCCTTAAAATTTGTCTCCGGTGAGTAAAAACAACATTTATTTGGTTGAAATCAGACATTACAGTTTATTCATTTGCAACAAGCTTCCAGACAGTTACAGTTTTGGGGCAGTAAATGTTGCCTTGGTCAAAATATATACCGTAAATTCCGGACTATAAGCCGCTACTTTTTTCCCCAAACTTTCAACCCTGCGGCTTATTCAGTGATGCAGCCAATTTATGTAATTTTTCTAATGGCCACCAGGGGCGCTCGAGTAGAAAAGGTAAGATTAAGAGCGGTGGAATATATGCATCGAGGAAGACTGCAAATTCTTGTCTTGTGCATCAATTAAATTAGCGTGAACATACCCTCATCAAGAAAGGCATATGACGCAGCTTTCAAACTAAAAGCAATCGAGCTGTCCGATAAAGAAGGAAACAGAGCTGCTGCACGTAAACTTGGCATAAACGACGGCTCACCGTGATTTTTACAAGTACCGGTATGTTCTTTTACCAGACCTGTTATACTGTGTTGCTATTCTGTTGCTAGCGTGTTGTTAGCATGTTGCTACCGTTTTACTGCCGCGTCACAGGCACCGATTGGGAAGAAAGTTATATTATTATTATTATTGTTAAGTTATATTATTAAAACTTTGAAAACTCTCTCTTTCTTTGTAAATATGTTGACATGTTTTAATGTGGGCACATGCGGCTTATATGCGGGTGTGGCTTGTGTATGTACAAAATGGGTTTTCCTCTAAAAATGTCGTGGGTGCGGCTTATAATCAGGTGCGCTCTATAGTGCGGAAATGACGGTGATCTATTTATTTATCCATTTCCATTCTTATAACTGCTATTACATTTATTGTCTTTTATATTCCAGCCTACATACTTTGTTACAGCTGCAGCTGTTCTAATTTAAAGTGCTTTATCAGTAAAGTGGAGTTGAGCTGCATTTGCTATGTCAAGCCTGTCGTAGATCCGTCTTTCATTTCAGAAATGTCTTCCAAAGCTCCTTTTAGCTCTCCATCTTTCTTCCATCACAACAACATCCATCCATTGAGACAAAGGCAGTTGGTAAGTGCAGTAACACAGTCAAGAGAGGATAGAACATGCATCGGTACAGCCGACAAATAAATGCACATTTACTTCCAAGCTTAAAGTTGGTCTCCAAATGTTGCTGCTCCATCTTGTCGCCTTGTTGTTGTGATTCACTTACCACGTTTATTCTCCGTAAACACAGAGACTTGCATGATACATCATGTTTCACTGCGGTGGATTTTTCAAATGGAAAGCTGATGAGGAGCGACGTACAACACGGTGTTAAACGATCACCATGCAAGGTTTGCACAGGTACACATATACTAGCGCAGACGCGCTCACACAATCTTTTCAATTGAATTGATTTTTCACTGATTAGATTTTGAAGATACCTGTCGTTGTATCGTTGCCTTCTTTCTTTTGTCTGGTCAAATCTATTTCTATAGTCTCCCTTGCTATTTATGTTCTTTTGTTCAGGGCTATGTTTTGTTGCAATGCTATTGTCGCGCTTCCCAAGGAACAACGCCTCAGCAGTGCGGTTGGTTTTAATTCGTTTTTTGAGCAGGTTTCTTAGTTTTAGGAAGTGTCTCCATCCATCCATTATCCAAGCTGAGGGGTCACGGCATGGCTGGAGCCTACCCCAGCTGTCTCCGGGCAGTAGGCGGGGGACACCCTGAATCGGTTGCCAGCCAATCGCAGGGCACACAGAGACCAACAACCATCCACGCCCACAATCACACTTGGGGGCAATTTAGAGTGTTCAATTAACCTACCATGCATGTTTTTGTCATGTGGAAACGAAACCAGAGTACCGGGAGAAAACCCACGCAAGCCCGGGGAGAACATGCAAACTCCACACTGTCATATAAGGACTATATGCATTGAACTTTACGACAACGGTTCGACATGCCGTAAAGAGCTGCTATCGGGTTACTATAGCAACCGACCTCGGGCATGTGAAGAAGACGTGTCTTCGTTACTGTTATACTGGCCTGCACTGTTTCCGAGCGACTAGTAAAGAACCTCTGTTAAGCACAACTCGCTGAGTGGACATTCTCAATAACATTACATGGTGTCAGAAGTCGTCGACGGACCTGCAGCTTCGGATAATGGTCCCTCTGCCGCTTTTGGGGGAAGGTAAAAGAGGAATTGCAGCGCATGGAGAAAAACAAGATAATTGAAAAGGTAACTGAACCAACAGACTGGTGCGCACCAATGGTGCCTGTCCCAAGAAAAAATGGCCAAGTGCGTATCTGTGTGGATTTGAAAAAGCTAAATGAGGCTGTGAAGAGAGAAAGATTTGTCCTCCCAACTGCAGAGGAAATCACTGCAAAACTGTGCGGCGCAACCATGTTTACGTCACTTGATGCAGCTTCGGGGTTCTGGCAGATACCCCTTCATCCACAAAGCAGCGAGTTAACCACATTCATTACGCCTTTTGGAAGGTACGCGTTTAAACGTCTGCCTTTCGGCATCACCAGCGCTCCAGAAATCTTTCAGAGGAAAATGATGGAGGCCCTGAGTGATCTTGACGGAGTGGCAATTTACATGGATGATGTACTAGTTTATGGCGACACACCAGAACAGCATGACGAGCGCCTACGCAAAGTACTGGAGAGAATCAAGTCGACAGGTTTGAAGTTGAACAGAGACAAGTGCGTGTTCGAAAAACCAACTCCACTTCCTGGGTCAACTGATTGACAAGTCAGGAGTAAAACCTGACCCTGAAAAGGTAAAAGCCATCAAAGAGCTCCCAGAGCCACAGAACGTCCAGGATCTGAAACGTGTCCTGGGCATGTTCACATACTTGGGGAAGTTTATCCCTCATTTGTCAACAGTGGGTCAACCCTTATACGAACTGTTGAGGTCCAATACCACATGGGCATGGGATCACCCGCAGAAAAAGGCATTTGAGCATATCAAAGTCATTCTGTCTACATCTCCTGTACTCAAGTTCTATGATGTGAACCGACCTACTACTGTATCAGCAGATGCAAGCAGTTACGGCATTGGAGGTGTGCTGCTACAACAACACGACGGTGACTGGAAACCGGTCGCTTACTGTTCTCGCCGCTTGTCAGATGCGAAACCAGGTATGCCCAGATAGAAAAGGAATGCCTGGCAAGTGTTTGGGCATGCGAAAGGTTTGAGAAATACCTGGTTGGGCTGGAGAACTTCAAATTGGTCACCGACCATAAACCTCTGGTTCCGCTGATAAATAAAAAGGATCTGGATAATGTTCCTATGCGTTGCCAAAGACTCTTAATGAGACTTATGAGATTTAAGCCTACAGCTGAATATGCGCCAGGCAAGACTCTTACCATAGCTGATGCATTATCCCGTAGCCCATTACAGTGCACAACGGAGGTAAGCGACACTCATTCGGATGTAGAGTGTTACATTGCAGCCATCATCACCGGCATGCCAGCCACACCACAAAAGCTTGAGGCTATAAAGCTAGCCACAGCAGCCGACAGTAACCTGAAGGTGCTACTGAGATATATCAAGTCAGGTTGGCCAAATTATGTAGGAAATGTCCCTATTGCCATCAGAGACTATTATCCAGTTAAAAGTGAACTGTCAGAGTACAAAGGTATTGTCACCAAAGGATGTCGCATATTAATTCCGGCCCCATTGAGAGGTGACATCTTGGATCGGATCCATGATGGTCATCAGGGCCTAACCAAATGCAGGGAGCGGGCCAATGCATCCGTGTGGTGGCCGGAATCTCCACTGACATCAAGCTGAAAGTGGAGTCCTGTCAAACGTGCTGTGAGATGAAACACACTCAGCGTAAGGAGCCCTCATCTCAACTCCTATGCCTGAAAGACCTTGGCAAAGACTTGCAATCGATCTTTGTGACTACAACAAGCAAACCTACCTAGTAGTGTCCGATTATTTCTCCAGGTTCATCGAGATACTCCATATGTCAACGACAACTGCTTCACAGGTCGTGTTGAAGCTGAAATCACTCTTTGCTCGCTATGGCTGCCCGGACCAGATTGTTTCGGACAACGGACCCCAATTTGCATGTGAGGAGTTCCAGAAGTTTTCCGTGACTTTGACTTTCATCACATTACTTCGAGCCCGCATTGTCCACAAGCCAACGGACATGCAGAAAGGAGTGTACAAATTGCAAAGAGGATTCTAAAGCAGAAAGACCCTTTACTTGCTCTTATGTGTTACCGTTCCACCCCATGCGTAACCACAGGCGTAAGTCCAGCAGAACTACTCATGGGGAGAAGGATTAGAACAACACTCCCAACGCTACAGTCAAATCTCCAACCCCAATGGCCAGACCTAGTTGCCGTAAGAAACAAGGATGCGAGGGAGAAACAGAAGCAAGCCTTCTACTTCAATCAACGTCATGGTGCAAGACCTTTACCCCTTTTGAGAACCGGCGATTCTGTTCTCACAAAGCTGGATCATCAGGATGCTTGGAGAACGTCGGCTGTCGTTACTGGTGACGGCGCAACTCCGAGATCCTATGTCATCGAGACGCACAAGGGGGCGACTCTGAGACGCAACCGTCGCCACCTCCTGTGTGTGCCTGCTTCTTCTGGAGGTACTCCACCCCCACAGTTTCAGCATCCTCAGCCGGAAGCTACTGTCCAACGGGCTGAAACCCCACCGGACACCTTGGCTACTCCCGAAATGAGCTTGCCTCGAACGCAAGATGGACAGCTATTCACGCGGTCTGGCAGGCTGAGTAGACCAGTGGACAGGCTGAATCTGTAAGGGTGTACGAAGAACGCTGCCCGAACAGATCGAAATGTTTTGTGAAAAAGAAAAAAAAAAGTTGTTACAGATGTTGAAGTTGTTAAAGATGTTGAAAGACGTGAAAGTAATCACTAGCTGCTTGTGTTGCTATTTGTATAAGGTATTTTTGCACTGAGGGAAGTAATTTTGTGTTGTTCTGAAATGAAAACAAAAAGAAAAAAAACAACCCCCCAAAAAAAAAAAAAAAAAAGAAAAAAGGGGAGATGTCATATAAGGACTATATGCATTGAACTTTACGACAACGGTTCGACATGCCGTAAAGAGCTGCTATCGGGTTACTATAGCAACCGACCTCGGGCATGTGAAGAAGACGTGTCTTCGTTACTGTTATACTGGCCTGCACTGTTTCCGAGCGACTAGTAAAGAACCTCTGTTAAGCACAACTCGCTGAGTGGACATTCTCAATAACATTACACACACAGGAAGCTATCCACCGTGCTGTCCTACATATAGGTGGCAGGAGGTTCAGTTAGAAGGGCAGTTCCCACCCCCTCACAAATACATAAACACACACACACACACTTTTCAAATTCAGATTTCACTTTCTGCATTGCCCGAGTTTCATGGGAAGAGTTTGGTGAGGCCATGGAAGCCGACTTCCGGACGGCTTCGAGGGAATTCTAGTCCACCATCCCACGTCTCAAGAGGGGGAAGCAGTGCACCACTACCATTGTGTACAGTGGGGATGGGCCGCTGCTGACCTCGACTCGAGACGTTGTGAGTCGGTTGTGAGGACTTCGAAGACCTCCTCAAATCCACCAACACGCCTTCCTTGGAGGAAGCAGAGTATGAGGACCCTGAGGTGGGCTCTCCTATCTCTGTGGTTGAAGTCACCGATGTGGTCAAAAAGCTCCTCGGTGGCAAGGCCCCGGGGGTGGATGAGACCCGCCCGGAGTTCCTCAAGGCTCTGGATGTTGCGGGGCTGTCCTGGTTGACACGCCTCTGCAACATCGCGTGGTGATCTGGGAGAGTGCCTCTGGATTGGCAGACCCCAAGGGTGGTGGTCACTCTTTTTAAAAAGGGGGACCGCAGGGTGTGTTCCGACTGCAGGGGGATCACACTCCTCAGCCTCCCTGGTAAGGTCTTTTCAGGGGTGCTGGAGAGGAGGGTCCGTCAGGAAGTCGAGCCTCAGAATGAGGAGGAGCAGTGCGGTTTTCGTCTTCAGTGTTGTCATCTCCTCCACATTGAGAGGAGCCAGATGAGGTGGCTCAGGCATCTGATTAGGATATCTCCTGAACGCCCCCCTGGTGAGGTGTTCCGGGAAGAGCTCGAAGAAGTGGCTGGGGAGTGGGAAGTCTGGGGTTCCCTGCTACAGCTGCTGCCCCCGCGACCTGACCCCGGATAAGCGGTAGAAAATGGATGGCTGGATGGAACTTGAATTGCCAAAAAGCAATTATTTTGCCTGTCGACTAGTCAAAGAGAACGGTCGCAAGAAATCGACAAATCTGATCATATGTACTGTAAATCGCAGCATATCACACCATCAAGCAGCTGCTCTTGAGTAATCATCATCAACTATTTAACTCATTCACTCCCAAAGACGTTTTTATACGTCTTTTCAGGCTTGGTTTAGAATTGGCTGGTACTGAATGAGTTAATAGCCTGAAATGTCTATCCAAACTAACAATTAAGATGCTAGCACATTCAGTTGTGATGAAAGCTTTCATCTTGTACCAGCATTGCTGATCTAATTAATATTATGTGCAGTTTATAAACGACGTTGCAACTTAAATCGAAGACGAGAATGTGGCCTTGAGATTTTTAGCTGTAAATGTTTAGTATAGGGGCGGCACGGTGGAAGACTGGTTAGCACGATCAGCGGAGCAGAAAATGGATGGATGGATGAATGTTTAGTGTATTTTAAAATGGAACCAAAAAGTACTGTGTACACTTGGACTACCAATAGTCTGCAAGTATTTACAAATACAAAAAGAAATACTGTACATATAAACATATTTCAGTCTTCTCAGCTATCAAGTTCGATGTCATTAACTATAAGCTTGGCGAGGATACTGGGAAATACAATGTGGGCAATGTTTCTCCACTTGAAAGGCATTTTTCACCCTGCACTAAAACAGACTTGAATGTGCACCTCGGACACATCAGATTCTCTTCTATGTCTCTCTTTAAGATTGTCTATTGAGATTCTTGACATTTGTAAATGATACATCGCAGGCCATGCTTCATTTTAGAAAGCGTTACACTCATGCTTGGACCTTTCAGCCAGGCAAACATATGCGTCCTGATGGCGATGGCAGCAATGTAAGCAACACACGGAAAGCAGTGTGATTCTGACATGTGGCCGGGTTCTTATTCTGTTTCATCACAAGACGGAACCATTATCAACTCAATAACCAACAAAATGGGGAGAATTCCACCGCGTCACATTAAGACATAGAACGTGAAGTGACACTTTTTTTTTTCTTTCAAAAATCCGTCTGTCCTAAGGCAGCCCAAAACGTTAAATCCAATCCAAAATATGACTGCATACCATCATTTTCGTTTGTAGTTATTGTAGGTACATCATCAGCATACTGTTAACTTAAAATATATATATATATATATATATATATATATATATAATTCAGAGCCGAAATGTGCTTCTTCAAAAGCCTTTGTGATTTCTTCTCAACAGGGATGAATCACAGTGGGGATGGAAGACCCTTTACGCATTTCGAACCTTGTGACTACCTCATACTGAGTGTGGATGTTGCCGATCATGGTTTGCTGGCGCGTACATGCATTTTGGGATGCGGTGTGCAAAAGCAGTGGTCCTGAGCCGAGCTGATTGGGTTAAAGTCGAGTGTGGCTGTGATCAGTGCCAGGATGCCGAGTGAGGCAGGAGGGAGAGCTGTGAGGAAAAGGTTTGGGGGGGGGATAAAGGAGAAGAGGGAGTGTTTAATAACTTACCAGAGATCTGGGGCTGGATGCCTGACTGGTCATTGGAGCTGAGCAATTGGGCCTGAATAATCTCCACCACACGCTTGAAACGTCGGCTGGGACCTGATGATGAAGCAAATTATTCTTATACAGTGAAACTCCTCTACAACGAAATCGTGTTCGCGGCAAGAAAATTTTCACAACAGGGGGTTTTTCACTGTAGCAAATTTGGGCTCAGATGTAAGCACACACACACCCACACACACAAACGTATGTGTACACGCACACACAAACGTTTTTGTACTCTATTTTTATTCCAATAGTGCATAAGTATGAGCACACACTTATTTGACACTTCATATTGTCAGTGTAGAAAGAAAAAAAGGGAAAGAAATTGTGAAATTTACAATCAGCATTCACTTTCACTGACATCAATTTCTTGGATAATGTCTTTTATTTTGTTTGCTCTGTCTTTCATTTTGATCACTTTGACCCTCTCTTCCAGCATCAGAGCTCTTCTTGTCTTAGCTGCTTGATATCCAAAGGTCCGTTTTGGAGCCATTTTAGCATTATAACGTCCACGCTGGTCTGAATCGAACAATAACAAATACTTCTGGACCCGGTGGCTTTTCTTTCCACCATCTCACTGTCTCTACCTAACCCTAACCCAAGACAGCGTTGCTCAGCTGATGTCATGCAATCAACTTTTAAGCCGGGCACAGGACGCTTCGTAGTCCTCGATGGCCTAGTTAGCTCTCAAAGGCTAAAATCCTTACGTTAATAGCGTAAGGTTTTTAGCCTTCGAGAGCTAACTGTGGCCATCGAGGACTACGAAGCGTCCTGTGGCTCGACGGACATTCAAATAAACGAACGTTTCCTCGAATGCTTTAGTTGTTATCATGCTAAAAACAGCCACGGGACGCTTCGTAGTCCTCGATGGCCTAGTTAGCTCTCGAAGGCTAAAAACCTTACGCTAATTAGCGCTCCAGTTAGTGTTAAACCAGTGTGGTGGTTGCTGTTGCCGTTTCCGAACGAACCAGTAGATGTCGCTGTTGGATAAGACTTTGTTGTAGTGAATGTCTTCGCGAGGCTGGAGCAGAGAAAATGATTTCCTATAACGCAACATGGGGTTTCGTCGTATGGGGGGGCAGGAGAATGGGAATTGTGTTCATGCATGAACATTTTTTTCACATAAGGGGGGATTTTCGCCCATGTAGGTTTCGTTCTAGAGGAGTTTCACTGTAACATTTGAAACGTCATCAAAGACACCCAGGGAGGAAAACATCACACTCTTGATTGTAATCCAGCCAGACTGAATTGGAACATGATCTGTAGCGTTTTCTTGATTTCAAGCAAGGATTGGTTTCTTAAAATACTGTGGGTGTTCCAAAAGTCTTGGTCACATTTGAAGTCCCCATATCTCCTTAACTATTCTTCTTGTTCCTCCAAGTGTTTAGAGAGCAGATGGGTATAGAGTTACAGGTTACCCACCGCTATGCTGGACACTAACGAAACCCACGCAGGCGCAGGGAGAACATGCAAACTTCACACGGGAAGCCTGGGGCCGGAATCAAACCCATGACCTAAGCACTCTGAGGCAGACATGCTAACCAGTCGAACACCCACATTGTGTGCTTCCGTAAAATAGTTGTCTATTAAATTAAAAATTCACTCTGCAGAAATTTTAGGTGCTCAATATTTCACATGATATATACAAAGGTCTCTCATCTTTTTTATAGCATATTTGTGAACTAAATGTTGACTTTGAATAATAATTTTCACTTCAATTAATGATATGTATTTTCTTTTGAGTGCAAAGGTCATTTGGCATGCAGTTCATTTAATGAACAGTCACCGCATCATAAAATAGTGTGCAGTGCGCTATGTAGTTGACCTGAGAGCAGTGTGAAGGTGACAGAGTAGATGCCATTCTCCTTTGTGGCACAGGTACTCTCCGAGTAGGTGATGTCCACCTGGAACTTCACAGGCTTCTGGAAAACTGTTGGACCAGCCGTGGACTTGTACTCAGCCCGAAAGCTAGTTTGGGATATGACACTGTGGCTCAGACTGGGTATCTGAGGAGGAGAGAAGACCATTTCTGCATCAGTGAAGCAAAAAGAAGGGCACAGAAGACTTGGCATCCTATTTTCTTGCTGGGCGAAAGTCTAGCGCAAAGCGCGGTCTAACTGTGAATGACTGGTGTTTTCTTTGTTGTGGTATTTTGCTAGACTTTGCCCCTGTAGAAACAAAGCAATTGCGCCTAAGTGTGCCATTGTCGGATGGAAGTACACTTTTGCCGGCCAATCCTCTTGGCATCCTTCATTGACATCAAATTCAGGGTGGACATAGCGCACACCCGACCGAGTAAGTCAAGCCTGACTGAGCCGTGCAATTTGGGGCTAACAATGCTGGCATCTGTTCTACATAACCCAAAATATGTTCATATTTTCTGATACTTTCTCAAAGTACATACCCCCTGTATCCCAGCAGGATGCCCCTTCAACATGAACATTACTCTATTGATAAACGTACACCTAATATAGAAACGTCAATAGGAGAGGGTGTGGGGGGGGGGGGGATTCCAAGGTTGTGGTCCCTGCGGATGACCCCTCCCTGGTGGATGGGGGAAAGGAGGAGGGGGGGGTGTTAAGCAAACCATGATCAGCCTTGATCAAATACAACAAAAAGACCATCCGCCCTGCACAATAGACCTCCAAACGTTGTCTACTTTGGCAACCAAATTTACAGATGCAACGGGGGGCGAGGCAGAAATGATAACGATGCACAGAGCATCGAGCAAATCCACAAACACACCCAACTAGACCATTGTGCCCGCACGAAAAAAGATGATGGGACCCATTTCTATGCCAAGTGCGGCCCACTTTTTGTTATCCAATGATCTGATGAGTCCAGGTTGAGGCAAAGTTAGTGCGCCAAAATGCCCAAATGGGCACAACATGGTCCCAAACAGGAAAGACGAGACTTGTGCTGGCAGGCACCAAAATGAAGTGAGGGCCGTTTTTTGACGCCGAGTGCACGGGTGCCCGTCTGCCAAAATAGGGGACCTTTAATTTAAAATACACGGTGGTGTTTTCCAGTGTCAACGATTAAGGGCAAGACATGCACACAAAAATGTAGGCCCCATGGTGTAATATTTGTGAACTATTTGTGAACTGCGGTGTAAGCTGTTTTCGGGCGCTACGCCGGAGCAAATTTGCACGTACGAACGCTCTACGGCGTAGCACCGGAGCAAATCTCTCCGTGTGAACACCCCTTAACTCGTGGTTTCAAACCAAACGTACCATCTTTTTAAGCAAAGACTCTCATCTAAATACCCGGGAATAAAAGCTGAAGGGCTGATCTCTGGGTCCAATACTTTTCAGGACGGGTTTATCGAGAAGAGACAAAGAAAGAGACCTACAGAGAGGAAAGCGTGGACGATGTCTGCCTTTATGGAGCTGAGAGGTTTGTCTTTGATCACAATGAAGATCTGCTCCTCCTTCTCCAGATTGATGAAGTTCCCAAACCACGACTTTTTTGCAAGTCTACAGGGAAATTAGACAGATGAGATCAAAAAATGAAACTTAGAAAACAGATCACATCAATAACCTTTACGCTTCTGCAGGTAGTACTACTTTTTGAAACCACTTTTTCATGAAAAATCAGTTCTGCGAGTTTCATTATTTGCTTCAATTTAACGAAGAAATTGACAAATACCACACATAGTCAGAATGACTTTTTAAAAGTATTCATTGTTAATTTACCCCCTAAAAACAAAAACAGAAAAACATTCTCTCAAGCAGTTACTGGAGAATCCTAAAATGTACTGCTGTGTTACTCACTCTGGAGAAGAGTCCGGGGTGAGACTGGACATGTCCTCCTGTGTGGGCACTGCACATGCAAGAACTTGGTCAGTCGACATTTGAGTGTGTGTGCTTGTGTGTGTGTGTGTGTGTATGCATATCTGTTTAAAGAGCTTTTTTCCAAAACGCGATGAAAGGATGAAATATTTTTTTGTGGCCAAATGACTTCAGATAATATTTGTTGTCCTGTTGCACCGTTTAACATGTTCAGGTTGAACACTTGACACAGTTTTCCTGATTGGGGGCACATGTACAGTATGCTGGAGGGAATCCCGGCTGACTTGGAGCGAGAGGCAAGGACTGGTTACCTACTAATCGCAGGGCACATACGGAATAGACAGACAACAATTCACGCCAAAGGACAAATCAGAGTCTCCAGTGAACATAACATCCATGTTTTTGGAACGTGGGGAGAAAACCCACCAAATACCAGTGAGAATATGGAAATTCCACGCAGGAATTCAAATTCACAACCTCTGAACTGTGAGGCTGACGTGCTAACAAGCTAACATAGCGCTCAATTGATTTAACACCCAAAAAATGACCAGCTGTCTATTTTGCAGATCTTGGTAAATGTACCGTAAATTCCGGACTATAAGCCGCTACTTTTTTCCCAAACTTTCAACCCTGCGGCTTATTCAGTGATGCGGCCAATTTATGTAATTTTTCTAACGGCCGCCAGGGGGCGCTCGAGTAGAAAAGGTCAGATTAAGACCGGTGGAATATATGCGTGGAGGTAGACTGCAACTTCTTGTCTTGGCATATGACGCATTGCTATTCTGTTGCTAGCGTGTTGTTAGCATGTTGCTAACGTTTTACTGCCGCGTCACAGGCACCGTTTGGGAAGAAAGTTATATTATTATTGTTGTTAAGTTATATGATTAAAACTTTGAAAACTCTCTCTGTGTACCGTCGTTCTTTGTAAATATGTTGACATGTTTTAATGTGGGCACATGCGGCTTATATACGGGTGCGGCTTGTGTATGTGCAAAATTGGTTTTCCTCTAAAATGTAGTGGGTGCGGCTTATAATCAGGCGCGCTCTATAGTGCGGAAATGACGGTAATTTCTTTCTCAAAATAATCCAAAATGAGTGTTTGTGTTGTGGAAAGAGCCTTACCATTTGTATTGCAACAGTCTTTTGTCAAACGACTTGGCGGCAGTGATAAGCGATTCGATAAGAGTTGCTAATTAATCATCTCAGACTATCACATCTCAGTTTTTATCCATAGATTGGGTCTGTATATAAAGAAAATGTTACTTTTTACCACCATGTCATCCACTGTATATCTTACCAGGTCATATCACTGTGTTTAATTTTTGGGTTGCATTTAGTGTCAGCTCAGTAACTTGTTTCTGCTGTTTCACAAAACTACGGTACACATATGGTTGGCCAGTCTCAAGATGTCAACCCCCTCCACTCCAACTTTACCTTGCATTTTCCTGCGATGGAAACGAGGGGAGCCCAGGAAGCTGTTCTTGATGGAGTTGAGGCGCGTCCTCCAGGGCATGCCCCCGATCGAGGGGCTGGGTGGAGGCGTTGGGCTAGGTGTGCCGGTTGGGCTATCCTTTGGCGTGTGCACCGGGGTGCCTTTGGGAGTGGGGAGAGGGCTTCCTCTGGGGGAAGGATGGGGGGTAACCTGCGAGTTGGGGAAAGATTTGCCATTGTGGTCAGGGTGCAGGTGGTGGCGCCGCAGGGGTGACATAGGAGGCACGGGAGACAGGGGGATGGAGAGCTTTGGGGGGACGGTAAGCGGGGTGTGGCGCCTCACGTGGGGGCTGTTGGGGGTGCAGGGTGCTAAAGGCGGGCAAGGTGTAGAGGGCTCAGACTTGGGGGTGGAGGAAGTCTGGGCCGTGTTGGGGAGTGGGTTGGACCTGGTGGTCAGCAGAGGCTTCGCAGACACTTTGGGCTTGGCGGGGAGGGTCTGGGTGCGTGGGTGCATGAGGGGAGACCCCCTGTTGGGTTGGAAGGAGTTGGGCGTGCGAGCGCCCACCCCGTTAAGGCGGACCTCGAGGGAACGGGTGGGGCTGCAATTGGGGGACTGACACAGGTCTGGGGACTGAGGTGGGATAAAAAAACGCCTGTTGGGCTGTGATTTGTCATGCGCCAGGAAACATGACAGCAAAGTCAGCCATGAGAAAGTGCGGCATCACCGTGGCCCAATAAAAGTTCATTCCCATAAATAAAACACGGCAGGAAATGGCAAAAAAAAAAAAAAGCGTGTGGTGAGAAGTGGAGCAGGCAGGAAGTGGTGAGAGTGCAAGAAAGAAAGAAAAAAAAAACAGAACATGCGATTAGCAAAGTGTTTTACAGCCAATCAGTAGGCAGCAGTGGAGCATTCACGATGCATTAACAGCGGAGATGCACCGAAATCACAACAGCTGACCTGAGTTTCCACTCACTTTGACATACTATGAGCAATTTTATGTATTTATGTCACTCTCGGAACTGCTGGGTCAAAATTAACCCAAATTAGGTCAAAATAACAACTGACCGATCCAACTTTTGCGTTTACTTTTGGGCCGAATGAATAAACCACAAAACATTTTGGGTTGTTTGTCTTTGTAGGTTCAATGAATGACTCACAAAGTTGGGTCTATCTCTCCTCCTCCTTTTTTTTTTTAATCAATTTTGTTGATTTTTTTATTCTACTTATTTCGTGTGTGTAGATCTTTATTATCTTTCCAATATTTTTTAACAGCACTTTTAAACAGAATTACCCAGCATCTCATCCCTCCTAATAATTTCAACACAGGATGACTTCAAAATGGCCGCATTTCTATTTACCCTCCCCCTCCACTCGCTCTTGATCTACGCCAATGTGGTCGTCACATGACAGTAAATCACTTATTTTGATTTTTTTTTTTTCACTCTCAGGTCCGCCACAGCAATCCGAGCCAGATATATCGGTGCATCCCCTAACCAAGAGCAAGTGAACCAGTTGAAAACTGACAAAGCTTAACCCTCCACCCAAGACGGCCGATCGCATGCATTGCAATGCCGTGGGATACGCAAGGCTGTGGAATGAGTGACCTCATAAAAAAATAGCGAAAATCCACAGCTGAACAAACTGTAGCAGCTCCGGTCTGACATAACCATCCAGTTTGTTCTTGTGGCAACATTATAAAACATGTTTGACAACCACTTGACCACAAATGGTATTTCACAGACTTCAAGTGTATGTCTGTGCACGTGAAAATGAAACAAAACAACCTTATAAAATAATACCGTATTTTCCGCACTATAGGGTGCACCTAAAAATTCAATTTTCTCAAACCTGACGGTGCGCCTTATAATCCGATGCGCCTTATATATGGATCAATATTCTGATTTCTTGGACGTGGTATTTTAAATGTTCTGTAAAGCGCTTTGTTACAGCTGCGGCGGTTGTGAAAGCGCTATGTAAACAAAGCTGTATTGTATTGTATTCCTTTTAGCGTACCTCCATCTAGTGGATGCATGACGCAACTTCAGCCACTATTGCAGCTTCTATTCTAGGCGCCTTATAATGCGGTGCGCCTTATTCTCCGAAACGCCTTATAATGCGGAAAATACGGTAATCCATGTAATGTAAACTCCGCGTGCAGCATATAAACACATCGGCCCTCTGATGCTGGGAAAGTGCTGCCTCCACGCGTGAGCCACAGAGAGAGAATCAGTCTGCGCACAATCAACAGCATGACACAAGCACACTCGTTTTTGGTTTTTGGTTTTTTCGTGGGGCGTGGGGCAGTTTCACGAATATGTCAAATTGCACAAAACCATAGACTATAAATATGCAGCATTTTTCATTTTTGACAGTTGTAGCATTACAGTACTTTTCTACAACCTGTAACTCTAATTTGGAATTCATTTCTCTATCAAAGAGAGCAACGTATCCA